>LNAC01000137.1:674064-696564 GCA_002007465.1 Ailurus styani
TTTTTAAAGATTTTATTTATTTATTTGACACAGAGAGAGAGATTACAAGTAGGCAGAGAGGCAGGCAGAGAGACAGGGAGAGGAGGAAGCAGGCTCCCTGCTGAGCAGGGAGCCCGATGCGGGCCTCGATCCCAGGACACTGAGATCATGACCTGAGCTGAAGGCAGAGGCTTTAACCCACTGAGCCACCCAGGCGCCCAACACTTGGTATTTCTAACATTCAGAAAAATATTTCATTTCTAGAAGTCAGAAAATAAAAATAAGATTTAGTACTTACTCAAATTTCAATAAGATTTTAATGTTTTTTCTATATTAGCATGTTTTATAATTTCCAGATTCAACTTGCATGTAATAATTTCCTAATTTAGGAACTTTATGAGAAAGTTTTCAGAAATATTTTTCAGAAAATCACAATATTTATTCTTTCAAGCATATAATTATTTTTCAAGCTGCCCATATCATAAAATGATTCCAGTTTTGAACAATTTTTTTCATTTTGTTTCTATTAGATAAATATAGTTGGTTCACTATCAGACCCAAGTAAAATATGTTTTAATTTTTAAATTAGCACTCACTGTAACTTTATAATACAGTTTAAAAGTAAGTTTCTTACTTCTTCTTGTGCCTTATGGTGTTCCTTCACTGTCATAGAAAGAATTACTTTTTCAGTAATTTTTTCTTTCTGTTCATTTATAGCCAGGTTCAACTAGAAAAAAATAAATAAATTGCATGAAAATAGGCACCTACTGATGCCTAACTACAACATTTCTTTAAACAACCAATTTAGCATAATCATAGAAGGTAATTTAAAATTAATTTGTCCCACATTTATATGAAAATGAACCCCATTTAGATTAAGTTGAAAATACATTTTTATATTTAAAACATTTAACACTGAATCTTTCACATCCACTTTTTTTTTCCTAAAGAGTTTTATTTATTTATTTTGACACAGAGAGAGAGATCACAAGTAGGCTGAGAGGCAGGCAGAGAGAGAGGAGGAAGCAGGCTCCCCGCCGAGCAGGAAGCCTGATGCGGGGCTTGATCCCAGGACCCCAAGATCATGACCTGGGCCGAAGGCAGAGGCTTTAACCCACTGAGCCACCCAGGCCCCCCTCACATCCACTTTTATTATTTATAAGTTTACTAAAATACGATTCGGAAGAGGGTCCTTAATTGCAGACATTTGACACCAACAATTACTTTTTTTAAAGTAATTTTATCAAAATGAGCATAGCAATTTTTTTAAATTAGGCCGATATTTCCTATTAAAATTTCTTATTGCCAGTAGGAAATAAATTGGCTGCTGTTACATCCGGATAAAAATTCAAGAATATAAACCAAAAGCAAATGTCAATTCAACACACATTTAACAATTCTTAAGCAATGGACTTGCCATATTGTATCTCCCTATTGAGGATAAAGAATAAATAATGACCACGTTTTTTTGTTTTGTTTTGTTTGTTTTGTTCATGTTTTATTTATTTATTTATTTATTTATTTATAAGATTTACTTATTCTAGGGAGAGACTGCATGAGCAGGAGGGTAGAGGGAGAGAGAATCTCCAGCAGACTCTGTGCTAAGTGAGGAGCCTGATGCGGGGCTGAATCCCAGGACCATGAGATTATGGTAAACCAAAACCAAGAGGGGAGGCCCAACCAACTGTGCCACCCAGGCACCCCCGTTGTTGTTGTTTAATAAAATCGTGTTTCTCCACTGTATGCCTGACAAATCATGTTTGAGTTAACATGAATCTTTAATACATATTCTGCCTGAAGACCTGTTCTTATACTTGAGATAAAATGCAGCTGGGAGTCAATAATATGGTTTCCTCAATGTAGTTATGTATATACACTATAAGAATAGTATCAAACCTACAAACTCTTCATCCACTGATATGTGATACAGCTCAGAATATCAGAGATTCTGTTTTGGTAGAGGGAAAAGGCCAGGAATCTCTAGGTGATTCTGATGATCACCCTAGATAAGGAGTTGACCCACATTTCTGTAAAGGGTCAGAGAATAAATATTTTAGGCTTGGTGCGGGAGGGCATAACAGTCTCTGTTGCTCTTACTCAGCTCCGGCATTGCAGCATGAAATAGACAATTCATAAGTGAATGAGCATAGCTATGCCTCAGTAAAACTTAGAAAACAAACAAGTGACAGGCTTCTTTTGAACAACAGGCAACATTTGACGATCCCTGTCCTGGACTGAGAACCATGAAAAATAAGTTTGCTAAAAAATAATCATCACACAATGTACAACATGTTAACAATGCTGAATGGTATATTTGAAAATTGTTAAGAGTAGATCCGAAGAGTTCTCACCACAAAGAAAAACACATTATTTTTTTTTTTGCCTGTATATGAGATGATGGATGTTAACTAAACTTCTTGTGGTAATCATTTCACAATATATGTGAAAGTCAAATCATTATGCTAAACACCTTAAACTTACACAGTGCTGTACGTCAATTACATCCCAATTAAACTGGAAAAAAGTCATCATGTGAAACTATTCTTAGGATCACTCTCCCCGAAGAATATGTTTTCATATGCTGAAGTAATATAAAAAAACATAATATTATAAAAAGTCAAATATCTACCTCACGGAATGCTGTGTGGTACAACAGAGTTGTGTCAAATCTCTATGGCTATTTCTTTATGTGGAGATTGTCATCTCAGGAGGAGATGGGTGTGAAGGAGAGGGGCCTGGGAAATATTCACCAAACTCATCCATTCTTTACAAAATTAATTTCCAAATGCACAAACATTCTGAGCAGATATTTTTCAAGGAAAGCAAACAAAACAAAAACAGAGTACTAAATTCTTCAGTGCAACAGCAGTAAGTCAGATTCTAATGAGGTCTCCCAGGGCCATGACATTTAGAACTGCTTCCAAGTAAGTCTTTAAAAGTTGGGAATTCTTTACCTTTGAAAGCACCACAGTTGGGAAAATCACCCCCATTCTAATATTCAACTTCTAAAGAAGCACTATACTCATCTACATAAGCTGAGATCAAAACATATCAACATTATCAGAAAACATCATATGCATACCAAATAGAGAATCCAGTAAGATATTAACAAATAAATGGTTAACAAAATATAATGATACAGATATGGGCCTTTTCTGGAAACAGACCAGCCATTCCAAAAGAGAGAGATTTTAATACAATCATTTAGAGAAAATTATTGAAAGTAAAAAGTCAAATTAAGAGAATGTATTTTCACCCAAGGTATTAATAATATGCAGTGCTAATAGCATCTTTCCCTCAAGTCCCATGTCATGATAACAATCATAGGATTCTTCTCTCTTGTCACTTTGGAGGAAAAGACCCTATTTCTTCATTATGACAAAACTATGTGTTTTTGATTCGCTGAAATGTGTGAAGTAATTTTTGTCAATGGGTTCAAAATACCTGAGGCTAATTTTTCACGTGTAAAAAGGGCAGAAACTTCAAATTAGTCAAAAACAAGGGTATTGTTTGAATTGAAATAAGTCAGAGAAAGACAAATACCATATGATGCCCCTTATATGTGTAATCTTAAAACAAAACAAAACAAAACAAAACAAAACAAAAATACCAAGCCCATAGATAGAACAAATTGGTGATTGCCAAGGGTGGATGTGGGAGGTGGATAAAACAGGTAAAGGGGGTCAGAAGGAACAAATTTCCAGCTATAAAATAAATAAGTCCTGAGGATGTAATGTATAACATAGTAACTATAGTTAATAATACTGTATTGCATATTTGAAAACTGTTGAGAGTAAGCCTTAAAAATTCTCATTACACACAAAAAAATTGTTACTATGTATGGTGACAGATGTTAAACTTACTGTGGTAATCATTTTACAATATATGCAAATATCAAATCATTATGTTGTACACCTGAAACTAATATAGTGTTATATGCCAATTATACCTCAATAAAAAAAATAAACAGAAAGACAGCTAAAATTTGTATAAACTATGGAAAGCCAAATAGCTACCAAACAGGGGAGTGTCACTTTGTTCTAACTATATCTCGTTCTTTTTAAATGTAAGAAAACATCGATAAATATTCATTGTGCACATCAAAATCTAAAGCTAAATAGGAAGGTTTAATTTATCATTTTTGTCAGGCCTTATTGCTAAGATTTTAAAAATACATAATAAATATTAGCTATCCAAGATCAGTTTAAAGTTGGTCTCATTCAGTATTAATGGTAAGCAGAATAGAACCATCAAGAGACAAGTGAAGGACAGTGGCAGAAATGGAAAAAACAAGAAACATAATGGTTCTGTCAAAGAAAACTAAATAAAAAGTACTCCCAAAAAAGGGTCTGGTTAGAGAAACAAGTTTAAAAAGGAATATATACACCTCAAACAATCTGTTTAAGAATTAAGAGGGCGCCTGGGTGGCTCAGTGGGTTAAAGCCTCTGCTTTCAGCTCAGGTCATGATCTCAGTGTCCTGGGATCGAGGCCCGCGTCGGGCTCTCTGCTCAGCAGGGAGCCTGCTTCCTCCTCTCCCTGTCTCTCTGCCTGCCTCTCTGCCTACTTGTAATCTCTCTCTGTGTCAAATAAATAAAATCTTTAAAAAAAAAAAAAAAAAAAAAAAAAAAGAATTAAGAAAAAAGTCCACCGAAGTATATCTGAGCCCACAGGTTTCAGTGAAATGATTTCTAATGATCATTACCTTTCAGACTATATGTGTTTTACATAAAACTTCTGATGTTAAGGTGGCAGGCATTAGACTTTCTCTGAAGCCCTAAAGGGTCATGGTTTAGTAATATGTAGTTCTATATAACATGTACGGCCCATTGTGACTATAACAAAAAGTGCTCTTCATTTGAGGAGTTCTTCCAACACTTGCTGGCTCAGGAAGCTCAGCTACGGACATCCTAGAGAGGAAAACAGTCTCAAGATCTCCTGCTGGAGAAATACAGACAGAACAGGAGTGATCTCCTTTGTGTGCGTCAGTAATAGTACATGGCTTTTCCTTTTAACTCCCTTCCAAATATTTTAAAGTATATTTATAAAAATCATAAAGGCTAATTGTGTAAAAATTTTAACATGACAGTAAGATATAATAAGATCTATTTTATAGGAAAAGATAACTCTAAATAAACTCTAGAGCCCAATTATTAATATATTTTTTAAAAGGTACAGTGATCAAATAAGCTGGTATGTTCTGTCTACTTAATTCATATTGATATTCCAGATAGGTGCTAACCAAAAAGTCCAACCATACTCTTAGTGCTCTGAATTATAGTTCTGCATATACTTTTCTCTGTATTCAGAACAGCTAGTGATTTAATGTGAAGTATATGATATGTATTGTATATAATGTCCTTAATAAATCAATGTAACCCAACAAGAAAACAATCTATTTCTATCAAAAATCTAACTCTGGCCAGTAAACTGATTTAATAATAAATTATTTGATCCATATTTTACATGCAGATCAATATAGGCAATACAGTTTAGCATAAACAACAGGACAATCAGCCTTCATATATATTGACAAGTTTCCCAATGGTCTGTTAATATACAAAAGACTGGGACAAATTACTTATTTATATATACAAAACATGGTTATAAAGGCCAGCTGCAGGTATTTTTTTGGAAAGTGCATTTTAATAAGGTCCTATTCATTTAGGGAACAAATGGGGAAGAAGTAGTTTGCACTACAGAGTTTAGCGCGAGAGCTTTCTCTTTTTCTAACCACGAAATCAATCATTTGTCCAGACTGTGGGAGTCAGAGTTAGTTACTGAAAAGAGCTCCGTATATAAACAAGTCAATAACTCATTGTGTGTTATTGTCGAGCTGAAGAAGTCGGCTTTCAAAAAGCTGCCCCTGCTTCTCTCAGAATGAATGTCACTGTATTCAGGGACTGGGAGAGAGTCCTTTGTTTCCAGCCATTGCTGGCTGCCATTTATGTATGGGAACAGGAGGTGGCTGCTACGAGTGTGGGGGAAGCCACTATTTGGTATCATGGATGTCCAGGAAAAACTCTGAATTTTGTCAACCTAAATCATTTGTGTCTGAAAATGCATTAATGGAATTGATAAAGAGTGCCCATACACACACAAAAAATATTTGATAAAGAAGTTAAATGATAATGAGTCTGTATCATTTTAATTTGGATCAAACTGATATTTTTGGTTCCCTACCTATCAACGAAGATGAAGCCAAAATATAGGCAATGTTTTGAAAAGTTCAAAAGTACAAAATCAAACTGGTGAACAGGTCAACATGTCAAATAAATGGTATCTGTTCAGGCCATTAATACTAAGGGTAATTTTTGGTACACTCAAAGTGTGCTTGTGTGTGTTTGTGAATTTCTCTAAGGCATGATTTTATGTGCTCAGCACTTGATAAGTTAAGGAAATGTGAAATATTTTTTACTTAAAGATTAAATATTCTTTAAAATTGAATATAACAAAATTTATAAGATGTAAATATTATCATACTCTTATTTATTGCATCTTAATATTTATTTAAAACCTACTAATTTATTCAATATCAAGCTAGGAACTGTGAAGAAGCACTAGACCAGGATTCAAGATTTATAATTAGATTGAGCAAATAAAAAATACATGGAGATCTGTTTAATAAATGACCCTCTTTTGGGGGGAGATGGTCTCTGAAATCTTTAAACAAAAGCTTAGCTCTTAATTAGATAAAGTTGGAGTTGTAGGTAAGAAGAGAGCTGAGAGCCTAGAACTAAATCCAACTGATCCCATTTCTCCTCACAATTTAGAAAGCCACAGTATTAAATAGTATAATATGGTTCCACATGCAACAAGTGTACTAGACATTTGACTACATACGAATTGGTTTACAGCAAAGAGAGATAGGATTGAGGCGACAATGAAAACAATAGAAAGAAACGAGGGCACCTGGGTGGCTCAGTGGGTTAAAGCCTCTGACTTCAGCTCAGGTCATGATCTCAGGGTCCTGGGATTGAGGCCCGCATCTGGCTCCCTGCTTGGCAAGGAGCCTGCTTCCTCCTCTCTCTCTGCCTGCCTCTCAGCCTACTTGTGATATCTCTCTGTCAAATAAATAAATAAAATCTAAAAAAAAAAAAAAAAGAATTACTTAGATCAGTGTTAAAATCTTTAAAAAAAAAAGAAAGTAAGAAATGATATATGCATGCCATGGATCATAAATAATTGTCAAATGGACGTATAAGCAATACAATCTCCAAGTACAAAGTACAAAAATATTATTTAAGGTGGAGATGGAAAGGCATAAAAGGTAGTATCTAGCTAGGAAATGAAGTGATAATATAGGACAATACTTTAATAAATATTAATGTTACTAATTAGTCATTAATTACATGATGAAATTTGTTCTAAATACAATTAGTGAAATGGCTTGACATGGCTTTGGGAGGGGAAGGAGAGAACAAGCTGAGCCTGGAAGGAAAGGCAGAGAAAAAGGGCGTAGTTGACTAAGTGAGTCAGCCTAAGGCAGTGGTCTGACCGGAAGGAATGTTTCATACTGGGGAACGAGAACAGAGATGGCTCGTGTGACTCCATACATAATCTATTTCTGATTGTAATTATATAGCGGAGTATATATATGCAAAATGGTAGTCCTGTAGTGAGGGTATAATGATAACTTCACGTAATTCAGTTCTTAGTTTTGAGTTTCTACATAACTCAGTTATTAGCTTTGCCTGGCTCAGCTGATCTTCTCAAGCTATATACACTTAATTTAGTTCCAGTTTTAGAGATACCTTAACTAAACCCTGACCTGGCCTCCACTTCCAACCAGGATGTCTCACTTAAGTCCCTTGTATAAAAATAATTCAAGACTGCCACTTCTAGACTTGGGGAAGGAGCAGAATCCTTAGTTCAAAACTGACTGTGAAATCTGACTCTGCCACAGATGAGTTCTGACACAGTGGGCAAGACTGAGGTTCATACAGTCCAGACCTTCTAAAACCAGGGATTCCTCTCCCATCCTTGCTAATTCTCTGAAAAAGGCTGCTTTTACCATAGCCCATACCTTCTTGAGGACAGTTTAAGGGAGCATTTATAAAAGAAACCTTTGTAATATTTGAAAACCAAAAAATAAAAATATAACCATTTTAAAACAGTAACATTTTAAAATGGTTATATTTTGTCTAAAAAAATGTAAAAGAGAATTCTACATAATATTTTACCTACAATTTATTTAACATTTAATTAAAGAGGGAAACTGTTTTACAAATCTTCTTTTCTGTTTTTTTTTAATTAATCATAAACAAATTTTAGCCCTTCCAAATTCCATGAGAAAAATGACATTGAGTTAGCCCTATAGCCAGGGCTAGCTCTGTAGCCAGGTTATAAACTTTCTGCCTAGACATTCTGTTACAACTAGGAATGCCACATGCCTGAAACTGAAGTCAGCTTGTCCTCTCAAACTGATTCTCTACTCCATTTCTTCTACTACTGCATGCAGTTTTGGAGGGACTGTGCTACCCTGGCCAAGGTGTGGGCCCCCTGACCTCCAACAACAGTCAGCTTCTCTCTTCAAGAGATAAGAGTCAAGAGGGGAACCACATAGAGACATCAATAGTTGGAGAGAACCTGTCCCATTAATGGCACACTAACAAGACTTTTCCTCAGACCCAGATGTCTGGAGCTATTCTGTTTTTTTCCACAACCCCTTTCTTTGGTCTTTTTTAAAATTCCATGTGCTACCACCTGCCATCCTATTAAATTATTTTTTGCCTAAGTTATCTGAGATAGATCTTATTAATTGCAATCAATAAGCCCTATCATATATGTTATGTATGTCCTCATAGTAAACACCCATTTCTTAAGGAGATCTGAAGGAGTCTCTTTTTCTTGCAACTCAAGGTATCCAACTCAAACGTGTTAAAAATGTGCCAAGTTTAAAGGCACCCATAGGGAGGCTTGAGGTTTAGCTTTTCTGAACAACCCTTGGTTTTTGTGTGTCTTAGGACTTGGAAGTAGATACATGTTATGCTGGGAAGTCTGCTACAGACTATTGGCATAGTAGGGGAAGTATGGCTGTATAGTGAGAGAAGCACCATAGACCACTCAAGCCAGTGCCAAATGGGTGTCTCAGTCAGACCTGGGGGCGGGGGTCTCTAATACCAGGGGAAGTCAAGTTTAGGTTGGACCATCCAGGAAATACCACCAAAAAAGAGCCTGAGCCAGAAGAATGGACTACAGGTTCACATGTTGCAGACCAGAAGAGCATCCAGCAACCAACTGACCAAGCGATGATATCCTTCTAGTGGCCAGCAGCTGCCATGCCAATGTATATATATTCCAATGGGTCAGCTTGAGACCAGGGGTCCCTTTCCCCAATGCCTTGAAGATACGAAAGCCACACAGGCCCTTCTTCCATATACTACCTGAAGGAAACCAACAGGGTGCAGAAGAGTCTACCTCAGAGAAAGAATGACCTAAAATAATGACTTAAATAATCAAATCAGACTAAGCCTTACACTGAATTGGACATTCAGTTATTTTCTCCCACGATCTAATGGGCAAGAGCTCAGGAAGAAGGTATTAGTGTTAGAAAATAACTCAACATCATTTAGTCATTTTGCACACAAACTGTGTACCCATATATGAGAGAGTCTGTTAGACTGAGCCAAGGAACAAAAGCAAAAACAGGATTTATAGGACATGGGGGAGAAATACAAAAGTCAGAGTGTACATTTTGGGGAGAAATCAATACGCTGGCACCTACTAAATTGAGTAAGCCAATTAAGGATATCAAAGGAACCATTTTAGTTTTTTATGAATTCTCCACATAAACTTGAGAATTCAGTTGACAAACAAGTGTGGCAGGCCACCTCTGTATTATGTCTGCTTACCCTATGACTTCAGTTAGACCAGTCCAGCACTGTTTCCCACACTGGAATATTTCTTTTCCTCACACAAAGCAATAAACCACATTTTCCCTCACCCACTAAAGTAGCAATCTGAATCAAAGAATTCTTTGAGAACTGTGATTAGGATTCTGGGGGACAAAAAGAATAAGACAAATGGGCCTCTATCCTTATACAAAACTGTCTAAATATGGGATAGGCGAGGTGTGATGCACTTCACATCTCCAGTAAGCATATTTCTAATTATTATTTCCTTCAGTGATGGAGAAAAATCCATTCCTATCAATCTTCTGTGGCCCAGCTTTGGTCCAACCTGCAGTTCAATCTGGGAAGCCCACTCCGGTTTTGTCCTCTCACTATATGCATATATGAACCAAAATACACTGCCCAGTACTACAGATAGTGCCCCTCCCTCCCTTCTTCCACTCTTTTATGTAGTATATTCACTGAATGCCAATGTTAATATAATCAAGGCACTGTACTGGTTCTGGTGACATAAATATCACTTAAATGCCTTTGTACATTCAGAAGGCAAATATTCTATTAAGGATTACAGTTCAGCAGTCCCTAATAGTTTTCCTGGTGTTCGTCTCTGTGGTAAGGGAGCATATCTTATAATTCTTTCATATCTCCAATACATTGAACCATAATAGGTAGGGAGCAAATATTCAATAAACACCTATGATGGATTAGTAATGAATGAGAATTGTCCTATTCGAAGTGCTTTTATTTTTCATTAAATGACTGTTCCCTAAATTATTTGCCCAGTGTTATGAAATAGGGATTTTGTGGCCAAGTAATTTTTTTAAACAGTAGGTTAATAAATGAAGATACATGGGTTTTTTTATAGCATGGCACTCCTAAGAGCTTTTAAGATGCTAATAGATATTATTAATAACCATGAGAGCACTTCAGGGATATCCAGGTAGATATACTCCAGAAATGTGTCAAGAGACCAATATTTTTCAAATTGATCTCGAGAGTTGAGGATAGCCCTCTAAGAGTTTATTCAAGAGCGAGGACAACAGACAGTACCCAGACACAGGGAGCACTCCGTCAGTCATCAACATGGCTCAACCCTGCCTGCAGTGCTTCCCCCAAATTAATCTATAATTCTCTGATGTAATTTGTTGGGAGCTTTAAAAAATTCTGTAATACATCTAAAATAATAATGACCAAGAGATTTTTTGAAAAAAGAAGAAAGAGTAAAACTAATATTAAAAGGTATAGGGATGCTCAGTTGGGTGGCTTAGTTGGGTAAGCAGCTGCCTTCTGCTCAGGTCATTATCCCAGGGTCCTGGGATCGAGTCCTGCATCAGGCTTCTTGCTTGGCAGGGAGCCTGCTTCTCCCTCTGCCTCTGCCTGCCACCCTGCCTGCTTGTGCTTTCTCTCTCTCTCTCTCTGACAAATAAATAAATAAAATCTTAAAAAAAAGGTATATTAAAACAAAAATCATTAGTGTATCACAGTATGTAGCCTAAAACAGAACTAAAAATCAGACCAAAATAGATACAACATGTATACTTAGGGCTTTATTATATGTTAAATGTGATACAAGTCCACTATTTCTTAGCTACAACTCCAAAATCTGAAAATTTCTGAAAACTGGATTTTTTTTGGAACTCATCAGGAACAAAAGCAACAAAGACTGATTTATAGACTTTACTTGTCCCACCTACTGTGAATGTTTCACTGTGAAAATATTAAAGTGCTTCATTACAGGGAACTGTTTCAGACTTCACTGAGGTTGTCACATAACATATGGTCTATGTACTACATTCTAAAATCCAAAACATTCTGAATTCCAAAATACATCCAGCTCCAGGAAGATCAGATAAAGGATTGTGGTCCAAATTTCAAATCAACAAGGAAAGAGTGGCTTAGAAAGTAGTATTGGAATGGACAACTGACTAACACTTCAGAAAATTATGTCAGATCCACTTTTTACTTTATGCCACTTTTGGTGACTTCAAAATTTAAATATAATAAGAGTACTAGAAGATAATACAGCTGATTTATAAAGTCTGAAAGGAAATAGACTCTCTAAGTCTAATATGGATAGAGTTGATTAATTCAAAGTCCTGAATTTCTATATGTCAAAAGTAGCTTTAATAAAATTGAAAAGCAACAATACACTGAGAAAATATTTGCAACATGACAATAGGTTAATATCCCTAATATACAAAACACTCTGAGGTAGACCAAAAAGCACTTATTTTTTTATTTAGTGATTTGACAAGCTTATATATTATGCTATGTTCACCACAAGCATAGCTACCATCTGTCCCATTACATCACCATTACAATATCATTGACTGTATTCTTTATGCTCTGCTTTTTATTTCTGTGACTTACTCATTCCATAACTGAAGACTTGTATTTCCCACTCCCCTTCACTCATTTTGCCCAAATCCCCACCTCTCTCCCCTCTGGCAATCATCACTTTGTTCTCTGTGTTTATAGTACTAATTCTGCTTTTTATTTGTTTGTTCATTCTTTTTAGATTCCATTTATGAGTGGAATTATATTGTATTTGTCTTTCTTAGTCTGACCTTATTTCACGTAACATAATACCCTCTATGTCCATCCATGTTAGGTAGACTAAAAAAAATTATTAAGAAAAAGATAAACACCAAGGAAAATAGGAGCAAAGAGAGTGAACACACAGTTTATAAAAGAAAAAAATGCAAATGGCAAAAGAGTACATGCACAAAAAGAGTTCAAAATTACCACTAATAAAATAATTCAGGGGTGCCTGGCTGGCTCAGTTAGTTAGTAGAGCATACCCTCAGGGCTGTGAGTTTGAACCTCACATTGGTTATAAAGATTACTTTAAAAAATAAAATAAAATAAAATAATTTAAACTAAAACAATGACCAAAAAATGTCTAATGATAAGGATTAGTGAATTTAAGGAATAACAAATACTGGAAAAAAGGTACTTTCATGTTTTGATGGTGAAAACATAAATCCTATAGCTTTCTTGAGGGAAATTTGGCAATGTATACCAAATCTGTGCACCACCTTTGATCCAAAATTTCCACTTCTAGCAATTTTTCAATAGGCAATAATTATGGATGTGTATCTAAAAATTGGCTGAAACAATGATAAAATGTTGTTTGCCACAGTAAAGAGATCATATAATATGTAAATATTCAAAATTAAGGGGATTATTAAAGCCTATAAACTATCATCATTCATTTAAAATAATATTTGAAATAATGCTACAGAATATTTTATAATGGAAAATGGTAACAATATATTAACTGAAAAATAACAAATCTCAAAAAGTAAATAAGATTTTAAATATACATATCAGTATATAAAGGAGATATACCAACTATTGAGAATAGTTAGTCAGAATGATGAGATTGTGGGTGATATAATTCTTTTTTTCCAATTTACATCAGCTTCTCTCTATACACTAAATTTTATGTATTATTAATACATATACATGCACAACTCTTGTAATTAAAAAACAGGCTCTTTTTAATATTGCTCCTTTGCTTTGTTACCCACCAATATGTCTGACTTAACTATTTATTTTTAAAAACCTGTTTTCTGTTCACCTGCTCGATTTGCCCCAGCTTCATTGTCATTTTTCTCATTTTATCTCAATCTTTAATAGATAAAATAAAATTCAAAAGAAAATAAAAATGTATTAAAAGAGACAAAAATGAAGATAAAATATTAGCTTTTTTGTTTTTAAAATTGCCAACAGTCAATTAAACTCTCTTGAGAAAATGGGTAGTACATATCCATATAGGGCAGTGGAAAGTTTATGAATTCCTGTCTAATAACTGCATTGTTATATTTACTGCTTCTTGAAAGTGAACTGAGATGAGAGCAATGACTGGGTAGAGATAAGAGGGGGCCTCTCATTGTCTACTCTGTCACTGTTCTGGGCATTGTAGCATTTAATCCTCAAAAGCCCTTCAGGAAGTCATGTAAATGATGCTTAAAGAGGTTAAGTAACTTGTTCTTGAACACAAAGCAAAGAAAATTGAAGAACTGTGTTTCAAATCCAGGCATGTCAGACCCCTGTGCCCATGATTTTTAATTATGTCTTGGGTACATCAGAAAATATGATTAATAAATGAAGGAAAGAACTAGACAGTAACAGACAAATTGGCAACTTTTTCCTCCATGTTAAAGCATATGATTATGAAAGCCCAGAGTTAAAAATAAGAATTCTATTAATATGAACTGATTTTTATGACATTAATAAGAAAATAAATTACATTTGGAGATTTTAGGAGAATTTATTTTTGAGGTTTGTACAAAAAAAGAAGCTGGATTAAAATCCCTTGTCAGAAATTATTCATGAAACATACTAAAGTCACTTGTGTAATAATTCACAACTTGTACTTCATCTCTAGAATTATCAAACCTAAGACTCAATGTTATTTTTCCATTCTGAAAATGTCTGTTAATGCATTCTAATACAATTGGTCTAATAAATAATGAGCAGTATTAAGTTTTATATTTAATAAGTTAGATCTCTTCCTGTGTAAATATATAGAAATATAAGTACATATAAAATATATGGATTTTATATTTATAGAAATGGTATCACTCCCATATTATTTGACAACTTGCTTCTTATTGAATGGCAGTGCTTTCAAATATCCTTTAAGCTGAAGGAGACCTATAACTACCTAGTACTCATAGGTATTAAAATTTTATCCTACTTTTTCAAAATTTTCCAAACAAGAAGTTTGGGATATGGTAAGAAGCACAGTGTCTTTTTATTTTCATATTTCCTCAGCTCTTTAGTTGTTGGGAACACATCACTTTTGCTCCCACTTCACTGGAGAGGACTTAGTCACATGGCCACTTCCAACTGCTCGTCAGGCTGAGGGACAATGTAGCTTTGCTTCAAAAAAAGAGGAGAGATACCTGGATGGCACAGTTGGTTAAGCATCTGACTGTTGGTTTGGGCTCAGGTCATGATCTCAGGGTAGTGAGATCAAGCCCTGCACTGGGCTCTGCACTCAGTGCAGATTCTGCTTAAGTTTCTCTCTCCCTCTGCCCCTCCCCACTTCATGCTCATTTTCTCTCTCATTCTCTCTCTCTCAAATAAATAAATAAATCTTAAAAAAAAAACAGGAGAATGATTCTGATGGAAGGCAAGAAGTCTTCACCATACTTGCTCTCTCTGTCGCATAGGTTGAACATGTGATCTACTGTCCAAACCAGGACATGCTTGAAAGTGAAATAATTAGGTTGAGGTAACAAGTGACCTCTAGGACTGTTACAGGAAAATTCTCTGTTTCTATTTTTCTGCTTAATAAAATCTTTTCTAACCCCTCAACAGGATGTCTTTCCTGAGGCAGATGGTCATTCATTCTGTGTTGGCAGAGCAGTCTACTGAACTCTAGTACCTCAGCTCACAGATGTGTTATGGTTACTTGTTTACTATCTTTCCACTATATGAGGAGATGGGCCAACACTCTCCACTCTTCAGCCTTGGCCATCCCTGAGGTTATTATCTTTTTCCCATTCCACTTAGTTCTGGTTAAGAGATAAAAAATCATGGCAAATTCTGCCACTAGGGAGTGGGACAATTGGCTCAGGTCTGACAGAAAAACACAACTGTGAATACACTGATTTGTTTAGGAGTGACCAAAATTGAGACAGAACACTTCCATGAGCTTTAATGTGTGGTCACTGAGAAAAATGATGCTCTGGGTCTCATACAATGTGTCAGCTGATATCGATCTCTAGTGTAATGTTGCCATACAGACCTAAAGCTTGGATATTCTTTTTTTTTTAAGATTTTATTTATTTGTCAGAGAGAGAGAGAGAGGGAGAGAGCACAAGCTGGCAGAGTGGCAGGCAGAGAGAGAAGCAGGCTCCCCGCTGAGCAAGGAGCCCTACGCGGGACTCAATCCCAGCACCCTGGGATCATGACCTGAGCCGAAGGCAGCCGCTTAACCAACTGCATCCCTTGGTTATTCTCTTAATACTTAATCAAAAACCTTTAAAATCCTGAATAGGCAAAACCATACATATCTCCATTTTTGTTTTATCCCTTTTTTTAGCTCAAGTTTAAGGCAAAAATGTGACTATATCACTGTGCACACAAAACCGTTCAGTGACTCCCCACTGTCTACAGGATAAAAACCCAATTCCTTATCATGACCTCATCTATTTCTTCCTCCTCACCTGCCTCATCTCCATCTCCAGCCACAACTCTGGCTTATCCTTATGCTATGCCACAGAAATTTCCATGTTCTACAACTACTCATCAATGCCCACACACCCTAAAATTCTGAGAGGATCTCAAGATCCATTCTTTACATTCCCCCATTCCATTCTGAGCCTTCTCCCCCCAAACTGGGAATTACCACCATAATTACTGTGTTATAATCCCAAGTGTTGCTGTGGCTTAAGAAAGACACGAGGATAAATAGTAGATTGCCATAAATCTAGGTTGTACTACACACTACACACACACACACATACTCACTCAATCATTTACATACCAACTCTGATTTGGTTTACTCTATCCAGGAAGCCTGCCCTGATTTATTCTCAGTCTTATGCACAGGAGCTCATCTTTGATACCCTTGCCTGCTTCTATAGTAATTGTGCAAGATGCTATCATAGCATTTATGCAGTGAATTGGTGTCTCTTACTTACACAGTGATTTCTTCAACCAGACTGTGAGCTCCTCTAACATAGGCTTTGAGTGTATGTTCATTGCTGTATCTCTTGTGCCTGGCACATAGTAGATACTTGACAAATACTGGTTAAACTGAACAAAACTGAAGATTTGGAAAATTATAGAACTCTCAAAAGAAATTACAGAAATCCCTGAAGTTTGATACAATATATATAAAATTAAG
Organism: Ailurus styani; assembly: GCA_002007465.1. Classification (NCBI taxonomy): domain Eukaryota; kingdom Metazoa; phylum Chordata; class Mammalia; order Carnivora; family Ailuridae; genus Ailurus; species Ailurus styani. Next base: position 690,761 of record LNAC01000137.1, read on the forward strand.
GAGAATAATGAATCCATCTTCTGGATGCATCTTAATTCATCTACATCTGGCCTTTTAAAATTATATATTGGATGACCTTCATTACAAGGTTAGAAAAGGCTATACGAGGGAAACTTGGGGCTGGATTTTCTTATCAGCTCCATCCTTTCTAGAGCCTGTCTTAGAAAGCAGACAGACATGTGATAAGCAGCTTGTCCTTTCCTGCTGGCAAAACTTCACGTGGACCTTATTACATACTTTTTCTTCCAGGGTGTTAAGTCTGTGTTCTGAGGGGACAGGAGCCACAACTCTCAGCTGTCATTCTAGCTAAAAGTGCTTTTAGGCAAATAAACATTTATTGTATAAATCTGTACCTAACATATAAATTCAGAACATTTTAAAAATTAGTTTTGATTTTTCAGAACTTGATCTGGATTCTAAGTTTTTAACTGTCCTGCATTTCAAATCCTGCTCATTAAAAGAAATAAATAAATAAAGCTAAAATTTTGACTTTTTAAAGTAGTTTAAATTTGGATGCTGGGATGACTGATTACCCTAAAATGGATTCCCTCCATTTTTCAGAATTTTTGACCTCTCAACTTAATATAGCACCTAGATACATTGATAATTTTTATATAGCACCTAGATACATCGGTAATTTTGATGTTCAATATTCACACCATCATCATCATCATCATTCATCATAAGAGAAGAAAAAAATTTTGATGAGGGCTTACAGTGATGTGCCTGGCACTATGCTAGGTGTTTTACATGCATTCCTTACTCATCATTAATAAAGGGGCACCTGGTGGCTGAGTCAGTTAAGTGTCTGCCTTCAGCTCAGGTCATGATCACAGTGGGGAGCCTGTTTCTCCCTTTCTTTCTGGCCCTCCCCCCTGCTCATGCTCTCTCTCTCTCAAACAAATAAATAAAATCTTAAAAAAATAAATAAAAATGAGTGAGAAAATCCAAGTATTGGAGAGAGAAAAGTATGTTTAAACTGCTTGTCTCTGGGGCACCTGGGTGCCTCAGTTGGCTAAGCATCTGCTTTTGACTCAGGTCATGATCCCAAGGTCCTGGAATTGAGCCCATGTCAGGCTCCTCACTCAGTGGGGAGTCTGCTTCTCCTTCTCTCTCTCTCCCTCTGCCCCTCCTCCCTGCTCGTTCTCACTCTCTCAAATAAATAAAATCTTTAAAAATAAATAAATAAACTACTTGTCCCAAAACATGACCCAAATCTCTAGACACAAACTGTGAAATCTGTGGAAAAAAGAAATCTCCTCTGAATCTTTCTGGATTTTGTGTTTATGTGTCATATGTACAGTATTTTTTATCATCATTATTCAAAAAATATTTATTGAATGCTTATTATGTATCAGTCCTAGGAAATAGTGGTTTATAGGACACTTCCCACAAAGAGCTGATAATCTTAGAAAGTAGACAGATGTGATAAACAGCATCAAGTATGATGAGCATAAAAAGAAGTATGAGATTTCTGGGGAGAGTTAACCTAAGCTCAGGCCAGAGCAGGAAATGCTCCTCTGACATAATACTAGGCTAAAGATGGGCAAGAAATTGGCTTTGATAAAGAAAAATATCCTAAGCGGGAAAAATGCTAGAGTCACCTTTTCCACAAAACATCTCATATAGTATCATAGCTGAATTCAAAATAATTCAGAAGGAATTGTTCATTATACCCATTCTACAGATGAGGAAACTAAGCTCAGAGATTAGATCATTTAATAATACTGGAACTCCCATCTATCAGAATTCAAAGCATTTCCACTATGCTTAGCTCACACCAAAAGCTGCCTGCAATAGCTCCCTATTGGACCAGAGGTTGACAAATTTTTCTCTAAAGAAACATAGTAAATACCTCAGGCTTTACACACTAAGAGGCAAAATCAAGGATAAAACATAGGAACTGAAGTAACAAGGAAAATTTCCTAAATTTTTGATAAATTCAAAATACAGTAATAATAATAATTGAGTATAATATTTTGTAATACAGGTCTACTAATGAGAAAAGTGAAATTCTTTGAGGAGAATACCATTTCACTTAATTGGGGTCCAAGCTATCATTCCCTATAATCAAACAGATTGCAAATACTCATTTGTGGAAATCACTTTTCACTTGTGGATCATACCAAAAAAGGTGACCAATCAGACTTAGTCCATGGGCTACATAGCTTAGAACCCCCTTATTAAACCATAAATATGGAGAGCAGCACTGTCAAGTAGAAACTTAATGTGAGGGCGCCTGGGTGGCTCAGTGGGTTAAAGCTTCTGCCTTTAGCTCAGGTCATGATCTCAGGGTCCTGGGATTGAGGCCCGCATTGGGCTCTCTGCTCGGCAAGGAGCCTGCTTCCTCCTCTCTCTCTGCCTGTCTCTCTGCCTACTTGTGATCTCTCTCTCTCTCTCTCTGTCAAATAAATAAAAAAAATAAAAAAAATAAACTTAATGTGAGGCTCATTATGTAATCTTAAATTGCCTACTTAGCCACATTAATAAAAAGATAAAAAGAAACAGGTTAAATATATTTTAGTAATTTATTTAACCAAACATTACCATTTAATATTATAATCAATACAAAAATTTTTTATATTTTGTCATCTTTTTCCATACTGAATCTTTGAAATTCTGTATGAATTTCACATAGTATGCCTCAGTTTGGACTACTCACATGTCAAGTACACAAAGCTGTAGGACACAGGTTTGTGTCAGGGGCTGGGAAGATATAAATTTAAAACCTGGATCATATAGAATCTGGGTTCCACTGAAAAATAGGAGTTATGCTTAAAAGTTGCAACTGCCACTCAGCTCCACAAAATACTGCCATATGGAAAAGTGATCCAATATATTGCTAGCTCTTCCAGATTTTCTGAGGAATCAAAAAAAGTAGAATTTAGGCACATGATTGGTGTACTTATTTAAGCATCCAAATCTTGGTTTCAGCTCAGGTTGTGATCTCAGGGTCTTGAGATCAAGCCCTACCTTGTGCTCCATGCTCAGCATGGAATCTGCTTAAGTTTCTCTCTCCCTCTCCCTCTGCCCCTCCCCCTCTGCTCTCTCAAATAAATAAGTGAACCTTTTTTAAAATATGTAGAATTTAGTGTAAAAACTCCCTGATCTCTAGGTGTTGATAACTAATTTTTTTTAACTTTATACACCCTTGACAGGTCAAATAATTCAAATTTGTATACTAAATCTGTCCATGACCTCCTCCACGTTTATGCCAGGTCTGTCTTTTCAGTATTTAAGCTACAGTGCACATGGATGCTCAGTAAATTACAAGACTTTCAAGTGAAGGCAATTAAGTATTTACTAATAAAATACTTTAATATGTCAAAGGAATGACAATAGATGATAATAAAAATAATTATGGAAATAATCATATCTACATTTTCAACCATCTTATAAAAAATAAGTTTACTCACTAAGCCATTATTCAATAGAATTTTAAATAATAAAATTCTTCAATTAAAAGCAGCTATAACCACAATAGCCAAAAGGTGGAAGCAACTCATATCATATGCCCATCAACAGAAGAATGAATAAATAAAATGTAGACACATGCAGTGGAATATTATCTAGCCCTAAGGAAGGAAACTGACATTTGCTAAAACCTGAATGAAACTTGAAAACACTATGTCAAGTGAATTAGGCCATTCATCAAAGGGCAAATACCGTATGATTCCACTGATATGAGGTACCTAGTATAGTTAAATTCATAGAGACAGAAAGTAGAATGGTAGTTGCCAGAGGCATGGTTGTAGTATTTGCAGAACAATGTGAATATACTTAATGCTCCAGAACTGTACACTTAAAAATTGTTAAAGTGGAAAATTTTAGGTTACTGTATTTCACCACAAAAAAAGTAGGCATAAGGGGCACCTGAGTGGCTCAGTCATAAACGTCTGCCTTTGGTTCAGGTCATGATCCCAGGGTCCTGGAATACTGCCTTGTATCAGGCTCACTGCTCAGCGGGAAGTCTGCTTCTTCCTCTCCCACTCCCCCTGCTTGTGTTCCCTCTCTCTCCCTCTCTCTCTCTCTCTCTCTCTCTCTCTCTCTCTCTCTCTCTCTGGGTCAAATAAATAAATAAAATCTTTTTTTAAAAAGTAGCCATAATATATTTTAATAAGAAAAAATACTCATTTTTAAAAATACCTCTTAAAGGAGTGTAGCTTTTCAAGTTCACACAAATTAGACAAGTAAAAAACATGAAATACTGAAAAGTTCATATAAATGTTTTGAAGTGTCATTTTTCCTATTCAAATATGTGCACTAACTGAAACAAGATTAACAATGTCAATTTGTTCAAACTATGGTAAAACTCCTTTGGATGCCTAAAAAGGTAAGTTTGATTTGTAGTGAGCACAGTAGTCCCCCCCTCTACTCTGCAGTTTCACTTTCCAGTTTCAGTTACCCCAGGTCAACCATCATCTGGAAGCAGATGATCCTCCTGATGTATCCTCAGAAGGTCGATAGTAGCCTAATGCTATATCACAATGCCTATAGCATTCACCTCGCTTCACCTCCTCAAGTAGGCATTTTATCAACGTACATCATCATAAGAAGAAAAGGATGAGTACAGCACAATAAGATACTTTGAGAGAGAGTCACCATATTCACATAACTTTTATTACAGTATATTATTTTATGGTTCTATTTTATTATTAGTTATTTTGTTAATTTCTTACTCTGCCTAATTCATAAATTAAACTGTATCATAGATAGGTACATGTAGGAAAAAACAGTATATATAGAGTTCTGTACTGTCTGTGGCATCCACTGGGGGTCTTGGAAGTTATCCCCCAAAGATGAGAGGGGACCACTGTATATGTAAATAAGCCCTTCCAAATTGTCTGAGAATACTCCAAAATAGTTGCATCTCTGTGTATTTTATGTATTCCTTCCCAATATTATTTTCACAATTACTGGGGATTTGTACCAATAACAATAATCCTTACTACCTCAAGGCCTATTAAGAAAATCAAATGAAATAACTTCAACCCAGAAAAACTACATCATAAACTACAAAGTACTGTCCAAATATGTTTATCAAAAAATTAATAAAGCAAAGGTCAACTTTTCCCTGGTGCCACCCAAAATATCACATATTCTGAAAAGAAATCTGAATTAATAACTTATCAAAATGACTGCTTTCCTCCAGCCAAGTTTACTGGCAAAATATTCTGCATTTCCTCTAATCAACACAGAGACAAAAAGTTACACTGGTATCCACATTGTGATTTTTAAGTACAATTTCATAGGGCAAATATTTCCCAAAACTATCTGGGTATCTCCTCTCTGACCCAGATATATTTGCATTTATAAAGAATTCAAAAGAGGAACCTCCTAGCTTAATATTTCTACTTTCCAGTATCAAAGAACTCCCATCTCCAATTTCCAAAGCATGGTCTGTGTTTGGAATTCATTTCTATGGGAGGTCATAAAGTCAAACACTATGACTGAGAAAGGAACTGTTATTCACAATGCAGGCAGTAAGTGTGAGCCCAAACTGCAAGGGCAATCAAATCTCATGCTTCAAGAAAGAAAATGATCATTTGCAAGGTCAGAAAGGAATTCCTCTTCTCTTTTAATAGGAATACAAGGTAACTTGATAAATGAATTATAGGGGAGGGGAAATTAATCTTGTTTCTAAAATACAAAGTATTCCCATCCAAGTTGATGCAAAAATTGGGTATTCATCTTTTCAGACGACTGAGGAAACAAATGGAGAGTTTTAGAAGGGAGGGGATGGGGGAATGGGTGAGCCTGGTGATGGGTATTAAGGAGGGCACAGATTGCATGGAGCACTGGGT
>LNAC01000137.1:701564-706659 GCA_002007465.1 Ailurus styani
TCCTGGGATCGAGGCCCACATCGGGCTCTCTGCTCAGCGGGGAGCCTGCTTCCTCCTCTCCCTGTCTCTCTACCTGCCTCTCTGCCTACTTGTAATCTCTCTCTCTCTGTATCAAATAAATAAATAAATAAATAAATAAAATCTTTAAAAAAAAAAAAAGAAGAGCAAGAGACAGACTGACACACAGGAAAGTGCATGGGAAAAATGAATCCCCATAGCAATTGGCTTGGAAACCAAGAGGGACCAAATTTTGTGAGTTGTTGCAAGCAGCGGGGCTTAAAGCCTGGAGTTTTAAAGGTTAGCATGCTTGGCTTCGAGGACAGCTTGGAGACATTGGGGCTGTTCTTGGAAAGAAGTCAAAGCAAATAGCCCATAGACATATGGCCTGGAAATAGCAATCTGAAGAGCACCTGGGGCACATGATGGTTATCTATTATCTCAGAGTGTGTCCCAGGGAGGCAGCATTCACAGAAAGAACTCTCTGGAACAAAGGAACTGGCAGGTGCCATTTACTTCCTCCACCCCTCAGCATAAACATAGGGCTACCTGTGGGAACCAGCACAGCATCCACACTTCCTGTGAAACTTGCTTAAACCAAGCCCCACTCCCCACACTCCAGTGAAACCGCCCTTCTCGGTCATGCTTGCCTTAGTCCCAGGACAGTGGGCCCCCTCTCTCAGACCAAGCCAAACCCCTGCCAAAACTGTGGTTCCCAACCAGTGCATTTTGTGTGGACCTTGGTTCCAGCAACAGTGTTGAAAGGTCTCATTTCACAAGCAGACCAGAGCACACCTGGTTAAAACTCACCACATTCAGGCTAGAGGACAAATGCTGCCCACAATAGGCAAAGAGAGCCTCTGCAGACGACTGGCCTGAAGGATAAAGTCGCCAATACAAAACAGCAGAGTGCACACTACACACAATGGAGACACTCCCTGAAGTGCCAGGCCCTGGGGAATAGGGCACACTACACTGCAGGGAACTACAGGACTTCTGCTTCATAAGGCCATTACCCTCCTCTACGGGAGATGGACACACAGAAGCAGGCATAGAGACTTAGAAAAAATGAGAAGAGAGAGGAATTTGTCCCAAATGAAAGAACAGGACAAGGTCACAGCCAGGGATATAAATGAGAAAGGTAAGTAGCATGCCTGATAGAGAATTTAAAGTAATGATCATAAAGGTAATTGACTTGAGAAAAGGGTAGAAGACATCAGAGACCCCCTTAACACAGAAATAAGGAATAACATAGTAGAGATAAATGGTTCAATAAGCAAAAAGAGAAACCTACTTGATGGAATGAACAGGCTGGAATAAGCTGAGGAATGAATTATTGACCTAGAAAACAGAGTAATGGAAGGTAATCAAGCTGAATAAAAGTGAAAAAGAGGAATTATGCAAAACGAGAATCAACTTAGGGAATTCAGTGACTCCATCAAATTTAATAACATTCGTGTTATAGGTGTCCCAGGAGAAAAAGAGAAAAAGGGCAAAAAAAATTTATTTGAAGAGATAGTAGCTGAAAACTTCCCTTATCTGGGAAAGGAAACAGATATCCAGATCCAGAAGGCATAGAGAACCCCCAATAAAATCAACAAAAGTAGACACACACCAAGACATATTATAATCAAAATGGAAAATATAGTGATGAAGAAAAAAATTTAAAGCATCAAGACAAAAGAAGACAGTTACATACAAGGGAAATCCCACAAGGATATCAGGGGATTTTTCAGCAGAAACTTTCCAAGGCAGAAGAAAGTGGCTTGATATATTCAAAGTGCTGAATGGAAAAAATCTTCAGCCAAGAATATTTTGACCAGCAAGGCTATCATTCAGAACAAGAGGACAGATAGTTTCCCAGACAAAACAAAAACAAAAACAAAAACAAAACACCAACTAAAGGAGTTCATGACCACTAAACCAGCCCTGCAAGAAATATTAAAGGGGACTCTTTGAGTGGAAAGAAAAGACCAAAATTGATAGAATGAAGATAAGAAAAAAAAAAATAAACAGTAAAAAGTAATATTTTTGTAAAATATAAATCAAGGAAGTCACAAAATAAAAGGATGTAAGATATGACACTATATACCTAAAACATGGTAAGGAGAGCAATAAGAATGTGTTCAAACTTAAATGACCATCAACTTAGTATAGACTGCTATATGCAGAAGATGTTATATACAAATATAATAGTAACCACAAATCAAAAATACTAATAAATATGCAAAAATAAAGAGAAAAAAATCCAAATATATCACTAAAGAAAACCAGACAACTATGAAAAAGGGAAAGACAAGAAAGGATCAGAGGAAAATCTTCAGAAATAACTACAAAACAGGTATTAAAATGGCAATAAATACATATCTATCAATAATTACTTTGAATGTAAACGGACCAAACAATCCTATCAAAAGACAAGGGTGACAGAACGGATAAAACAAACAAACAAAAAGAAAAAACACCCATCTATTTGCTTTTTACAAGAGATTCATTTTAGAGCTAAAGACATCTGCAGATTGAAAGTAAGGGGATAGAGAAATATTTATCAGGCAAATGAGTGTCAAAGCCAATACTTACACTGGGCAAAATAGACTAGACAAAATACACAACAATGACTGTAATAAGAGAAAAAGGACACTATCTAATAATAAATGGGACAATCCAACAAGAAGAAATAATAATCGTAAATATTTATGTGCCCAAGATGGGAACACCCAAATACACAAAACAGCTAATAATAAACATAAAGGAACTAATTGATAATAATATAACAGTAGTAGGGGACTTCAACATCCCACTTATATCAACAGATCATCTAAACAGAAAATCAACAAGAAAATAATGATTTTGAATAACACAGTGGACCAGATGGATTTAATAGATATATTCAGAACATTCCATCGTAAAACAGCAGAATACACAAACTTTTCAAGTGCCCATTACATTTTCCAGAATAGACCACATATTAGGCTACAAAACAAACCTCAACAAATTCGGAAAGTTGGAAGTCATCCGATTATCTTTGCTAACCACAACACTATGAAACTAGAAGTCAACCATAAGGAAAAATCTGCAAAGATCACAAATGCAGTTAATTAACATACTACTACTAAACAATGAATGAGTCAATGAAGATATCAAAGAAGAAATAAAGGGCAAGATGGCGGAGGAGTAGGAGACCAATTATCATCAGGTCCCAGGAATTCACCCAGATAGCTATCGAACTATTCTGAACACCTACAAATTCTACTGGAGATCGAAGAGAAGAAGAGCAGCAATTCTAGGAACAGAAAATTAACCACTTTCTGGAAGTTCCAGGTCTATTCTGAGTAGCTTAGTGTATATTTCTCTGGGGTCATTGCTACCCTTTAGAATTTGGTTCTCTCATCCATCTATTCTTATCTGCATAAAATGACAAGGCGGAAAAAATCAACACAAAAAAAGAACAAGAGGCAGTAATGATGGCTAGGGACCTAATCAATGCAGACATTAGTAATATGACAGAACTAGAGTTGAGAATGACGATTCTTAAGGTGCTGGCTGAGCTCGAAAAAACCATGGAAGATAATAGAGAAGCCCTCTTTAAAGAAATAAAAAACCTTTCTGGAGAAATAAAAAAACTAAAATCTAACCAAGCTGAAATCAAAAAAGCTATTAATGAGGTGCAATTGAAAATGGAGACTCTTACTGCTAGGATAAATGAAGCAGAAGACAGAATTAGTGATTTAGAAGACAAAATGTCAGAGAAAAAAGAAGAGGATGAAAAGAGAGACAAACAACTACTGGACCATGAGGAGAGAATTCGAGAGATAAGTGATACCATAAGACGAAACAATATTAGAATAATTGGGATCCCAGAAGAGGACGAGATTGAGAGAGGGCCAGAAGGTATATTGGAGCAGATCTTAATACAGAATTTCCCTAATCTGGCAAAGGGAACAAGCATCAAAATCCAGGAAGCACAGAGAACCCTCCTCAAAATCAATAAAAATAGGTCCACACCCCGTCATCTAATAGTAAAACTTACAAGTCTTAGTGACAGAGAGAAAACCCTGAAAGCAGCTCAGGAAAAGAGGTCTATAACATACAATGGTAGAAATATTAGATTGTCAGCAGACCTATCCACAGAGACCTGGCAGGCCAGAAAGAGCTGGCATGATGTATTCAGAGCACTAAATGAGAAAAATCTGCAGCCAAGAATACTATATCCAGCTAGGCTCTCACTGAAAATAGAAGGAGAGATAAAAATCTTCCAGGACAAACAAAAACTCAAGGAATTTGCAAACACCAAGCCAGCCCTACAGGAAATATTGAAAGGGGTCCTCTAAGCAAAGAGACCTTAAAGAAACATAGACCAGAAAGGAAGAAACACAATATACAGTAACAGTCACCTTACAGGCAATACAATGCCTCTAAATGCATATCTCTCAATAGTTACTCTGAATGAAAATGGACTAAATGCCCCAACTAAAAGACACAGGGTATCAGAATGGATAAAAAAACAAGACCCATCGATATGCTGTCTACAAGAAACTCATCTTACACGCAAAGACACCTCCAGATTTAAAGTGAGGGGATGGAAAACAATTTACCATGCCAATGGACAGCAAAAGAAAGCTGGAGTGGCAATCCTTATATCAGATAAACTAGACTTTAAGGCAANGATAAATTAGATTTTAAGGCAAAAAATATCATAAGAGATGAGGAAGGACATTATATCATACTAAAAGGATCTGTCGAACAAGAAGATCTAACAATCATAAATATCTATCTACCTAACATGGGAGCAGCCAATTATATAAACCAATTAATAACAAAATCAAAGAAACACATTGACAAGAATACAATATTAGTAGGGGACTTGAACACCCCCCTTACTGAAATGGACAGATCATCAAAGCAAAAGATCAACAAGGAAATAAAGGCTTTAAATGACACCCTGGACCAGTTGGACATCACAGATATATTCAGAACATTCCATCCCAAAACAACAGAATACACATTCTTCTCCAGTGCACATGGAACATTCTCCAGAATAGACCATATTCTGGGTCACAAATCAGGTCTCAACAGGTACCAAAAGATTGGGATCATT
>LNAC01000137.1:717926-859141 GCA_002007465.1 Ailurus styani
AAAAAAAAAAAAGAATTACAAAATTTATAAAAAAGGAGAAAAGTGGGGCACCTGGGTGATACCACATTGGGCTCCACATTCAGTGAGAGGTCTGCTTGAGATTTTCCCCCTCTCCTTCTGACCCCCAGATTGTGTGCTTTCTGTTTCTCATTCTCTCTCTTCTATAAAATAAATAAATCTTTTTAAAAAAGGAGATAAAAATATACAATTGGAAAAGGACAGTCTCATCAATAAATGGTGTTGGGAAAACTGGAGAAGTACAGGCAAAAAGACTGAAACTGGACCCGTGCCTTAGAACCATTCACAAAAATTAACTCAAATGGATTAAATATTTGAATGCAAGAACTGAAACTATAAAACTGCTAGAAGAAAACATAAACAGCTCCTCAACACTGGTCTTAGTGATATTTTTCTGGGTCTGATTCCAAAGGCAAGGGCAATAAAAACAAATAAACAAATGAGACTACATCAACTAAAAAGCTTCTGCACAGTGAAGGAAACCATCAGTAAAACAAAAAGGCAACCTTTTTAAACTAAATGTTCCCAAACTAAATGGGAACAGATATTTGCAAATCGTATATCTGATAATAGGTTAATACTCTAAATATATAAATAACTCAAATAACTCAATAACAAACCCAAACAATCCAATTAAAAATGGGCAGAGGATCTGAGTAGACATTTTTCCAAAGAAGACATACAGATGGCCAGTAGTAACACAAAAAGATGCACAACATCATTCATCATCAGGCAAATGCAAATCAAAATCACAATAAGATATCCCCTCACACCTGTCCAAATGGCTGTTATCAAAAAGGCAAGAAGGGTGCCTAGGTTGGTTAAGTGGCCAGCTCTTGATTCCTTCATTTCTCAGGTCATGATCTCAGAGTCCTCGGATTTAGCCTCGAGTTGGGCTCTGTGCTCATGGGGAGTCTGCTCAATGATTCTCAGTCTCTCTCTCTCTCTCTCTCTCTCTCTCTCTCTCTCTCTCTCTGCCCCTCCCTTATTTGTGCTCACTCACTTGCTCTCTAAAATAAATAAATACATCTTTTTTAAAAAGACAAATAAGCGTTTGCAAAAATATGTAGAAAAGAGAATCACTGTATAGTGTCGGTGAGAATATAAATTTGTAAGGCCACTATGAAAACAGTTTAGAGATTCCCTAAAAAATTAAAAATAGAACCACCATATATATGATCCAGCAAGTCCACTTATGGATATCTACACAAAGAAAATGAAAACACTAGTTTAAAAAGATAAATGCCCTCCTATGTTCATTGCAGCATATTTACAATAGCCAAAATATGGAAACAACTTAAGTTTCCAACAATAGATGAATGGATAAAGAAAACAAATGGACAAACAACATACACAGACACACACACACATGCACACATACACACATTCACATATGGAATACTACTAAGCTATAAAAAAGAATATGGGACGCCTGGGTGGCTCAGTCGTTAAGCATCTGCCTTCGGCTCAGGTCATGATCCCAGGGTCCTGGGATCAAGTCCTGCATCAGGCTCCTTGCTCAGCAGGAAACCTGCTTCTCCCTCTGCCTCTGCCTGTCACTCTGCCTGCTTGTGCTCTCTCTTTCTCTCTGACAAATAAATAAAAAAGAATGAAATCCTGCCATTTGTAACAATATCAATGGACTTTCAGAGTATTTTGCTAAGTGAAATAAATTTTGTTTTTGATGACCTTAAAAATTTTGAGGCATTCTGTAGGATGTCCCTCAGTTGTGATTCATCTGATGTGTGTTCTTATGATTAGATTGGGGTCATGGGTTTGAGGGAGGAAGATCACAGAGGTAAAGTCATCATATCAAAGGTACATACTATCAATGTACTTATCACTTTTGTTGTCAACTTTGAGGTAGTATTGTCAGGTTTTTCCACTGTAGTAACTCTTCTGTTTATCCTTTTCCTATTGTCCTTTGAAAGGTCACTAGAAAAACCCACACTAAAGGAGTGAGGACTTATGTTCCACCTCCTTGGGGAAAAAGTCTCTACACCAATTATTTAGAATTTTTCTACACAGAATATTTGCCTATTCTCCCTTTTTTATTTATCTGATCATTATTTAATTTATTTCATTTATTTAATCACTATAGACTCATGAATGTGTATTTTATACTTCAGGTTATAATCTAAAACTATTTTGTTGCTCAAATTATTCCAACTTTGGCACCTGGGTGCTCTTTTAGTTAATTCCTATGTTTCTTTGACACACCCCTACTGATGTGTTTTTTGAGCAGTTTCTTATTTGTCTAAACTCTAATAGGTCCCAGTTATCTCGTATGTTTCCTGCCCCAGTCCTAGAATCTGCCATTTCTCCAAGGATCCCTTGTTTCTTTTATTGAAGAATGGAATTAGAAACCAAAATCTGGACACCAAGGGTATTACTGCTTCTGGGTTGTCTCTGCTGACAGAACAAGGAAGTATGTGTTCACTAAACCATATATGTACATGTGTCTATAGATATTTCAATATGTAACCATCCATGCCTATATTAGGTTAAACATGAGTTCATACTAATTTCTTCAACTCTAATCAATCACCATATGGATCATTCCAGCCTTCTTTTCTTGCTTGTCTGTAACCTCCCACTCTCATAGTCAGAAACCTGACCCTTACCACCTGCCAATTAGTTAGTTAGTTCCAGTATACATGTATGGTGTTCCCAGAATTGTTATCCCAGACCCTTGTGGAAAACAACTTTATCAATAAAATATGTGCTTATGTACAATTCCTTCTGCATTTAGTTTTACAGATTTTGTTCTTTACTAGTTAGATCAGTGTATTTTCTTCCCACCCCCTTCAATGAGATTGTTTTATACATTTATAATACAGGTGATTCTCTTGTCTCTGTATTACACCCTGGAATCCCCCAACCTCCTATTTAAAAAACAAAATGTGTATATTAAGGGTGCACTCCTCCTGCTGTAAAGTTATAGCAAATTTAGCATCAAATTTATTTTTGTATCTATTTGTTTCACAGCATTGAAATGACTATGGTTCAGACATAAAATACTTGTAAAGAATAGTAGTTTTTAAATAGTTTCCCTTGCAATTTCAAGATACATTTCAACAAATCTAAAAATTTGAAAGAGAAATAAAAGAAAAAAACTGTTTCAAGGTTGCATCACTGACAATATGGAATGGCTGCTTGAATTTCTAATCATAAATATTAAAGTTAGTGGGTGGATGGAATAAATGAGTTAATAAATATTAAATTTAGATTAAAAAATCACCCAGAAATCATAAAAAACAATGACACTTTACTAATGTGCTGATAGTTGTACCTAATATCCTAGGTACTAAATTCTAGTTAAATGGGAAATGAATAGGTTGGACAGAAATTTCATTCAATGCTGTTATAATCAAACTACACAGGTTAGGTTGTTTATTTAATAGGATTTACCATGAGGTGATATGACATAGAATAAGTGCATTTTAGAGCACTGTAAGCACATTTATTATGTAAATTCACCTAGCCTTGAACTAGCAGAGTACATGAATAGTAAAAGATAAAGCTTGTTATAGAGTTATTTACATGCAGAGCCCAAATTATTTTAAAGGTCACTATAGCACTATAACCTCTTAATCAATGGCATATGTGAAAGAAATTCAAATTATGCACAGTACACTTGAAAAACAAAGGACTAAGTCCCTTAGTATGTATCGTTTGTATAAGCCAACAAGAAAAGTACAAATAACCCAAAAGAAAAAGCAAAAACATGAAAAAGTTCATAAGAAATGAAATTCTAAAATGGCTTTTTTAAAAGATTGCATTTATTTATTTGAAGAGAGACAAAAAAATGAGCAGAGGGTAGGAACAGAGGGAAAGGGACAAGCAGACTCCCCACTGAGCAGGGAGCCCTACTGAGGCTCAATCCCAGGACCCTGGGATCATGACCTGATCCAAAGGTAGATGCATAACTGACTGAGCCACCTAGGCACCCCTAAAATGGCTTTTAAACATAAAAAAATGTTCAACATCATTTATAATATGAGAAATGCAAAACAAAACTCAATGAGAATGTTTACTTATTAAATTGCTTACCTAATTAGATTGATCGACTTAATAGGTCAGATTGATGAAAATTAAAAATATCAATATATCATCAATGGGTAGGGGAAAGAGATACTTTCATATACTGTTATCCTGGAAAGGCAATTTGATAATATCTATAACAATTTGATTCTTTTTCAGTTAGCAATTCTACATCTTGGAATACTATCTATAGATACTTACATAAGATCCCCAAAAGTGTGTACAGGAATATTCATTATAGCATTGTTTGTAATAACCAAAGACTAGACAAAAATCAAACATTTATCAATAGGGGACTGATAAAATAAATTATGCTACACTCACACACTATAAAGGCAGATAGGAAGGCATGAAATGTTTCTCAAAATACATAGTTAACAGGAAAAAATGCACCATACAGTGTAAATAACATACTACAATTAGTGGGGAAAGAAAAGGAAGAGAAGAAGAAAGTAGGAAGAGGGGTGAAATATACTTTTAAGCCTGTTTATGAATGGAACATTCCTGGAAGAATACCGAAGCAACCACCAATAACAGTGCTTGCTTCTAGGAGTCGGGAAAAAAGGGAGATTTCTTTTCTGAGCACACTCTTACAGTATGTGATCATTTATTACCAAATGCATGCATTATTTTTTCTTACCTGAAAAAAAGTAGTTCTTAAAAAGGTTAAGAAATATTATTCATAAAATGAACGACTACATACTTCAAATAACTACCAACTGTGAACACAGCCAAGAAAGAGTTTGTTTTTTAAAAACTTGTTTTTAAAGCTTAGTATAGTATAATCAGGAATTGAAATTACTTAAGCTATTGTGTAATGTCTAAAACTAGAGAATAAGGATGGGCTCAATTTTTTATTGTGACTCTTGAGTTGTTTAAGGTTTTAACCATAAGCAATTTTTTCCCATTCAAAGTAAAATGTGAACAAGAAAACATGTTCAAAGTTAAAAGAAGTTTAGGGGCCCCTCCGTGGCTCAGCCAGTAAAGACTCTGTCTTTGGCTCAGGTCATGATCCCAGAGTCCTGGGGTGGAGCCCAAGTCAGGCTCCTTGCTAAGTGGGAAGCCTGCTTCTCCCTCTCCCTCTACCTGCCTCTCCCCCTGCTTTCACATGCATGTGCGTTCTCTCTCTCTCCGTCAGATAAATAAATAAAATCTTATAAAAAAAAGAAGAAGAAGTTTAATCTTAAATTGTACAAAATGAAGTTCACTTGTAAGCACAAGTTAAAGCATTGGTTTTCCTGTGGCATTTTAAAATTTGGATACATGGGGGGGGGCTTGGTGGCTCAGCTGGTTAAGCATCAGCCTTTGGCTCAGGTCATGATCCTGGAGTCCCAGGATCAAGCCCCAGATCAGGCTCCCTGTTCAGCGGGGAGTCTGCTTCTCCTTCTGCCCTTCACCCCGCTCTTTTCCTCTCTCTCACCACCTCTCTTCATCCTCTCTCACCACCCCCACTCGTGTTCTCTGGTTCTCGCTTTGGTTCTCTCAAATAAATAAATAAAATCTAAAATAAAATAAATAAAATAAAGTAAAGTAAAATAAAATTTGGACACATAAATATATTTTTCTACAATGTCTGTGCATGTGTGCAAAAGTATATGTACAAATATACACACATACGCATATGGGTGTGTGTATATATATATGCCCCATATGCATATGTGTATATATATGTGTGTGTGTGCATACATATATATATTTAAAGAAATCAAATATTTGTATTATCCTTTAGGTATAATTTTTAAATTAATTTATTTAGTAATCTCTGCATCTGATACAGGGCTCTAACTCACAACCCCAAGATCAAGAGTCATGTGTTCTCCCAACTGAGCCAACCATGCATGCCTAAGTATAAATTTTTAAAATACTAATGTAAGCCATTCTTCCCACTTAGAGTGCCCTCTCATTTCTTCTTCAGCAATTCATATCCATTACTTCCTACATGAAAATTAAAAACTAGACCTTTTCTTTTTTTTTTTTTTAAGATTTTATTCATTTATTTGACACACAGAGAGAGACCACAAGTAGGCAGAGAGGCAGGCAGAGAGACAGGGAGAGGAGGAAGCAGGCTCCCCGCTGAGCAGAGAGCCCGATGTGGGCCTCGATCCCAGGACGCTGAGATCATGACCTGAGCCGAAAGCAGAGGCTTTAACCCACTGAGCCACCCAGGCGCCCAAAACTAGACCTTTTCCATAAAGTCCTTGATTATCAAAATCCTACATTGAATAGGTTTACATTCATTCATTCAACAAATATTTATTTGAAGCCTGTGATTTATCAAGCATTGGGCACACAGTGAAAGAAAAGACTTATAGACCCTACAGTTGGCAAAGATAACATATTTTAAAAATAATAATTATTTAAATCCAATATTGGTCAGTGCCACAATGGAAAGGTCTGTGAGAGGTGTAAGCATAAAAGAAGAATCCCTCACCCAACCTGGAAGGACATCTCTGAGAAAGTGATAGTGAAGCTGCTGTGGGAATATGAGGTAAGAGTCAGCCAGGGGAAGAGCAGGGAGGAAAAGCATTCCAGGCAGAGAGAATGCATGCTAACGCAGTGAGGAGGTTGGGTTGTTTGACTAAAGGAGATAAGGCCAGTGTAGCTGAAACATGGGGAGTAAAGGAAGAAACAACATGTAATGAGGCTGTGGAAGCTGGCAGAGGCCTTGTAAGCCATGTTAAGTCATTCCTCTTACCCAAGCACCTCAATCCTGATTTAGGTTGTTTTATTACACCACATTTTCTTTATTAATATTATCACTTTACTTTGAGAATGCCAATTTTGTCTTCTTAGGTAAATTATAAGGTGCTAGAGGACAAAACTATCTAACTAAACCTAGGACATTGCTGTGTTTCTCAGTTACCTCATCTATAAAATGAGGATAACAACAGTGCCCACCTTTATTTGTGAGAAATAAACAAGTTAATAGTTATTAAATAAGTAAATGAATTAATGACACATAATCCTAAAGAAGAGTGCCAGAAGTATAGTCAGTCGGATTAAATGTGTTAGGTATTATTTTTTATTGAATTATCCACATATCTTTGGGAAGAACCCCAGTTCTATGCATCATAGAACATATAGTACAATGGGTACAAAAGAGTCTACATTAAATGGGAAGGGAAATTTTATTTCCAGTTACTACATTCCTCGCTACAATACCAGATATAACAGAGGTTAGGTTGTATAACAAAGACATAATTTCTGTCTTTGGGGGTTTATTTTCAGGGGCAGAATAAAAACACAAAACAAAGACCACAGTCTATGAGACTAGAATTAGCCTAGTCTCCCAAGGTTCTCAGATCATTGACACTTCCCACTCAGGGTCCATTTCCCCTTCTTTTTTCAGGTTAAAGAAGGTAGTTTTTCCCAGAACACCCCGACAATACTTGAACACCTCAAGAATTCCACCAATGAGGAAACTCTAATTCAAGTGGAATTCAAGACCACTTGGTTTCACTAGACACCTGAAAAGCTTATCAGAAACTAGAGGTTAATGTTGATGTTCTCTGTGGGTGGGAAAAGGCAGGGGAGAGACAGGGAAAGGGAACTATCAGATTTTCCTTTTTGGATGGGACTCTACTGAAATCATAGACTGTTTCCAGCTATTATGTGTAAGTTAGTTATCACAGATTGACCATTGGCTTACTCTGAAGATCTCTAAGTAGCTGCAGCCTCAGATTCCTATAGGAAACATTTTCTTATAAGTAACAGTGTCAGGGGAGGGTGAACATTGTCTCCACATCACAGGAAAGATCAACTGTTTTCCATAATTACACTTTCTGATATTTCTACTGAAGCATTATTTGCAAAAATACTGCCATAATTCCAGGATTTTATGGCAGCTTTTATTTTTCAGCCAGAAAGCAATGTCTCTGCTAAAGTTGGTATTTGACAATGTTAATGGGCAGGACTTTGTTGGGGAACAATTTTCCATGGATTTCTCTAATATATCTGCATGTTTTATGAAAAGAGACACTGACAGCTTTTGTTCTAGACTATCTTTTCAAGGATGCTTGTACAGCGAACACCCTTGAAAGATAAAGGTGGTGTATTCTTCTGGAGAAAACATTTGTTTCCTAAATAGGATAATCGAGATAATAGCTCTCTCTTTCTCTGGGATAAGGGTTGGGCAGGATTGCTAGCAGGAGGATCCCCTACTTAAGATGGTTCAACTTAGTGATTTTTCAACTTCATGGTCTCCCAGTGCAATGCCCATTTGGTAGAAACTGTACTTCAAATTTTGCATTTGGAGCTTTTTCTGGGCTAGCAATATGTGTTAGGATGTGATCCTCTCGTGATGGTGGGCAGGGCAGCAAGCCATNCAACATATGCATTAGTATATTTTCTTGTATAATGTAAAAAAATAGTCTTTTTTCTTAATTTGACATGATTGTTAAAATTAAATTTATTTTAGTAGTGGGTTTTTAATATTTTGAATAGGGAAAACATATATATATATATATATATATATATATATATATATATATATATATATATATAACCATTCTTACCCATACAACTATTATTTTTCACTTTCAGTACTTTCCATAAATCACATGGAATATTCCACACTTTATTGCAAAATAGGCATTGCGTTAGATGATTATGCCCAACTGCAGGCTAACATAAGTGTTCTGAGCATGTTTTTTTTTTTAAAGATTTTATTTATTTATTTGAGAGACAGAGAGCATGAGAGAGGAGAAGGTCAGAGGGAGAAGCAGACACCCGTGGAGCTGGGAGCCCGATGCGGGACTCGATCCCAGGACTCCGGGATCATGACCTGAGCCAAAGGCAGTCGCTTAACCAACTGAGCAACCCAGGTGCCCGTTCTGAGCATGTTTAAGGTAAACGAGGCTAAGCTATGACGTCCTGTAGGTTAGGTGCATACATGCATTTTTTATTTATAATATTTTCAACTTAGATGGATTTATCAGGATTTAACCTCATCATAAATTGAGGAGGATCTATAATCCCCTTACAAAATTAAGGATTTCCAATCTTTAGTTTCCTCAACTGTGACACAAACTTACTATGTACACAGTGTCCACTTGGGCCACTCTGTATTGCCCCCATCAAACTTGGGGGCAAGGAGAATCAATGTGAACATGAAGTTCATGACTCTTTCTGAGCCCTTTGTCTCTAACCTAGGAGTCTTGTGTCTTCTGCCAGCATCCATGAAGCTGTGATCATTTAATTTGTTGGCTTGCAAATAGGATAGAAATCTCAGACCTTTCAGTTCCTAACAAACTTCAGTGTGATTCTTCTCAAGATTTCCCATGATTTTCTGGCTTTTAAAATGTTTCTAGGCCTTGATTTTCATTATTGCTCAAAGCCCATTGAGCTGAGATACTTCATTAAAGGATCAGAAACATAATTTATAATTAAATTTTAAATATCTTGTTGGATCTTTAAAATTATATAAAAACAGATTAAAATAAAGTGTACCTACTATTTTTACTTGTAGACTAAATATATGTATCTAATAATATAACTGTTTTGTTTCAAAATAATTTAAGGTAGTCTACAAAAAATGAATGTAAGGTTAAAATAAGAAAGAAAAAGTTAAAAAGGAAGAATATAAGAAATAAGTAAGATGACTTTTTTACTTTTCCACTGTACCACCACACCTTCAATTAACTAAATGTGTGTGCTATTGTTTGCCTCATTTCTGCTCTCCTGCCATGCTCTAAACTCCATGGAAGTAGGAATCATGTTTGTCTTATTCACTGTGAAAGCTATGCTACCTGACACATGGTAGATGTTTAACATGATTTCTTTTTTCAAATAAAGTACAAAAGGAAGAGGGAGTGGTGGGGGGCAGAATTATGGTTAGCCTATTTGACTTTCTCACTAACAGAACCCTGAACAATATTCCTGGTTGAAATAGACAACTTCCCAGCCTCCTTTGCAAACAGGAATGGGCAAAGAGATATAAATGCAAATTGTGGGATTGCCAAGAAAACACATTAGCCCCTATCACATTTTCTCCATCTTGGTCTTTGGAATATACATGATGACTAGAGTTCCAGTAGTCTTTGGATCATGAGAGGAAAACCAGAGATTCTCAGAGACTTCAGCTTTGATATCCTTGAGCTCCTGAACTAATGTCAGCAACTATCTATCTCCAGATTTCTCATCTCATGATCTAAGGTGTAGTTAAGTAGGTTGTCTATGATATTGCAGTCAAATCTAACACTAATTAATACAGTCATGAAGTAAACACCATGAATTTCTGTAAGTGGAACTATTATGCAACTATATTTCACTCCATTAGTGATGAGAAGGTGGTTGGAAATGGAGACATAAATTTTTTGAAGCATGAATCTAAAAAAATCATTGGATGTTCAAGCAAACATATCAACAAAAAATAACTCTTATGACAAGTCAAAATGAGATTTCAACAACATCAAAAAATCATTAGTCTTAAATGTTGACATGTTAAAAGTTAAGTTAGCTTTTTAGTTAATATTATTTTTTCATACTCCAAACATTATCCTGAAAAAGTTTAATAAGGCAACATTTCATTTGTTATGGATTTACTTCTTAATTTCTTGGACTCTTCTTTTTTCCTCATCCTTTAGATTTTACCAGTTAGCCAGGCTTTGTGAAAATACTCAGATTACGCCTTTTCTATTTCCAGAAAAATCACCCTAGCCTAGGCTTCCATCTTCCAATCCATAATTACTATAATTGCTTTCTAAGTGGTCTTTCCAGCTCCTCTTTCTCATTCATCTATCTAATTTCATCTCAAATTCTTCCATTTCATTATGTCATTTTCTGTCTATAGAGCACTGACCACTTATTTTACTCTTGTATGTCTTAGCTCCCTACTAAAAGCTAACATCATGAGAAGACGCTTTGCCCAAAGTTTTCCATAGTTCTCAATCCTGTCTTCACATTAGAACCATCTGGAGAGCTTTAAAAAAACAAAAAAAAACAAAAAAAAACTAATGTCCCAGTATCTTTTAAAATCCCTACCTATCACTACCAATCAATGCTGGAGATACAATAGTGAACAAGCATACAGAATAAATTTTATTCTTCAGTCACCTCACAGTTTTATTCAAATGATTCTCTGAGTATGTGTGCACTTGCATGCACACACACCTACAACCTACCCCAAATATAACTTACCATCCTTTGAGTTTGAAATCAAGTCCCACCACCTTTGAGAATTATTCTTTGATGACAACTATCAACACCAATCTCTCTTTCTTCTAACTTCATTTGGTATACCTACCTACACACAATGTCTCTAAGCTCCTTTGGTTCTTATTTTTCTGTATCACACAATTAGCACCTCACTATATGCTGTCAAGCTGCTCATCTGTAAAACAAGCACAATGATCTAGTTGACCTCAAAAGTCCCTTCCTTTGACTCTAACAATCTATGAATTTATGGTTTGTCTATACTACCCAATTTAGCACTCATTACAGATGATGTTTTCCACTAATTATGTGATATCTATATATTTTCTGTTGCCAACTAAAGTACAGGTCTCTTAAAAGAAAATGGTTTTATAGCTCTATGGTATATCCCTGCCCCCAGCACAATACTAGATGCTTACATGTGCACTGATATCTTAAATCAGACTTATTACAGTATAAACAATGGAGATAAGTAAAGAGAACTCCTTTTAAGAAGCAGTTTTTTACAAATTAGAAAA
The DNA here is from genome assembly GCA_002007465.1 of Ailurus styani. NCBI lineage: Eukaryota > Metazoa > Chordata > Mammalia > Carnivora > Ailuridae > Ailurus > Ailurus styani. The sequence continues at coordinate 729,659 of LNAC01000137.1, forward strand.
GTGAGCTTTGGAGACAAATTGACTGGGTTACTCACCCAGCCCCTACACTTACCAGCTATGTAGTGACATTACTTAAGGGAGTTCCTTAAGACTTAGTTTCCTCATTTGTGAGAAAGAATTAATAGTACCTACTCATAGGTTGTTGCAAGAATTAATGAGGATATATAGATAGGTATAAATATAGATACAGACACAGTATAGATATAGATATTGCCTAGCATATAATAAACATTTAATAAATGTTAATTATTACTGATTGGATAAAGGCAATGAAATATTGAAATTGAGGATTAAAACAATAAAATGACCACGTTGATGACTATGGGAGACTGGGGATATAGATCCAGACAAATTTTAATAAGCAAAAAAATATAGAGAGTGGCAGTTCAAATAAAATTGAGCACCTACTCAGAGCAAGGCCCTTACCTCAGGCTCTGTTATAAGGCAGAGAAGCAAGCCAGAGAATGACTCTCAAATTCTCTTTGTCCCACTTTCTTTTTCTTTTCTTTTCTTTTTTTTTTTCGAGTTTTTTTTTAAAGCATTAACCACACTGAAAAGGGCAGTTGAGTTATTCATTAATTTATTCAACAAATATTTATTATTATTTTCAGGATACTGTACTAAGTGCTAAATTATAACAAATGCATTGTGCCCTCATGATTTTGTGGTTCAGTTAATGAGATAAAGCATGCATATAAACAAAGCAGAAAGCTCAAAGGAGAAAGGTGTACTTGACATAAGAAATATATACATAAATCATTGAAAAAGTTTATAGGAGGGAGAAGTAAGGGAGGACTTTAAGGAAAGGATTACAACCAAACTGGGCCTTGGAGAGACAAATATTTAGGTTAAGGAGCATTCTTGCCTTTCCTGGGTCAAAGCAATGTAAGTTAAGGTCCCAAAAATGAAAATGTGGAACACCTATCCATGCTGAAGACTTCCAGGGTAAAGGTAGAGGGTAGAAAGTAGGCAATAATGGCCAAAGTTATCATTGTCTCCAGATTTAGTTAGGACATCTGGACCTTCTGTTTTCTAATCCTTTTGACAAATCCTAGACCTTATTTTTAAAAGAATAATAATATTCCTTGAATAAAACATCTTAATTTCTATTTACTTGGAGACAGGAACAATAACAAATTTACATTTCATACTCTGTAATCTGATGTTTGTTCTGGCCACCTCAACTATAAAACAGCACCACATTCCCTAAAAGCTACTGTATTTCAGGATCTAAGATTTCTGTTGCCTACTTTATACCCACTCATTGTTTGGGCCAAGAGGCTATTGAGATCCAAGTCTCAATAGCTGAGCTTAGATAAGTCAGGATGAGACAATCAGCATCCTGATAGGACAGTTCAGAAGAAACCCATGAGAAAAGACCCCTGGATCCATCACTGGAATGGTGGTAGGTAAACTTTTTCTTTAAAGAGCTAGATAAATGTTTTCAATTTCGCTAGCCATACAGTTTCTGTTGCAACTACTCAATTCTGGTATTATAGCATGGAAGTAGCCATAGACAATACATAAACAAATAAGCATGGCTGTGTTTCTGTAAAACTTTATTCACAAAAACAGGTTGCAGATCGGATTTGGCCCACAGGTTGTAGTTAGTTAATCCTTGGTTTGTAACAACTAAGATTTATTTTTCTCTGAACCTTACATGTCTATTGCAGGTTGACTGGATACACTGTATCTCTTTACTCCAGGAACCAAAATGATGGAACAACAAACAACCTCACCAGTCACAGTGGGAAAAGAAAAGAAAATTCTGAAGGGTCTTGAACAGGAAATAAAAGGTTCCCTCTTAGAAATGACACACATTATTTTCATTTATGACTTATTGGTCAGAACTAGTCATATGGCTCACCCAATCACTAGGGGCTTCCTAGTGTAATTATATGATGTCTGAATAGCGGAGAGCCTGAACTATTTGGCAAAGTGAATTAGTGACTACCAGAATCAAGTTTAAATCAAAGAATGTTTTGGAGAAAGTTTTCTTTCATTTAAATAACTTTTGTGTATATAGTACTGACAAATTGTAGCCCATCAAAGTAAGCTTATAGACATTTCAACTGATCTAATAATCATTCTAGATAGATATAGTTGAAAGATTCATGAACTCTCAAAAGATTTATTCTTCTGTGAGAAATTCATTTGGCATATTTCACTTTATATAATATATTAAGAAAGAGTAATTGATAAAAGAGAAAACAAATGATTGAATGAAATGAATGAAAAACCTGATGGTCAAAGTGACAGATTTCCATCATGTAAAAAGTACAAAATAGCTTAGATATGCATATATATATATATATAATTACAGATCTTATTATGCTTCTCAATAATAATTTTCAAAAATTATATCTTTTCCTTTATCAACTAAAGTTCAGATCCAAGATGATACCTTCTAATATCTATTAGCCAGGTTTTTCTTTTCTAATATCTTTTTAAAAAAGCAATTGTCAGCTTTAGTCTAAGAATTCTAAGATTGCTTTAATTATGAGACTAAACACTAGGGGTTACATATTAATTTTCAAAAGAACTAGAGACAATTTCAGGGAATGCCATTCATTGTTAAATTAATGAAACTAAGTTGAAAATAAGATTTTCCATCCACGTTATTGCCTACTTACTAATATCATTATAAAGAAGTCCATAAACTAGTAGTTATCAATAAAAGAACCTCCCAACCACACATACTAATAACAAGTGATAAATCTCCAAAGAAATGATGCACATATTAACAGAATCACAGACTCTTTAGAACTGGAAGACCTGAGAAGGAATCAATCCAACTTTCTATACCACTCAATTCTCAAAAGAAAGAAAAAATGATCATGAAGGTTATATATCAATGCCTACAGGATAGAGACTGATTTATGTTCAAAATAAAATTGATATTACTATTTTAAATTTGGAAAAATATTTTTTTACAATAAAAACTACAGAAAGTAAATGTACTTTGTTAAGGGTTATTTGAAGATAAGAAAGTGAGAAAAATTTGGAGTGGGCCCAATAAATTAACTCTATGTACAATGTTCTATCACCTGATGCTCACACACACAGGTATAGTACAATTAGAAATAGTATTTATACTGCATTTGATAAAAATAAGAATTTCACACTTTAAGATGAGTTGTAAAAATCAAAGCTTATTATTTACTTACTGCAATGCAATAACCAAAAAGGAATTTTTTAAAGATTTTTTATTTTATTTATTTGACAGAGAGAGAGAGATCACAAGTAGGCAGAGAGGCAGGCAGAGAGAGAGGGGGAAGCAGGCTCCCTGCTGAGCAGAGCCCGATGGGGGCCTCGATCCCAGGACCCTGAGATCATGACCTGAGCCACAGGCAGAGGCTTTAACCCACTGAGCCACCCAGGCACCACCCAAAAAGGAATTTCAAACTCTCCAACACTTCTTTCTGTAACATCCTCCATTTCATTGAATTAAAGTTTACTCTATCTCTGCATTGCATAAATCAGTTTCCAGCCTGCCTTCAGGAACTACTTCAATTGCCAGACAGTAATCCACTAAGGTAGATGTACAGAAAATAAACCAAAATTTAGCTTACTGGGGAACAGACTTGCCTAGATACCTGGAATAGCCTCACTTTCTCAACAACTGTCATTAACCTTGTTCAAAATATGAAATTACTATAATAAATTCTACAAGATTTCCCCCATGCTTCTCTACACACACACACACACACACACACACACACAGAGAGAGAGAGAGAGAGAGAGAGAGAGAGAGAGAGAGAGAGAGAGGCATATGCACAGGTATATGCACACACTTTTTTTAAACAGCTGAAGGTGTCAGCCAAAAAAAGAACATAGGATGAAGCTTTCATCAAGTTAGGATGTTCATATTCGTCAAAGGAAAATCCAGTTTTATTAATCTCATTAATGTGCTGCCTGTATAAAAATACATTTTGAAATGGCATGATGTGGCCTTCATAATCTGAATACCATTTTATTCACAATTTCACAGATGTAATTTTTCAGAAATAGATCTGGTACTTCTTCACTCTTCAAAATGTGATATTCAGTGCCTCACCAGTTTAGAAAGCTCTTAAACAAATTATCAGCACATAGACACAAAACCTATAAACTTCCTGAGTAAAATAGCTTTTTGAATCACAAGGAATATAAAGAACTCCCATCACTGGAGAAATTCCCAAGAATTCTTTCCTATTGATGTTTCCAAAAACTTTACTTTGAGAGGAAAATTGGGGGAACTTCCAAGATAGCTATTCGATGGCTAAAGTTATCAAGTTTTAAGTTTTGTTGAAGACCATAGCTCTTTTTAGCTATTATATGTGATGAAGAAAATTGTACTTAGATTTCTGTTTTGTGGCTGAAGTAACCACACCATTTTCTCAAGACAGGGAAATTACCACAATAGTTAGCTGTCTTTGAAGTTATAATAAAATTTATCCATTTCCTTTAAAAATATTGTTGGTTATCAATTAAATGTAAGCACTAATCTAGGTGCTGGGAACACAATGGTCTTTGTAGTGAGTATTTTTTTTCTTTCTTTCTTTCTTTCTTTTTTTCTTCTTTTAAAAAATTATCCATTACTCAAGATCCTTTTCAATTTAGGGAACATTCCCCACCGAGTCCAGTATTGGTGGGTGGTAGTGCTCTGTTTTATTCTCATAAAAGCCAAGGGGGAGGACCCTCCCTAGGAGCACAGAGTATAGACACATGAGCAAGATTCACCCCTTCAGATGCCCATATCTGGATTTTCCATCTGGAGTGAGTAACCCAAAGACAAGATGGAGGAGCCTCTTCCCCCATCTTCTGTTGATTCTCTATCATTTCAATACTTTCTTTGTTTTGTTTGGTTTGGTTTAAAGTAGCCAGTTGGATTTTGTTTACTATAATTGAAAACCCTGGTTAATGCACTCTGAATGAAGCAAATAAGCAAAAGTGCTGAATTCACAATCAAGATATGTAGTGAGAATCAGTGGAGAAATATTCCTATTTAGTAAATGTTCTGCATCATTCGCCATCAAGCACTAGCTTCCAAAACTCTGCTCAGCAATCTGCAAGAAGGTTTTAGACTCATTGTCAGGGCAGTCAATTGTGTGGAAAATAAAATAACAATATGTCAAAACCTGGTTATCTGCCTTGCTTTAACATTTGGATGCCAATCACAAGTTATATTCCACACTGAGTTTGGTTGGTTGTCAAAAGGAAAGAAGATTGGCTGAATTCAAGAACTGAAGATCAGAGTTGCATGCAAAAGACCAGCTGCTTCAAAAACTGATCATCTTGGAGGAGCTTGGGATGTTTAGCAGGTAATCTGAGGTTGTAAATGTGCTAAACCTGAAGCTTCAAGGGAAAGCATCAACATCACTAATTTCAATAATTGTATCCAACATTTAAAGGCAAACAACAACTATGGATATAGCAAATTGGTGCTAAAATGCCATTCATTTTCTCATTTTGATGATGCTCTCAAATGTGTACCTCTTCAGGGACTCTGTGCTTCCTCTCCTGCATCCAGTCTCCCCAGAGGATCCAGACAGATCTTCCCAAATATAAATCAGCACCTTTAATTCCCCAGGTTATGAAGCTTCAAAGACTTTCCATCACACTTACCATAAAATCCCAGCTCCTCCACAGCTGCCTACTAGCCTTATATGACCTGGCCCCTGCATGTTCTCAGAGCTCAGCCCCCTCTACTCTCTTCCATACTGAGACATACTTTCCTTCCTGTTACTTCCAAACACTCCATGCTCATATTATCTGGGGTCTTTTGCACTAGCTGTTCCATATCCTTGCAGAGAGTTAGATTATCATTGTCCTTCAGGTCTTGGCTTAAATACAATCTCCTCAGAGAGGTTCTCCTTGTCCAGCCACCTAATCATTCACTGTGTAAATTAACTGGGTCCAGTTTGTGCCCCACCACAGGCCCATGAAAACCCCCTATCTCTGTTGCTTCCCAGAATGGCCCCAGTGACCACTCATTACAGTTCCTCCAGCAATAAAGCTCTCACCACCATGACTACTGTAGCTTTTATAGGCCAACAAGCCCCATGGTCAGTGCCAACTAACAAGGAGAGGCCACCACACTTTCCTTCCAGCTAGACCAGACTCATGTCTGGCTTTACCAAAGACTGCTAGGGCAGTTAGCAGAGTTAGCAGAGAATGGAGATGGCAAATCAATTGCTCAGCCTTATCCCCCCACCCTTCTATATGCTCTTCTGAAAGACAGAAATGTCATGCAGTCTTTCTGGAAACACCTTACAAGACAAGCATCTGATTGTTACACACCTTTGGCCATTTAAGCAATTCATCCCTTAGAACTGTCTCTCCCTCCTTTTCTGCCTCTCTTCCTTTTTTCTCTAACTCTTTCTTCCCTTGTCATAATAAAACATTATCATGGGAGCTTTTATCTTAGGCTCTGTTTTGTAGGGAGCCCAGGGTTAAACAGTGACAACATTTAATTCAGTCCCTAACATTTTCGTATTTAACTCTTTGTTTATGTGACTATTCCCTACTTCCAACCTCCATGAGCCATGGTCCCCTCACTTCAACATGCCCAGAATGTAAAAGTTTGGAACTTGTTTGAGGACACATTATCTATCTTGCTCACTAGGGCTTTGTAGAATGTCTGACACATAAGGTACTTAATAAATATTTGTTGAATAAATAAAAAGAATACAACAACACAACATCTGATGCCAGCTAAGTATGCCAATCTTAGTGTAAGGGCAACAAGATACCGGATGGGACTACATCTGTCTTGTTGACTGCTGTGTCCTCGAGGCCTAACACTATGTGATACACAGCTGCTCTCAAAAAATATGTTTGACTGATTAATGAATTGGAAAGCACTGGCAATATTAATGACTAAAAACTAGTGGCAAGAACTGATTACTACATGAGGGAATGATGGCTAAGAGTTGTACAGGCACCAAACAAGAGTATAATTCTATCCCATTCTATCAGATTTTCAGCATCATTCCATATTTCAAGCAAAGATTGTGATCAGGAACTAAATATTGAATGTGTTTAATCTACAAAAATTGATAGCAAAAGCAAGTGGTAACAATAATTATTCAAGATCATGTCAACCACTGTATACATGCAACTCATCAATGTTCAAAATAATATTTAACCCAATATATTTATTTAATGCACACAGTTGCCTATTAATAGGCCTTTAGGTTGTTTCCAATTTATATTTATAAACACTACTCTAATAAATGACATTGAACATTTAACTTTAAATACTTGTTAAATGAAATCCCTGTTTTGATACCTAGTGCCAAATCACTCTCCAAAAAATGTGCCCTACTTTTACACTCCCACTATGAGGGTAGGCAAATATCTATTTATTCACACTCTCACCAGTTCTAGGTCTCTAAGTGTGAGCAATCTGTTTCATCATTATCATAATGTTAGGTGAATATTTATGCCATATTTTGATTTTCATTTTTTAAATTTTCTATCAGTTCAATTAACATCATTCAATATTTTAATGGTCATTTGTGCTCCTTTCTTCTGTAAACCTTCTATATATATCCTAGGCCTGTTTCTCTACCATCCACCTATTTCTTACTGACTTGAAAGGGCTCTATATCTTCAGAAATTAGGCCTTTGTGATGTGTGCTACAAACTTGGTCTCTAGTCTATCTTTTGTCTTTCAATTTTCTTCCCACTTTAATGATAAATTTTCATTTTTAAAAAATTTTTTTTAGATTTTACTTATTTATTTGAAAGAGAGCACAAAAAAGAGAGAGCATGAGCAGGGGAGAAGGAAAGAGGGAGAGAAACAAACTCCCTGCTGAGCAAGGAGCCTGACACAGGGCTTGATCTCAGGACCCTGGGGTCATGACCTGAGCTGAAGGCAGACACTTAACCAACTGAGCCACCCAGGTGCCCCCTTCATAATTTTTTTAAAAATCAAAAACGAATATTAAGAAAGATGGAAGGGTGTTCTAGAGGTATATATACAATGACAAAAGGTATGAAAAAGGTGGTGGAGATGAGTAGTGTGAACTCTATAAAAAGGGTTTTGTTGATTGGCGGTGGTACAAGATCAAGATCAATGAATGGACTCTGTTCATCAGTCTTCCTCACATAGTGAGCAGCAGGGGGACCAGCAGCAGGAAGTGGATAAAAGAGCAAACCCAAATGAAGACCATGATATGTCCATGAAGGATTAGGTTTTAACCGAAGCAAAGAGGTAAAGGGATGAATGATGGAGAGAGAGAAGGCTTTGTCTATAGGTCTTCTCAGGTATTGAGATTTCAGCATAATCACTCCCATCTATGTTCCTTTTACTTGATCACACATTTTTCTTCATCTGACAGACCACTTACATCCCATTCCACCTGCCCAATATATACTTTGATAAAGAAGCCTATATTGTAAATAAGCGGGAGCTACATTTTAAACTTCAATGTATGTCCTAGCATGTCCAGCATATGGTAGGTCCTCTGTAAGTAGAAGCTTCTCTACACAGGTAAACAAAGGGACCACACCCTCCTTTTCTCTATTTAGCCAATTACAAACTCCCATCAACTCTAACTCACCAAAATGTCTTAAATTCTTCCCTGTCTTAATTTTCACCCTCACCATCTAACCTGAGATCCTCATCTGTTCTCAGTTTAGACTAATATAATGGCTTTTTGACTATTCTCTGCTTCCAAAATTAGCCCACTCTGATTTATTCCCTTTCATATTGATAATTTTTTTCTTAAAAATTCAAATCTAATTCTTTTACTTCCTAATTAAAACCTGTCATGGGAAAACTCCTTAGGATGACACACAAGGATGTACTTGTCCAGTGTCTGCTTCCCTTTCCAGCTATGTGTCCTACCCACCATCCCTATCTGCTGAACTATGATGTTTCCACTATATTGACTATATACCCAGTGATATCAACTATATACTTAGAGATCCTGTATGCCACTGCTCCAGCAGGCCTCTGTTCCTTGACATAAGCCATTTCTCTGGCAGGAATATCCCTCCACCTTTCCTAAGGCCTAGTCATGCCTCACAATTCAGTTTAAAAATCATGTCTTCAGCATGCCTTCTCTGATATGTGTGTACACACACACACACAATGTGTTACCCCCTCCTTTGTGCTACCTTAGCACATTGTTCAGATCTATATTTAGCAATTGTTACATCATAGTGAATGTATTTATCTACAGGACTGTCTCTCCTAACTAAACAATGAGCATTTCAGGCTAGGGTCCAAAACTTCCATTTTCATATATTTCAGGGCTAACACTGTATGTACTGGTACACACTTACACACTCAGTTGCCAGGAAATGTTTATTGAATGAATGCATGAGTGAATATTTGTTGATTAATTTTCTCACCTTTCTACTCCCTTTCTACGATATGGTAGTGAGATTCTGAAAGTTAATTCCTCCTCCTACCATGTGCCAGTTTATTACTTTCCATGGCCAGTTACAGCAACAAGAAAGAAGATACAAAGCACAATCCTGTTTGCACCAAAACTCTGTCATGATCTGGCATACTCATTTCCACCCCAGTAAGCATCTCGAACTAGACAATAAAATGCTATATCTGGCTTCCAAGGGTAATTTTAAAGTCCAGCCAGAGATTCAGAAGTGTTTGTGGGGAAGTTATGATGGCTGGAAAACATGAACAGAAAGCTATTTTGAGGATTCCATAGACAAGGTTAAGGGGCGTGAAATTTTCTAGCTGCTCACTACATATCAGGGTCACAGGCTCCACAGTGTAGAATCAAAGTACTAAACAAGGTAAGAGAACACTACATCTACGTGTCTGGGTCACAAGAAAGTGATACAGCATGACTCCGTATCTTTTGAAAGTGATGCTTATTCAAATTTGGGGTTGTAAGACCAGAATGATAGGCTTTCTAAGATTCTGATCAGTAAAAATTGGCCATAAACCCCTAAGGGTATGGTCTCGTCTGTTTGTCACTGAATATCTTTCTAGGCCTAAGAAAGAAAAGTAAAATAGAAGGTTAATAGGAATATAGAAAGTTATCTCATTATTCTTTTTTAGATTTTAACAATAACTGCAGTTCTCCTTTGTACATTAAATTCTTTTTTTTAAATATTTCATTTATTTATTTGAGAGAGAGAATCAGTGAGGGGGGAGGGACAGAGGAAGAAGGAGAAACAGATTTCCCATTGAGCAGCGAGCCCCATGTGGGGCTCGATCCCAGGACTCTCGGATCATGAGCTGAGCCAAAAGCAGATGCTTAACCGACTGAGCTACCCAGGAGCTCCAATAAACAAATACATTTTAAAAATATTTAAGGAAATTGGTAAATAAAAGAATTGAGTATTTATCTTCCTTTACCACTGAGTAACTAACTAGCAGAGATGGGGAAATGTCTCTACGTGGAATCATACTAATTATTAAATAACAAACAAATTATTATAACTATTTTGCAAAACCTAATGACTTAATGGATCCAGGTATTGAGCATCAACAGCTGCTAATATCACAAAGAGAGAGACAAACAGACATATGCGCCTCCTCATGAAAGAACACACTGCACTTATAATTTTGCCAAAAAATCAGAACCTGACTTTGATAAAGCCTCTGGATCCATAACCAACTTATATAAAATACAGAGAACAGAGAAACAGGTTGAACTACACCATGAGGATGCAATGAACAAAATCTAGATGGTAGAAAATTCTTGAGGTCAAATGAACTAGGTTGTTCAATATGTAAATTGAAAGTTGCAAAAAAAAAAAAGGAAGGGAAAGAAAGAACTTGTAGATTTAAAAGACTTATGAAATTTTTACTAGAGCAACAAATTATTCATTAAGTCATTCATTAAACACACATTTGTTGAGTTTCTGCCATATGCTAAGCATTGGATAAAGTATAGTAGAAATAAAAAGGCAAATACAAAATGTCATTTTCCTGTGCAGGAGACATAAAGTGAATCATTTTTTTCATAGTTTGAGTGATAAAGGCAAACTCTGCCTTTGTGCTGATCTCTCAACAACAATGTAGCTTATGCTACATCAATTTGCATTTGTTCATAAATAGTAATGTATATGTTCTCACATCAGTATATGGCTTACTTCTCTAATTGGGTTCTTGGCCTTTCCAGGGCACAGACTGGGATTCCATTTTTTAAAAATTTTCTTATGAATAGTACTTGTGCAGGGTGCACAGAGAGTGAGTGACCAATAAATATGTTTAACAAAGAGATTGATTCCTTCTCCTTGAAAAAATAAATATATGGCATACAGGTCACCAGGTATATGCCTCATTACCCTTTAACGGTCAGCCTCCTGCAGAGGGGACCATCACCCCAGACATTGAAAGCCATTCACTAGCCCTTTGGGGAACACAACCAGGAGAACAGTTTAATCTGTTGACTGTACCACCCAAGTCTTGTGGATTAAAATGTTTTGCCTGAATTTATGGTTCCAGGAGAGAGAAAAAAATATTTTAAGAAAGCCCTCATGGGCGCCTGGGTGGCTCAGTGGGTTAAAGCCTCTGCTTTCGGCTCAGGTCATGATCTCAGGGTCCTGGGATCGAGGCCCGCATCGGGCTCTCTGCTCAGCAGGGAGCCTGCTTCCTCCTCTCTCTCTGCCTCTCTGCCTACTTGTGATCTGATCTCTCTCTCTGTGTCAAATAAATAAATAAAATCTTTAAAAAAAAAAAAAAAAAAAGAAAGCCCTCATGCCAATTCTTAGCAGAACACATGCAGCAAGTTGATGACTATAGACAATGGAACTGAACTGGACAGGAGTGCAGAATCAGGCTTGTTTGGGGCAGCTCTTGATACTAATATTAACAGGAAACTCTTCAAGCTCTATCTTTCAGAGAACCGACAAGAAGAGTTAGAAAAGACATCAGATTATACTTAGATCTAGCACCACTATGGTCATTTAGCTACAAAATAGTCTTTAAAAACTAAAGTTCTTTAATATAATCACTAGCAATTCTTTTTTTTTAAGATACCCCATGCCCTTGCCTTCTATTCAATGCTGACAAGATTGTCTCTTGTTATGTCACACGAGTACACTGGAAATACATCTTCTAATTGATAAGGGATCATACACTCAAGACTTTACCCCAAAGTTCCCTACCAGAATTTCTGATGACGCCAACTCAACTAATATGAATTTATTTAAATAGCTATTATTTAGGATAATTTTTCTGATTAATCTACATGGTCATTTTGGAAAATTTAGAAAAACATTAAAAAAATTTTTACAGGGATGCCTGGGTGGCTCAATGGGTTAAAGTGTCTGCCTTTGGTTCAGGTTATGATCCCAGCTTTCTGGGATCAAGCCCCATGTAGCTCCCTACTCGGTGGGGAGCCTGCTTTTCCCTCTGTCTCTGCTGCCCCCACTGCTTATGCTCTCTCTCTTTTTCTGTTAAATAAATAAAATCTAAAAGAGAAAAGAAGAGAAAAGAAAAGAATTTACATTACCCATTATCCCACAACTTATGGGGGAAAAAAAAACCATCTGTTTTCCTTTACACATAGAATCGTATTTTTATTCTGTTCTATAACTTTACTTTTTAATAAATGCTATGTTGTGAGCCTGCTCTGAACCATCAAAATAGGTCGATAAGCATTATTTTTTTAATTTTTTAAAAGATTTTATTTATTTATTTGACACAGAGAGAGAGAGAAATCAGATCACAAGGAGGCAGAGAGGCAGGCAGAGAGAGAGGAGGAAGCAGGCTCCCAGCTGAGCAGGGAGCCCGATGCGGGGCTTGATCCCAGGACCCTGAGATCATGACCTGAGCCGAAGGCAGAGGCTTTAACCCACTGAGCCACCCAGCTGCCCCCATAAGCATTATTTTAATGGCTATGCAATTTCCTGATTGCACACCACCTGATGTGGGGGCACCGTAATGTATTTAATATTTCTTTTATCGATGTAGAGCAAATCTTTGGTTGTCATTTTGCCATTTCTGCCACACCTGTACCATTTATGGAAATGATAATACAATGGACAGAGTATGGTGTTCAGTGCTGGCTCCAGCACTTACCAGTCAAGCGATCTTAAATATTTTACTACTTTGAGCCTATTTCACCATCCCAAACACAGAATAATGTTTCACTTTTCTTATGAGAACTAATTGTATGATCTATGTGCAAGTGCTTAATGAAGTATACAGTTATGAATCCTACAACTGTTTTTGTCATCATTATCATCAAAATGAACAGTAATAAGGCCTTTAAGTATTACTGAGAGCCATGTTATTATTTCCCACACAGCAAAGCTACACAATAATCTGCCTCTATAACTAAAGAATATATAAGGGTTATCATGGAGTTAATCAGCATCCACCCTTCCATTATGGTTTTAGTTAGTGTTCCTTTCACTCAACTATAAGATTTCTCTTTGGTAGTTCCAGAATTTTACATAAAAAATGTCTAAGGCAACAATTTTAGTTGAAAGGTGTGATCATAGGATTTGTTTGAAGGCAGTCTTTGGCTAGCAAGTGAATATTTTACTTGGTGTTCCTGAAAAATAACACGAATTCTAAAGGCGTTTTTTTTTCACACTTTAAATGATTTTGAGAAAATAGTAGGAGATCACATCAAAATACAACATTATCCTTATATGGGGGATTCATGGAGATATCAGAAAGCTAAGCCTGTGCCACTAAAGTGTCTACCACTTGCCAGCCTTATCACTATTCCTGCCCCATGTTCTTGGCTTCCTCTCTATCCCCCTTCTCTATTTTTTAATCCATATCCTCATCCATGGTTTCCTTTTTTTTTCTACAATTATCACTAACCAATCAGAGTGGACCTTTTCTACTATCAGTGAATTAATCAATCCTATCACAACAGGGATAATTTTGGTGTCTGGATCTTCTCAACTGTTTTCTTTACTGCTCTCAACTTAAAGAACCATTCCTCATTGCCAGAAATGTTTCCTAACTTTAGCTCCTGATATGTCAGTTTGTCTCAAAAGTTGACCTCTGAATAAATAATTATTAATTTTTCACAAAAGAGATGACTGCAAAAATCAACTTATTATTGAAAAAAATGAATGAAATTATTTTATTGACAACATACAGTGAAAACAACTGGTTAAATGATTTCTTATTCAAGGGAGGCTATTTCGGCTTAATGAAGACACAAACAAATATAATAGCTGATTTCAAAGAAATTCTTTAGTTAAAATCTCAACACCCAATTTTAATTACTTTTTCCTTCCTCAGTGATTCACATTTATTGAGTATCCACTGGAGCAATCTGGTACCAGACCATAAAAGCTCTCACTCTGCAAGATATTATAGAATAGCTGGAAAAGCCTCTTGAGTACTAACAATTACAAACATCCATGAAGCAAGTCACTTTGTATTACATGCACTCAGAGAAGATGAAAATTTGTTTCTATAATAAGTTGGAACCTAATTTTGTCTAAGTGTATCAATAATTTGCCATTTAAGGAAATTTGGAGAGGATCAACAAAACTTAAGAATCCTGGCTAAAAATAATCAGACCAAAAGCTCATGAAATTTTCCATCAAATTTGGAAGAAGACTTCATCTTTCAGCATGCCTGGAACTTACCAGAAATATAAGACAGGGTATCGAGACTGTCACATGGCAGATACTAATTGTTCCGATTAAAGTCTAACAAGCTTGCTTCCCTGCTGCTCTGAGAATGTCTCTGACTTTTGATCCTGACATCTGTGTCTTACAAGAATTTCACTCTGCTCTGACATTCCTTCTGATGTTGATCCAGGAATTAATGGATTGTGAAAAAGCTGGCAGGATATCATTTAAAAAATAGAATTCCTAGTGTACAAGTGATGAAAAAGTATCAGAATTCACATACTCTGTGTCTGATACCAACACAATTCTCAGGTTTGAGTGTTTGGGTTTTTTAATGTTAGCTGAAAACAGGGCTGAAAATAAAATTTAGTTAAAATGTTCTTATGACAAAATCATTATTTCAAAATGTTCTTTTATCACGTAGGAGGGATACATGTTTTTACAAAATACCAATACATATTCCATATGAGATAGTTTGTTCTGAATGACTTCTTTTAATATACATAGTTAATCACCTTTTATAAGGACTCTGATATCTTTATACAATGAAAAATTTTGCTTAGAAAATCTAAGAGCTTTAAAAAATGACCTGAAATGATCTGTTAATATTTATGCCATCTCTCTAATAATTTATAATTTGTTTGGAGACATAGAACCATAGTAAACTATTGATAAAAAGGAGACCTTTAATTAAGGAAAGTATCTGTAATTTTTAAATATAAAAAAGTTTAAATTAAAACTGTCTAAAGATGTGTTTTAAATTAAGGAATTCTCTTCAGGATTGAAATTTTACACATCAGAAGATACTGCCTTGCATTTCATGGTTCTGGATAATTACTAGATGCCAGTGGATAACTTAAACATAGCTTAGAGTCATTGACATTAATGTGTGACAAGCATTACAGAACATATTTAGTAATTTTAAATGGAAAAAGTAAAAGGATTTTTGAAAAAACAGGGAAAAGTACCACAGTGGCAATAATATAATTTTTTGAGTAAGGAAAAAATTCTCCTTCATGTCATAATGATCAGAAATTCAACAAGTTAAAAAGGAAGACAAGTCAATTTAATTGTTAGAGCTATAATTAATGTGAAAATTAATAAGGTTAGTTATTTTACTCATCTATTCAAGCAAATATCTAATTTTCACATTAAAAGAGCATCGTTGTTTTTAAAAAGCCAAGATTTCTGATGATTTTGTTTAGATAGATTACTTTAGTAATTTTTATACCTCATCTGTTATTCCAAGAAATAAGGTGACAAATTTATTAAAATATGTAAAAATGAGTAATAGTCTGCTATCATTGACCACTAAAAGCCATCTTATATTGATTTCTGTTACTTTATAATATTTGTTTAAAATTTTGCATATTACTTTTTATGACATGTCAAACTCCCAAGCACTCTACAAATTACATGATCAGTACACCAAAGTAAGCATTGCTCTTTTTTTCTAAAGATTCATTTATTTATTTGTGAGAGAGAAAGAACACGAGTGGGAGGTGCAGAGGGAGAGAGAATCTCAAGCAGACTCCATGCTGAGCACAGAGCCAGCCATGGGCCTCGATCTCATGACCCTGAGATCATGACCTGAGCTGGACGCTTAACCAACTGCACTGCCCAGGCACCCCTTGCATTACTTACTCTTAAGAGAAAGACTTTCTGGTTCCCAAACCTCCAGTGAGGCTCTCCTTACACATGCCCTATGAAAGCATTTTCCACACCTCGCAAAATCAAATGATTGTCAGTCAGCTCCGGTTATATTGTAGCCTCTTTAAGAGTAAGGACCAAGCCTATCATCTTTATTGTTTTATCTCTGCACTTAGACCGTACTTAATAAATGACCAATGATTAAATAAATAAATGTGTCTCCTACTAGTTTCTTATTTTAATGACTTCTTTGTATCGGTCTTTTATTGTATGCTGATTCAAATTCTTCTTGAATAAGTATATAAGATACTTAACATATTAAATATTAAATTAAAATTCATGTCTTATTAAAATCAAATAATATATTAACATAATTAGTAAACATATATCAGCTATATATTTTTTCTATATGGTCATTTTATAAAAGTTGAAGCTCTGTCATATTAATTTCCCACCTATAGCTTGAACATTTTAAGAAAGTATTGAATATTTAAAGAGATGTCAAGTCTAGAAAATGCAATATTCAAATTAGGAAGACAGTCACAAGGTCCACAATCACCATCTGGACCCAGAATAGTTTCTTAAAGTTTCCTGACATGTGTTTTTTCATCCAGCATTCTTTTTCTCAATTATCTTGCCTAAAATAATCATAAAATAAAAATATATTAAGATGTGGTGCCCCGGGGCACCTGGGTGGCTTAGTCAGTTAAGCATCTGCCTTCGGCTCAGGACATGATCCCAGAGTCCTGGGATCAAGCCCCGCATTGGGCTTTCTGCTCAGCCAGGAGAGAGCCTGCTTCTCCTTCTCTCTCCCTCTCCCTGCCACTCCCCTTGCTTGTACTCTGTCTCTCTGTCAAATAAATAAATAAAATCTTAAAAAAAAAAAAACAGAAGAAGAAGAAGCGGTGCCCAAACTATGAACCAAGACAGGAGAGGGAGAGGGAAAAAAGATAATGAAAAACAAGATGAAGCATTAAATCAGAAAGGTTTTGGTCACACTAAGAAAAATAAGACTGTGAAATTCACAAAAGTAAGACAGAGGTTTAGAAGTATGTTATATGACTGGTGGGCTAAAAATAAAAGTTGGGAGAAAAGAAATGAAAACAAAGAGAGCAAATCAGACAAGCCATTCATTTTAAAAGACTGTATCTCACCATCATCAGACAGGATATGTCAGAGTTAGCACATCTTTTTTTTATGCCTCTCAGGGTTTTCTTTTTTTTTCTGAAAAGAATAGCATTAAGTTGAGCCTTAAGAGTATGAAATGGTTTTTGCTTTTAAATAAATCACTTGTAGATTTCCAGTTTGCTTCAGTTTGATATAGGCAAGGAAATACAATAACTGCGAATTCTGAGTCTGCCTCCATAGTGCATCACAGTGTCAAAAATTGCAAAAGTGGTTCAAACTGTGAGGCATAAAAAATACAAGGCACTTAAGACTGTGAACCTAGGTACCCAGTGCACAGATCTCTCTCCAGCCACAAGTCTGGCATGGTACTATGGTCTTCTCATACAACCATCCTTTAACTTGTTTTAAATGACAGAACTTTAAAGTTATGTGATTTTATCCAAGCTACTCACACCCAGACAACTTCGCACTGTTGCAAATTTATAACAATGATAGGTAAAATTAAAAAGAAGAAAAAGAAAATCCAAACAACATAGCCAGGCTCAGAGCCAAGATAAACAACTTCAAAGATAAGAAAGGATTAATGTTATTGGCCTGCTAGTTCCAAAGAATAGAGGTAGATAGAGACTGCTGAGACTCTGGTTCTCCTGGGACAATGAGGATGAAGATGCTCCACATAATCAGAGGTTCAATAAAGGCATTTCTTAGAAAAGAGGCTGGGGGAGAAAACAGCATCTACCCAGTACTTTGGATATATGATTCCAGAGAAAGCCAACAGACAATTGAAGGGTGGTAGGAAAAAAAAAAAAAAAGACATGGTCTTGTTGGTAGGAATTCCAACATGCATTAAAAGACTGGGTTTTAGACTCCCTGAGAGGTCAAGAAGACAATCATCAAACTGCTTAACCTTAATGAAGGGTGGGCACTGAAGAAAGGTAAAAGGGGAAGAAAAACCAAGAAACTTCATGTAAAATGAAATGCCAAGAAAGACAGCCATAAAACAATGAAACATGAATTCAGTCTAGAGGAAATAAGCCTTCTAGGATGCTACAACAGCTAAGTAAATGAATAACTTATTTATAAAGGATAAAAATTTGAAAAAAGGCAACGTTAAAACTAAGGCAAGTAGATACTAATAAGAATCAATTACAAATAGTGAGAAATGAAAATGTAGTGCCTCAGAATAAAAAGACAAGCCTGAGAGAAAGATACATCTAATAAGGACTGTTCTCCAAAATGTCCGAAGAATTCTTAAAACTCAATAACAACAGTAAGAATACAAACAACCTGATTTAAAAATGGGCCAAAGGCCTTGACACCTCCCCAAAGATATACAGATGGCAAATAAGCATATGAAAAGATGTTCTACATTATATGTCGTCAGGAAAACGCCAATTAAAACAGCGAGGGAATAACGATGCACACCTATTAAGAGACACAAAACCCAGAATCTGAGAACACCAAGTAGTTGGTGAGGATATGAAGCAACAGAAACTTTCATTCATGGCTGGTGGGAATGCAAAATGGTATAGCCACTTTAGAAGACAATTTGGCAACTTCATACAAAACTAAACACACTCTTACCATGTGATCTAGCAATTGCACTCCTTGATATTTACCCAAAGGAGTCAAAAACTTCTGTGTACACAAAAACTTGCACACAGATGTTTATAGCAGCTTTATTCATAACTACCCAAAACTGGGAAGCAACTAAGATGCCCTCAGTAGGTAAGTGGATAAACAAACTGTGGTAGATGCGAATAATAGAATATTATTCAGCACTAGAAAGAAATGAGCAATCAAGCCATGAAGTTACATGGAGGAAAATTAAATGCATAATTTCAAGTGAAGGAAGCCAGTCTGAAAAGTCTCATACTATATGAATCCAACTATATGACATTCTGGAAAAGGCAAAACCAGGGAGAGAAAAAAGATCAGGGGCTGCCATGGTTTAAGTTAAAGGGAGGGATGAATAGGCAGGGCATGGAGGATGGTTAGGACAGTAGAACTATTTTGTATGATAAATACTATAACGGCAGATACATATTATTATTCATTTGTCCAAACCCATAGAATGTGCAACACCAAGAGTGAACACTAATGTAAACTATAGACTCTGGGTAAGATGTGTCAGTGTAGGTTTATCAATTGTAGCAAATTTACCATTCTAAGGGAATATGTTGATAATGGGGAGGTTATGCATGTGTGGGGACAGAGGGTATATGGGAAATCTGTACTTTCAATTTTGTTGTGAACCTAAAACCACAGTAAAAAATAAAATCTATTTTAAAAACCTTTTAAGTGTGCATGGAAAAAATTAGTGGCATATGTAATCCTAAAGAAAATACAATCCCTAATTCACTTATTTTTTTAAATTTAATTTTACTTTTTCAGTGTTCCAAGATTCATTGTTTATGCACTACACCAAGTGCTCCATGCAATATATGCCTTCCTTAATACCCACCACCAGGTTCACCCATTCCCCCCCACCCCTTCTCCCCTCCCAAACCCTCAGTTTGTTTCTTAGGTCCACCGTCTCTCATAGTTCGTCTCCCCCTCCAATTTACCCCAATTCACTTTTCCTTTCCTTCTCCTAATGTCCTCCATGTTATCCCAATTCACTTATTTTTTACTTTGGAATTTTTTATGGGGTGACATCTTTCTATGTCAAGATTATATTCCATGAAAAGTCCAAATTATAGCAAAAGGGGGTATTATTTTCATAAAAATTAATATACTACTTATAAAAATTGTCCCAAGCTTTCTGAATGACAATCATTCTTAGTTTTAAAGGGTAGGGCGCCTGGGTGGCTCAGTGGGTTAAAGCCTCTGCCTTCGGCTCAGGTCATGATCTCGGGGTCCTGGGATCGAGCTCTGCATCGGGCTCCCTGCTCGGCAGGGATCCTGTTTCCTCCTCTCTCTCTGCCTGCCTCTCTGCCTACTTGTAATCTCTCTCTCTCTCTGTCAAATAAATAAATAAAATCTTTAAAAATAAATAAATAAAATGTTGATTCTGGGTTTGAGAGATTATGCACACATTATTGGTATTGCCCCAGTAGTGAACACCCAACTGTAGCCACTGACCAAAATTAGGTAAAGGATGATGACAAAGTTGAAGGAAGACTCAAAGAGCTGCAACCTCCAATTCATATCCAGGAGACAGCTCCATAAGAAGTATGAGAACATGATGTTCCTAAAGGTCTGAAGGTCATCCCTTTTTTTTTTCAAAATAATAAAGAACTGTCAATTTCTCTCTACTATCAATTTTAGTCCTAAGAATCTCATAGCACACATAAGCACAATATAACTACAAAATGCAGTGATTTATACCAAAATGTATCAAAATAAATAAGCACATCAGTGCAAAAGGGAAAAAAATAGAACTCTACTGATTTTTTAAAATAAATGTGACTTTGTAAAATGTATATATAGTGCTTAGTCCATCCCCTAGATCTTAGCACTTGCCTTTTGACTAGACCAGCTCAAGCAGTGACTTGTTCTATTTCTGAAATCATAGGGACAATTTACAGTCACTGGCTACAGACTGAGGCACCTACGTAACAGCTGCTCCAGCTTCCCTATGCTATGTGTTGGCATGGCCTGATAGAGCCTCCCTGCCAGGCCTAACTGTAGACTTCTCACTCCTACCCAGTTGCTACCTTGTTGATGTTGAGGCACAGGATCCCACAAGAACCTGTTGGGTGCTCTCATATGTATGACATAGAAGTGTGGGAGAGTTGATGCTCTACAGTGCTAACATTTGACCAATGTGAAAGAAAGTCATTGGATAATTTCTTCCCTCTCTTACAGAACTGACAGTTCTGAGATGTAGTTCATGTGACTGTAAAGGAAGTAGCTCAAAAAATTGAGGATTTAGTCACACTTAGCAGTTGCCAGCTCTTAATACATTTTTGCATGGGCTCTTCCACCATCTCTGCTTCCTCTTATCCATTACTTCTACTCCTAAAATTATCCTCACTAATAAAATAATAGCACAGAATTCTTCTCCCTCAGGCTTTGTTTCCATGCTCTTTGACCAAAGAGTAATTAAATTAAAAATCTTCAATTAAAAGATAGTTTTAAAAGAACAGAGCATATCTTTGAAAACTGAAAAATACATTTCTAAATAAATTGTGGGGTAAAGGTACAGCACAACCAACTTTACAAAATATTTAGAACCAAACCACAATGAAAATACTACACAGAAGTGTGCTGCTAAATATTTTACTAATCAGCTTTCTGGCAGGAAAAAAAAACTTATTCTTAGTGCTTGCCAATATCTGTAGTATAAATACTCCCATCACGACCAATTTCAAGATACATAACATAAATGTCAAGTTGGTTAGAGATGCATACAATCAGCTCTTGTGAGCGGTATGAGTCAACTGTAGCATACCACCGATTCTACATGTCAAAATTTGTGGGATGAGTCAAAGCTTTACTTAAAGGCAAACACAGAGCTTTAAATATACTTATTAATATTAAGAATGACCTAAAATAATTAATTTAAGTGTTTAATATAAGACGCTAGAATAAGGGCGCCTGGGTGGCTCAGTGGGTTAAAGCCTCTGCCTTTGGCTCAGGTCATGATCTCAGGGTCCTGGGATGGAGGCCTGCATCTGGTTCCCTGCTCAGCGGGAGCCTGCTTCCTCCTCTCTCTGCCTGTCTCTCAGCCTACTTGTGATCTCTCTCTGTCAAATAAATAAATAAAATCTTAAAAAAAAAGATGCTAGAATAAGTATAACACAAAAATTTTTAAATATTTATTTATTTATTTTAGAGAGACAGCTAGCGAGCGTAGGTAAGTAGGGGGAGGCGCAATGGGAGAAGAGCAGGGCACACTCCCCAATGAGTGAGGAGCCCCAGGCAGGGGTTGATCTCAGAAGCCTCAGATCACCACCTGAGCCAAAATCAAGAGTCAACACTTAACCAACTGAGCCACCCAATGCCCCATAATACAATAAATCTAAATAAGGCAAAAATCCATTAAGTAGAAAAACAAAGAAACATAGAAAGGATCAAAAAAGCTAGACTAAATCTTTGGGAGAAAAATGGTAAAATAAATTACACTCTAGAAATATTGGTCAAGAAAAAGAAAAGTCATAAATTAAAAAGTATTAGGATGAAAAAGAAGACACTATAAAACAATACAGAGATTTAAAAATCATAAGCACATAGTACTAATTTATACACCAACAAATACAAAAATTTACCAGAAATGCTAATTTTTTAGATACAAATTACAAAATATATTTAAGAAGCATTAGAAAAATCCGGAAAAAACAATTTAAAAAATTGAATTAGTAAGCAAATGTCTCTTTCTACAACAGATAACTGTTCCAATAGTTTCTCAGGGTCGTTTTTATAAACCTATAAAGCACAGATTACATAGACAGAGATTTTCACTGATAAGAAGATAATAGTTGCTATCAAACACCTGCAGCAAACACCGTTTTATTTATTTATTTTTAAAGATTTTATTTATTTGACAGAGACACAGTGAGAGAGGGAACACAAGAAGGGGTAGTGGGAGAGGGAGAAGCAGGCTTCCTCCTGAGCTTAGAGCCTGATGCAGGGCTCGGGGTCGATCCCAGGACCCTGGGATCATGAGCTATGCTGAAGGTAGATGCTTAAAGACTGAGCTACCCAGGCATCCCAGCAAACATCATTTCAATGAATAATCTCATTTTAAGGTCAAGTGATTAAGAACCTTAATTCTATATATAAACTTAATTCCCTTTTCCATATAATGTAACATATTCACAGGTTCTGGGGGTTAGAACATGAGCATCTTTGAAGACCATTCTTCTGCCTACTTCAATCTTCTAAATCTTTTATTAAATTTCTTCTTAGGAACCTTCTAGAATTTGCTGTTTTTAGATAAATTTTTTTCTATGACATTTTCTAATTGTTACTTACAGTATAGAAAACCTATTGGTTTTGACGTATATATCCTAGTTAGCATTCTAAAGGCCCCGGCAACTTGAGGTCCTTCATTTTTCTTGTATTTTGGAAAATTCTCAGTCATTTTTTCAGGTACTGAGATTAAAATTTTCCCCAAATACAATCTATAAATTTAGTGCAGTTACACTCAAAGTGCCAACAAAATTTTTTAGAGAATTTCATAATCTGATTTGTGGAAGAGAAAATAATCAAAAACATGAAAGATAATTTTAAAGAACAAAACAGAAAGGAGAGAGTGGGTTACTTGCTCTACCAAATATCAAGACTTACAAAATTATAGTAATTGAGAAAATATGGAATTGACATAGAGCTTAAGAAATAGAATGGAATAGGGACTCCTAGGTGGCTCAGTCAGTTAAGTGTCTGATTTGGGCTCAGGTCATGATCTCAGGATCCTGGGATTGAGTCTTGCACGGGGCTCCACACTCAGTGGGGAACCTGATTGTCCCTCTCCCTCTCCCTTTGCTCCTCTCCCCACTCATGGTCTCTCTCTCTCTTTCTCAAATAAGTATATAAAATCTTTGAAAAAAAATAGAATGGAATAGAAAAAAGAAGCCAAAAAGAGACACATATATGAAAACTTGATATATGACAAAGATGGCATTATAAGCTACTCTGAATAAATATATCATAATAACAGTAAGTGTTGCAAACTTCATGCCTTTTTATAGGAAAAAAATGGTCCTGTATAGTGCATCACAAATTTCAGATAGGTAAAAGACTTAAACATTACAGCAAAACTTTAATGGAGAAAATATAGAATGTCTTTATGGCCTTGGAGATAATTGGACATGCATGGGAGAAGATATTTGATTTACAATGTAAGGACTAGGATACAGAATATATAAAAAACTACAATTTAAGAGTAAAAGATCAAATATCCCAATAGGGAAATAGGTAAAATGTATATAAAATAAGAAGAGAAAAAAATGTCACTGGACCAGAAATATATGAAAATAAGTTCACTTCACAAATAATGAAAGAAATGGAAATTTTTTGAAACATAAAGAAAATCACTGTCATACTATTTTACAACCATAATATTATCAAAATATAAAATATTCCCCCCCAAAAAGACTTTCCCCTTTATGTTGCAGTTTGTTCATTGCTGCAAATTTCATTTCACCTAAAAGAAAGCATTTTAAAGAATTTATTATAGAAAGGGAGCCTAAATATTTTTTAAATGGGTTGTGAATAGATTGAAAGCTTCTCCACAAACCAATCAAATGGTTTCTTTAAAAGGTAAGAATAACTAACATTTCTCAACTTTGTTGAGCCTTCAAATTCAGTCATACCAGTTCAACTATACCAGGCAGAGGCAGCACTCACAACGCTCTCAGTGGACTTTGAATTCTGACCCAGTGATGCTTCATTACAGGCACCATCATATCTACGAGAGCTTCCTCTTAATTCAGCAGTCCCTTCAGTTAAACTGTGGAACCCCTGGGTTGGAAGAATCATGAGCCATATATAAAGATAATCATTGGATTATTGTTTGCTTGACTAGAACAAGTCTCAGCAAACAACAATCTGTGGCCCAAATGCAACCTTTCCCCTGTTTTTGTAAAAAAAGTTTTTTTTAGAACACACCCATTCATTTACATATTGTCTATAGCTGTTTTCATGGTACAACAGCAGACTTAGGCAATTGCAGCAGAGATTGTATAATGTGCAAAGTCCAAAATGATACTACTGGAATCTTCCCAGAAAAGTCTGTAGACACTTGGTCTAGAATAAGATAACATTTTGCCTTCTAAATAAGCATACTATAAACACATTTAAGAAGTTGGGTTTGGATTTCTAGGATAAGAATTATCAGGGTATTATTTCCCAGGTTAATTTTGCTGAATCAAAACAAAGCAAAGGCACTCCATCTACTTCTTTTAAGTACAATTCTTATTCCCTTGATCAAAGAAGAATAGAAGTAGATATTATTGATTTCTTGTATGAGTGCAATATTAATTCCACAACAAGAATTCAAATGGTATTTTAAAACATACTTATAGTTTATCCTGCTAAGGGTTATTCATCTTACCCCTCTTAGTCTTAACAATATAGAGTTGCCATATTTGCAAATAAAAAATTAAAAAGCTTATTAAATTTCAATTTCACATAAACACTGGATAATTTTAATACAAGTATGTCCCATGCAATATTTGGGATATACATATACTAAAAAATTATTTGTTGCTTATCTAAAATTCAAATTTAACTGGATCCCCCATAATTTATCTGGCAATACTATCCCAAAAGCTGAACCTTTCCCCTCTACTGCTGTCCATGAACATTCCTAGGACAGATGAATTTTAGATGACTTTAACCAAACTTTTAGAATTTACACTTACCACTACCTTAAAGGCATATGGATAAAGAATCAGCAATGGATGTTAAAGCCACTAGGTAAAAAGTTTATAGGAAATTGCATATATTCATGGTGCTCAAGTATGATGATGCTACTCACAGGGAAAAATATAACTGTTCAATGTTTCCTCAAGGTCCTCGCTGAAAATGGGATGAGAAGACATTAAGTGGCCACTATATGAGGCAAAGTGAAATATAGAGCATTTTTGCCAAAATGTTTAACCTGAATCTATCCAAGCCTTTAGATAACGGAATCCAAATCTGAAGTCCATGGATTTCTAAGAGGTCTGTGAATAGAAATTTGGGCATTCAAATCATTGGATGGGGAAAATGTGAAGTCTCTAATTTCTAATTAAAATTTAATATTTCTTTTCATTACAAATGTAGACAATAGATAACAGTATCTGGGACTTCTGTCAATAGGAGAAATCACAGATATTTTTATAAAACCTTAGAGTTGTGTATACACACACACACACACACAGTTTACACTCATCTTTGAAATAGAATCCGGTGGAGGCAGAATTTTGTTTACATTTACTATAATGTTTCAGTTAACATAATCCTATGTTCCAAAAGACTTAGAATACATACTTTCATGCCTATTGCAATGAAAGGCAGTATAGCATGG
The DNA here is from genome assembly GCA_002007465.1 of Ailurus styani. NCBI lineage: Eukaryota > Metazoa > Chordata > Mammalia > Carnivora > Ailuridae > Ailurus > Ailurus styani. The sequence continues at coordinate 755,910 of LNAC01000137.1, forward strand.
CATGCCTTGGGAAATTACTTAATCCTTCTGTACCTCTTCCCTTATTTGCACAATGGGGTAATAATAAAACCTGTTGTATGGGGTTGTTGTAAAGATTGAGAGAGATAACATGTGTAAAACCTTTTAGATGTATGAATAGCACATAATAATCAGCATAAGGTATTTGTTATTAAAACTAAATATTATAATTCTGATTATAAAATGTACAAGGTATAAAACCAAGCTAACCAGGAGTTAAACCATATGTACTTCTTTGATAATTTTTTCCTTCCCAACTGGAAATTGTGCCATAAATTAGTATTGGTTGAGCTATACTATATGTAGTTAAATAACCCACCTACATCTGATCTCACAAACTGAATGCTTTTCTCTATTACATTGGATGAACTCTCTATTCTCCTAAAATTGTACAATTGGTCTTTTGCAAAAAAAAATTTAATTGGTCTTTTGAATCATCCGTTTCTTTACTTTATCTATTATTTCCATTGGCATGCAAACATGTCTTAATCAATTCACTTTAAAAAAATCCCTCCACTTGCCATCCCAACAACCAATCACTCAGTCCCTTCTACTTTTTTATTCTGCTTACTGCAACACTCTTTTTAAAAAGTTATCTTATACTTCCTATCTCCTTTTTTTTTACAATTTATTTGTATGAGAGAGAACGAGACAAAAAACACAAGCAGAGGGAGCAGCAGAGGAAAAGAAGCAGACTCCCCACCAAGCAGGGAACCCAACGTGGACTCAATCCCAGGACCCCAAGATCATGACCCGAGCCAAAGGCAGATGTCCAACCAACTGAGCCACTCAGGCGCCCCATACTTCCTGTCCCCTTTTTCCTACTTCCATCAGTTTGCTCAAATCAGATTTTCATCTCTACCACACCACTCAAAAGTTTCTTATCAAGGTAACTTACTGACATCTTGTCAAGGCCAATGATAATGCCCCATTGTTGTCCCATTTTAATCTTCAGTAGCATTTGATATATTCATTCCCTCCTTACAACATTTACCTCTCTGAGCTCTGTGCCTTAACAATTACCTATATGTTCTCGGCTCCTTTAGTTCATCCTTCCTTAACCAGGCATCTGGACATTGCAGAATCCCAAGTTCTGTCATCTGCTTTTCCCTACCTACCTTCCCATCTTTGGTAACCTCAACCATTATTACAGTTTCAAATACTGTCTACATACTAATAATTATCAAACTTGTATCTCTCACCCAGCCCTCTTCACTTTTATATCTAACTGCTTACTCAACATCTCCATTTAACTATCTAATGGCACATAGGTTTTCCCTTACCTCAATTTTCCCCACTTCAGTAAATGGGGCCAATATTTTGGGTTCAGACCAAATAAGACACATCCTCCATTCTTGTTTCTCCTTAACACCCAAAGGCTAATCCAACACTATATTTTGTCAGGTCTATTTCCAATATATATCCTGAATCTTACTATTTCTCATATTTCCACTCTTCCAACTCTACAACATAGTCCATACAAATCAATTTCTGCCGAATACTTTAGCAGCTTCCTAAGTAGTTTCATATTCTCCTACAGTCCTTCCTCACGTAGGAGTCATTCACCTCCAAGATCAAAATTCCCCAATATCTTCCAAAAGTAAAATACAAACTCCTTATCATGCTCATAAAATTCTCTGTGATCTCCCCCTCAGTCATCATACTAAAACCAAGATGACCTTATTTCTTCTGTCCCTTAAATGTACCACTCTTTCTTATTTCAGGACCTTTGCAATTGCTTTTCCTTCTTTCGAAGCTCTCCCACGTTCACATGACTGGATCTTTCTCATCATTCAGGGGACCACTCAAATATCACTTCTTTGGAAGTTGCCTTATCCAAAAAAAAAAAAATCAACCCTCTGGCTATTTTCTGAAACAATATCCTACCTTCACATCCTTGATAGTAAGTATCTGAAATTAACAGTACCTGAAATTATCTTGTTTATTCATTTGCTTATGTTTTTTCTGTCTTTCTTCCCTTTAAGCTCTTTAAGGCAAGAAGTCAGTCTTGTATATCTCTAAATTCTACAATTCCTAGTGTGCTTGGCAGATAGTAGGTACTCAAATAAATACATGTCATTGAATGTGAAATTTAAAATGTCAGGGAAACTTGACATTCAAATGGATACTGGGAAATTCAGAGTTTGAATTTAAGTAAGGAGTAATTGTAGAAATACAAAATTTTCAGTCCCTGGCATAGAGGTAGGTATAAACAATATAGTTCTCTCTAAGTAAACATATTTGGGAGGGGTAAAGGGCAGTAATTCTTAAAAAGGAGAACTCAGGTGAATGGTCTGTGAGAAGTAAAACCAGAAGAGTTCACAAAAACCAGATGGCTTTCCAAAGTAATTAAATACTGGCGAATATTATAGAAAAATTAAGGAGGATAGAAAAAAGCCAGTGATTTTAGTAACTAAGGGGCATTATTACCCTTTTCAACATTTAGTAAATTAACCATATTAAAAAGATTAAAGAATAAACTTAAATGAAATCTGAAGTCCTGGAACAACTGTAATGTGTGGTTGACATATTTCAGAGGGGCAGCTCTTGAATAGTGGGTTTCAGTCAGAGCTAACTGAGGCAAGAGTCACAGAATCTACTTGTGGCAAAAGTCAGTTAAGGGCTTGAGCAATGACTATGTGTTGAGAAACTTAAGGCAGAGAATAAAAATTCTTCTGAGTTCTTTAGCAACAAAAGTATAACACTGGGAAGGTTTATCAAAGGAATAGAAGAGTTATGGGAGGATTTTGGCTAGGACAAAGGAATAAGCATAAAGGGGAGAGAATCCAATATAAAGTTCAAGAAAGGAGGAAGGCCCACCCAAGATAATGGAATGGGATAGGACCAGAGAAAACAAATGAGGGGTTAGACTATTAGTGAGGAAGGAGTTAGCCTAGCAATCATTCTTCCTCCTTTTGCTTTTACTATTATCAATGAGCAAACATAAATGTCTTCCAGTGTCTGTCACACTGTAGGTGCTCAATAACTCTTAGTCTATCCCCACATCCATGCCCATATGTTCCTCACCAGAATTCAATCATCTGTCAAGTATACGTGAGAATTTAGTGTGCCAGTTCCTCAGGCTGCCAGAACTCCCTGATCTTCTCAGCTTTCCTTTTTTTTAAAATTTTATTATTTTTTATTATTTTTATTTTTTTTTACTTTTACTTTTTATTTTTTTATTCTTTGCCCCAGGGATACAGGTCTGTGAATCATCGGCTTACATCTTTCACAGCATTCAATAAAGCACAAACTCTCCCCAATGTCCATAATCCATCCACCCTATCCCTACCCTTTTAATTTTATTTTTAAGCAAACTCTACACCCAACATGGGGCTCAAACTCACAATCCCAAGATCAAAAGTCACATACTCTACCAACTGAGCCAGCCAGGTGCCCTTCTCAAGTTTTCCTGAATGACACAAACCAGAGCCCTTCTTGGCAAAGAGAAGGTGTTTCTTCAGTGGTAAATCGTTTTATATGGCTGAAGACACCAAGCCACTCACCACCAATTGTTCCCATTTCTAAGAAATACTATCCTCATGTATGAGACTCAAGGTAAATACTAAAGAAACATAGCTAGCATTTATTGAGTTCCTACTGTGGAGTTCAAAATGCACCAAGCACTACTCCCAGCTCTTTGCATATTAATTATATTAATTATAATTATAAGATTATGTTAATCATTAATACTCACAGAATCCTGGAAGTAGTCTCATTTAGTAAATAAGAATCCCCAGGCACAGAAGTTATCTTATTTACTATTACAGTAAGAGGCAGAGTACGGATTTGAACCAAGAAGTCTGGCTCTTAACCTCTGGATTCTACTGCCTTCCTGAGCCATGAAAGAATAAAAATCTTCATTGCCTTGAAATCTGTTCCTTTGCCTTAAGCAGGTAAGTTGCATAAATTTTCAGGAAGGCTAATTTTCAAAAACTATTTCAGAAAACATTTATGGATTTTAAACTCTGGACAAAGTAATTTTTCTCACTTATAGATTATCATCCTCCATAACTCAACATGCATATTTAAGAGTCCATTTTTATCAATCAGACTGAGTGGGGGGATCCAAGCTAGACTGCCCTTACATGCTCAAGCTTCCATGTTTCTCACAGGGCATTATTCAATCTATGCAAACAATAAAATCTACCAATGTGTAATAATTTTTATAATGAAGAATATATATCTTGACTGACTTTACTAGTATTTAATCATTCTTTTTATTAAAGACCATCTATGTTAATCAGAAACAAATATTTACAGATACATAATTGGATCCCCCAAATCAGTGGCTATAATCCACACTGGCTACTACCTAAATTGTTTCTTTAATTATTTGCCATATTTCCCCATCTCACTTAAACTATTTTAAGTTGTGAAGCTGTGGGATATAAGAGTTATATTATATTTATTATATTTAAATATAAGATGAATTAAACATGTTCCTGGATCAAGGTTAGATGAGTTAATTATTTACAGACTTGCCTAAATACTTTGCCCTCTAATCAGAAAAAATCCAAATGGAATAATAATCACTTTCAATATTTTGAAGTCCTCTGATACAAGCTATCAATGGTGAAGTTTTCCTTTTTGCATTTTCTGCTATAAGAATTTGTAATGTAGAGCCTGTATTCAGTCATACTTAAAATTCGATATATGGTGTTATGGAATACCTCATCTTCCTGAGTAATTCATTTATGAGCTTAAAAAAGAGTTAAGCAGAAGTAATATTTTTTAAAGCTCTACACCAGAAATAAATGAATTAATTTTTATATAAAGAAAGTATGGTTTTTATGAGTATAAAAATAAGTTCCATATAAATTAAAGATTTAAAAGTAAAAAAAATTACTAGGGTAAAAATATTTTTTCCTTGATCAAATTTTTATTTAAGTTACAATTAGTTAACATACAGTATAATATTAGTTTCAGGAGTAGAATTTAGTGATTCAGCACTTATACACGACACCTACTGCTCATCACAACAACTGCCCTCCTTAATAACCATCACCTATTGAACCCATCCCCCACCCACCTCCCCTCCATAACCCTCAGTTTAGTCTCTATAGTTAAGAGTCTGTTTCCTGGTTTGTCTTTGTCTCCCCTGTGCTCACCTGTTTTGCTTCTTAAATTCCACATGAGTGAAATGATAAGGTATTTCTTTCTCTTACTTATTTTGCTTAGCATAATAGTTGCTAGCTCCATCCATGTTGTTGCAAATGGCAAAATTTCATTCTTTTTTTATGGCTGAGTAATATTCTACTGTGTGTGTGTGTGTGTGTGTGTGTGTGTGTGTGTGTGTGTACACATACCACATCTTCTTTATCCATTCATCAGTTGATGGACATTTAACTTCTTGAGGAATCTCTATATGATTTTCCAGAGTGGCTGCACCCATTCCCACTAACAGTATAAGAGGTTTCCCCTTTCTTTGCATCCTTGCCAATACCTGTTGTTTCCTGGGTTGTTAATTTTAGCCATTCTGACTAGGGTGAGGTGATACATCATTGTAGTTTTGATTTCTATTTTCCTGATGATCAGTGATACTAAGCATCCTTTCATGTGTCTGTTAGCCATCTGTATGTCTTCTGTGGAAAAATGTCTGTTCATGTCTTCTGTCCATTTTTAATAGGATTGTTTGTTTTTTGTGTTCAGTTTTATGAGTTCTTTATATATTTTGGATACTAACCCTTTATTGGATATGTAATTTGCAAATATCTTCTCCCATGCCGTAGGTTTCCTTTAGGTTTTTTTTTTTAAGATTTTATTTATTTATTTACTTTAGAGTGAGAGAAAGAGAGAGAGAAAAAGAGGGAGACAGAGGGGGGGAGAAAGGGTAGGAACAGGGGAGGGGTGAATGGGGAGGGAGAGGGAGGACTCCATGCTGTGCATGGAACCCTATACAGGGTTCAATCTCAGGACCCTGAGATCATGAACTGAGCCAAAATAAGAGTGGGACGCAACTGAATGAGCCAGCCAGGTACCCTGCTTTTTAGGTTTGTTGATTGTTTCCTTCACCCTGCAGAAGCTTTTTATCTTGATGTACTACCAATAGTTTACTTTTGCTTTTATTTCCCTTGCCTCAGGAAACATGTCTAGTAAGTTGTACGGTCGGCCGATGTCAAAAAGGTTGCTGCCTATATTCTGCTCTAGGATTTTGATGGTTTCCTGTCTCACATTTAGGTCTTTCATCCATTTTGAATTTACCTTGTATATGTTGTAAGAAAGTGGTCTAGTTTCATTCTTTTGCATGTTATTATCCAGTTTTCCCAACATTGTTTGTTGAAGAGATTGTCTTTTTTCCATTGGATATTCTTTCCTGTTTTGTCGAAGATGAGTTGAACAAATAGTTGTGGGTTCATTTCTGGGTTTTTCTATCCTTTCCATTGATCTATGTGTCTGTTTTTGTGCCAGTACCAAACTGTCTTTCTTGATCATTACAGCTTTGTAATATAATTTGAATTCTGGAATTGCGATGCCTCCAGGTTTGCTTTTTTCTTTCAAGATTGCTTTGGCTATTTGGGTCTTTTGTAGTTCCATACAGATTTTAAAATTGTCCTATCTCTGTGAAAAATGTTGGTGGTATTTTGAGAGGGATTGCATTAAATGTGTAGATTGCTTTGGATAGTATAGACAATTTAACAATATTTGTTCTTTCAATCCTTGAGCACAGAATGTTTCCATTTCTTTGTGTCATCTTCAGTTCCTTTCATCAGTGTTTTATAGTTTTCAATGTTTTATAGTTTTATAGTTTTCACTCCCCTCCTTTTACCTCTTTGGTTAGGTTTACTTCTAGGTATCTTACAGTATTTGGCACAATTATAAATGGGATTTATTCCTTGATTTCACTTTCTGCTGCTTCATTATTGATGTATAGAAATGCAACAGATTTCTGTACATTGATTTTGTATCCTGTAACATTACTGAATTTTTGTATCAGTTCTAGCAATTTTTGGTGGGTTTTCTATATAGTTTTTCTATATAGTAGCTTGTCATCTGCAAATAGTGAAAGTTTGACTCTCCCTCGCTGACTTGGATGCTTTTTATTTCTTTTTGTTGTCTAATTTTGTGGCTAGGACTTCCAGTACTATGTTAAATAACAATGGTGAGAGTGGATATCCATGTCTTGTTCCTGACCACAGAGGAAAACTAGGGGGAAAATATTCTTATACTCTCAGAATGAAAATTTTGCTTAGCATGATACAAAACTGAGAAACTATTCTTTAAAAAGTGAGAGTTGATTAAATAGAAATTTAACTATTATATGACAAAGGATACTAGAAAATCTAAAAGATAAACTACAAACAGGGAGAAATGTATTACATTTCTGTACGATAGAGAATTTAAATACACTTAACCCATAAAAAATGTTCACAACTCAAAAACAGAAGGTGAACATAGGTAATTGGGCAAACTTATGAGTGGATAAATTACAAAAGAAATACAAGTAACCAATAAACATACAGAAATAATTTAATTTCACTTACTAATCAATCAACAGATTTGTTCAAGTGAGATCATTTTTTAATCCATCAGGCTGACACAGGTGAATAGAAGTGACAATGTAGGGAATGGCACATTAATTCATCTTTGGATACAATGTAGGCAACCTTAACCTCCTTGTTGAGCTATTAGGCAGTGTCTGGGGAAAAATTAAATGTGGATATTATTTGTTGCAATAATTCTAATTCTAGGAGATCATATTCAGTATGACTATAAGTGTGCTTCCTTTACCCCCTCCTCTCTCTCTCCTCCTCCTCCAGTTCTTTAGTTGTGGTGCTTCTTTTCTGCCAGGGCAGTGATTTACTGTCCTCCAGGGAAAGCATGCAGTTCTTTGGTCACTTCACTGGAGGCAGAGTAGATAAGTTTAATTCAGGGGTTATTTTAGCCCCATGTTAAAACCATCTGCTCAAATTCAGTCTAATTAATAGCAAAGTAGAGACTGTATTTTAGTTCCTGCCTGGCTCCTGAGTCTATTTATCAAATTATGTATTTATTTATTTATCAACATCTAAAGGAGGAGTTATTAGATCCCCAAAAACCTAACATAATAGAATATATATGGCCATGAAAAGTAGTCATGTACTGAAGTGGAAAGAAGCCTATAGTATAGTAAATAATAAAACAAATTACAGAATATTACTTGAAAAAAGAAAGTATGTATTTATCTTTTTATGTGTATATATATATATGTATACATATATATATATATATGAATATGCCTAAAATGTTATTAACATCAGTTATGTCTGTGGAATGGTTTTTATTAGGAGACTTTCATTTTATACTTTATAAAGTTCTGTAATCTTACAGATTATTTATTCACTTATAGGACAATTGCTGCGTTAAAAAGAAATGAATGAAAAACATTCATTCATGTGAAAAAGAAGAGCTGTTTTCATCAAAATAGGGTGACCAGATGACCACATGGGGCTTTGAGTCCTTCATTTCACTGTTGCAAACAACATAACTCCATAATGAGAAATGTGTGCATATATAATCCCCTGACTATTAAAAAATAAGGTCATTTGCACATGGATTTACTGAGGTGAAAATCCTGGAACAAAAGTTAATATTTTAACTATAAGAAACTTTGTTGATGAGGCACAAAATAGTCAATAAAAACAATGACTAAATTTCACAATATATGATGTAAAAATAGATTTAAACATTTAAAATAGTAGAGTTTGATTTTAAAGTTAGTTTTTAAGAGTCACATCCATTGTGCTTCACAGGCTCAGAACCCTGTGGGATTAACAATGGGCAGGATATTGGTTAAGACTGTGGGTCTATAGGGAGGGGAGCACCTTCTGACCACACCCTCACTGAGCATTATGCAGATCAGAGAGAGCTATAGAGGCTCTGATTTCCCCCAAGGATTGATGAATAAGTACAAAATAATAGGAAGTGACAGTAAACAGATGACTGAGGTCTAATTTAATGTCATTTAAAAAGACAACATACCTTAAATTGATCTTCAGAAATTAGGTTACAAATAAGAGAACAGAAATGTGTCTTTATCATTTTGGTTTACTAATACAAATTTCCTAGGGGAGGAAAGGAGATTATTGGCTATATAATATAGTTATACTTAAAAGCTATGTTAATTTAGAGTAATTTGTTTCTTACCTTTAGTAAGTTAATACAAGAAATATATTATTATGAATGCTTAGGCAATTATAAAGATGCAAATTTATACATACAATATTTTTAAATGTTCATTCATATAAATAAAAGTTAAGAGGTTTTAATAGTTATATATTTAACTGATGAATATGCAATGAATATGGATAAGTTCTTTCATCAAATCCATGTCTAAAATCCCACATTTATTATTATTTTTTTAAGATTTTATTTATTTATTTGACAGAGAGAAACACAGCGAGAGAGGGACACACAAGCAGGGGGAGTGAGAGAGGGAGAAGCAGGCTTCCTGCAGAGCAGGGAGCCCGATGTGGGGCTCCATCCCAGGACTCTGGCATCATGACCTGAGCTGAAGGCAGACGCTTAATGACTGAGCCACCCAGGCACCCCCAAAATCCCACATTTAAAAAAATAAACGTCTAAAGCAAATTCAGACATGTCCAAACAACTAAAATACAAATTTTTGTTCAATGCTAATAATCTAAGATTATGTTATGTGTGTATATTGATATGATATATACACGTAATACATATATTTTACGTATATATACTCAAAAAGTCCCCAATTAACAAAATGTTTTGATCTTTTTTTTTTTTTTTTAGCTGCCATTTTAAACTTGTCAGTCACTTCTCTGCCTATGAATGGAGGCAGCAAACCTTAGAGCAAGACTTTTACTGTTCTGGAAAGAAGCTTTGGACTGTCCCTTGTTAGTTTCATAAACATAAGGCAAATAGACAGTTCCTGCTCCAGGAGAAGGGTATCACACAGTCCTATCTGTGTCTTGACAAAATTGCCTATCTTATACTTCTATGCAGAGCCAAGAAGCACCTAGGGCAGACTTAGAATTCCTGACGCCTCCTTTTTAGAGGTATTAGCGCTGTTAGTACAGCTTCACTAATGCAATGAGATGGTCCCCACTGAGATGTGTTAATAGGAAAGGACACCAAGAAACTTCAAAAGAGAATAATTCCAGGGAAACACAGGAATTCCTACTAATCTGGGCAGAAAGGAGTTATAACTATTAACATAAATAATATGAAATAATATGAATATATTTTCCTTTTGTGGCAGGGTCATAGAAAATAAAAAACAATGATGTATGATTGATAAAGGATTAAACACAAACTTCCTAGTTCTTCTGAATGTTTATGAAAGTTTAAATCAATTATTAATTTGTAACATAAAAAAATCTTGAGGTGAATCTATGCTGTAAAAACCTGTAACACTTGAACTCAGATCACAGAATCCATGTGTTTTGATACTACTTTGCACCCTTGAGAACTTTGACCTACTCAGCTGCAGTTGTGGACAGTATCTGTTTGCAAAAGGGCCAGGTCTACTCCTCAGAGTCCAAACTACTTAAGAACTCTAGCTTGGCCACTTAGCCCAATGCAGACCTCACTTGTGCTGAAATGACAGTGGATGTCATAAAACCAAACTGCTTATGCCAAATCAGCTAAGGCAGCTGTATGCCATAATCCCAAGGCAGGTGCTTCATGTTTCATGCAGCAGAAACACCTCCAGCTATCCCAGCACTCATCTGTAGATAAGCCCAGACAGTGACGTGAGTGCTGGCCACTCAAAGACTTAGGTGTCCCAAGTGGACAGGCAGGGCATATGGCCTTTAGCTTTGAAAGACCTATCCCATTTTCCCTCCCTTAAATCTCAAGTACAAGCCTTGATTCTGTGCTGATTGGGTTTCCTGCTTCTACTCTCAGAATGGCCAGAGTGGCCTTTCCAAAGTATAAATCAGATTGTTGCATGCCCAACAGTAAAAATAATTCCACTCATTCTCAGTCTTTGGTGGATTTTGTTTCACTAAATGCCTTTAATAATTAGCATAAGATTCAAAATACTTTTCTCTCAGAAACATTATAAATGGGGTGAGAAGGGCAATGAGGAAGAACCTTCCCTACTGGCACAAAACCTTCCCCTTCTACACATTGAGCCTGCAACAAGGAAAGGGAAAGGGTAGAAAAAAAGATGGGGAGGTACACTGAAGTGTTCACATTTCACACAAGTGTCTAAAACAAGCAACTCTCATTTCTACAAAGATAAAGAAGTGATGGCAAGAAAGTGGGTAAGATGTCTTTGGGTCTGTGCTGATTTGCACATGTGAAAATAGGTAGGTCTATGGGGTGCCTGGGTGGACTCAGTTGTTTGAGCATCCAACTCTTGATTCTGGCTCAAGTCATGATCTCAGGGTCCTGGCACTGAGCCCTGCTTTAGGTTTCCCACTCAGCAGGGAGTCTGCTTGTCTCCATCTCCCTCTGACCACCCCCACTCACTCTCTCTCTCTCTCAAATAAATAAGTAAATCTTAAAAAAAAAAGAAAAGAAAAAGAAAATAGGTAGAAAATACAAACTGAAATATATGAACTTCAAAATGATTTTAATGAAATAATGAAAAGAAAAATTTTTATTTTTTCTGACCTGAAGGGCTATAAGCAACTCAAGTAAATTTGAAAACTTTTCTTGGTGGATAAAATCACAAATGGGTTGAGTATATACATATACAAAGGAATAGCACAAAGTAGTCCACAAATAATCCATCTGCAAATTAGACATATAATAGAGCACCACAAGTAACTCTAAGAAAAGATCCAGATGCTGTCACTAGAAACTATACCTTACAGAGAAAAATTTGCACTTCTACATGTGTCATTCTAATGACTGTATACTGAAACTACTCCATTAAAGAATTAATTTACTGGAAGACAGGATACTTGAAAAATAATAAAACACATACTGTTATAAAAGATTCAACATTCGATTACATATGTGCAATACATGTGTTTCTTTCTAACTCTAAAAAATAAAAATCACTAAAGTAATACCACTTCATTTTTGTAGAAAACAATTATTAGAAAAATATGTAAGTGGAATTCAACTAAAAAAGTTATTTTTATAATGTATACTCTATATTTCTGTCCATGTCTTCTAACAAAGATCATGTGTTCAACCTGTATTTTTTCAATTGGCTATTATTGGAAAATCTATGTTATATATTTCAATGAAATATCAGCAATTCAAGATTCAGCCATATCCTCTCTAAAGTATGTTCCCACTAAATGGAGAAAGCTTTCATATTACATTTTTATCTTTTGGTCTTTTACTTTTAAAAAATCAGTCATAATATAAAGACCCTCAGAATAGAAAATAGACAGGTGTAATTACAGAAAGATTATTTTTTTATTAATTAGGACATAGGAAGAGAAGTGAGATAGCATTTCTAATGTATTCTACAGTTCTCATAAAAGCTAAAACACAAGAAAATTAATGCAATTGGTTTACACACTGGTACAAAAATGTAAGATACTATAATCATCATCACCATTGTTACTGTTTTCCCCAAAAGCTTTTCTCTTGGTAAGTCTATGAATAAATGTTTAAAGGAAAAAAGATTAAAGCAATGATTTCCTTTTCCAGTCCAATTTCTGTTTCTAATTTTCAGTCATTACCTAAATGTAGCAAAAGACTGTTTTTCTTAAACAGATATCACTTTTTCTAAGCTATTGTTATTAAAATGTTGCATTGATTTTTGTATTTCCTGACATCAGGTTATTTGGGCTATATTTACTGTCCATTGTCCAAAGACATTTGCAGAGGGCTTCAAGAACTGAATTCTATCTTACATCAGCACAAACATACTTTTAGAAAAAGACAAAAAAGGGTTATAATAAGATGTAGCAACTAAATGTCAGACGGGTGATAGGTTAGAAAGGATTAAAAATTCAGAGTCTAACTTGGAATAATATGAATAAAACTGATAGAAGTATTTCAAACCTATATTCTGACTTTCAACATAAAGCTTTCCACCTTCATCCTTCCCCCCCACTCCCATTAATCGGTATATTGGTTGTGAACCAAAACTGGAAAATATCCAATTATGTGGCAAGATCCTGGTTTTCAGTAAAATTTGGTAGATAGATAATTTTGCTGAAATTGGACAGTAGAATTTTCTGAGTTTCTGAGGAGCCATTTTAAAGTAGTTCCTGCAAGGCTTGAGGAAGCAGGGAGAGGATAGCAAGGACAAGTCTAAACAAGCTTTAACCTGAGCAACAATGCTCCAAAGGCTGGCCAGCCCCCAGGCCTCAGATGGTAGTAAAGAAATCTACACACAGCGCCCACATTAGAAACAAATGATTTTTAGAGTAAAAAAACAAAACCAAAAACTTTTGCATTAAAAAAATTTAGAATAAACATCTGGAATAAATTTAGATTTAAAAAAATTGTATGTAAATCTCTAGGAAAAAAAAGGGGGGGCGCCTGGGTGGCTCAGTGGGTTAAACTTCTGCCTTCGGCTCAAGTCATAATCCCAGGGTCCTGGGATCAAGTCCCGCATTAGGCTCTCTGCTCAGCAGAGGGCCTGCTTCCCCCTCTCACTCTGCCTGCCTCTCTGCCTACTTGTGATCTCTCTCTCTGTCAAATAAATAAATAAAATCTTAAAAAAATTTTTTTTAAATAAAAATTAAAAATTAAAAAATTGTATGTGACATTAAATCTGCAAAACAAAACATAACTAGTTAAAAGAAGCTAGAGGGGATAAATATGTCAAGATTTTTTTTTAACTGACCTCAAAAAGGTTTTCAAGAAAGTAGAAAAGATTCTCACGATACTTCAAACTTCAAACTTGATACTTCAAGCTGAGTATCAGAATCATCTGTAGAGCACGTTTAATAAACTAAACTCCTGGTTCTGCCTCAGATTGGCTGAACATGAACTGAGCACAGGTGTGGCCTATGTGATTCTGCTGTCAGGCTTGGAAACCACTTCAAGATGTTGTTGAAGGTAATATTTAGTGCATACAAATAGATAATTGAAAGAAGAGTTGAAGTTAGTCAAAGAATCTGAATTATTCTAAGAGAAAACTTGAACAAGAGTTTTTACTCTTTCACTGGCTTATCAACAAGTATATATTGAGTGACAACTAAGAAAAAGGCACTGCTTTACAAAGGTGGCAACCAACTATACGAAAAGAGAGATAATTAGTAATAATAATAATAATAGCAGCTACTGAAATTAAGATTTTGAAAATTAAATTACAAAAAATTAATAGCAGCCTAACATAAGTGTTTCCATGTGCCGGTCACTGTTCTAAACAAATAAATTTTACCATTTTTAGGTATTATCTAATTTTTAAGTGTTTGCAAGTATTATCTCACAAGGACCCTATTATTATCCCCTCTGTACAGATGAGAAAACTGAGAAACAGGGGTTAATTATTGCCAAAGACCGCAGAGCTGGTTAACCAGTATAGCTTAGACTTGTATCCAGGCAATCTGACCTCAGCACCTGTGTTCTTAAACAGTATAATACATTGGGTTGGCCAGAGAATGAAAAAGTTGCTGTAAAGATATGCCATGCACTTTGAGTGAACAAGAGTGAAATCTTGATACCAATATTCCTATATTCTAAGCCTATATTCCTATATTCCGTGTCAAAATCACAATTTAAAATAAATTTCCTTGGGCGCCTGGGTGGCTCAGTGGGTTAAGGCCTCTGCCTTCGGCTCAGGTCATGATCTCAGGGTCCTGGGATCGAGGCCCGCATCGGGATCCCTGCTCGGCGGGGAGCCTGTTTCCCCCTCTCTCTCTCTGCCTGCCTTTCTGCCTACTTGTAATCTCTCTCCCTCTGTGAAATGAATAAATAAAATCTTTAAAAAATAAATAAATAAATAAATAAAATAAAATAAAATAAATTTCCTTGACACAAACGACATGTTCATACAAAATTCATACCACAGATAAAACACTCAATAAGGATTCTTATATATAACTGCTGAAGAATTTGGAAGATTCTCTGAAACATATAACAGTATTTATCTAGATATTAACTCCTAATGAAGATTCTTATCCTCATAGTTTGTTCTTGATGAAACTATTTTTGATACTTAACACTAAGTTTTTTGCCAAATTTAACAAAAATGACTTTTTGTGTTTCTAAAAATTTGAATTCAACATACAAAGATGAAAATGTTGGGACACCTGGTGGCATAGTTGATTAAGCGTCTGCCTTCACCTCAAATAATGATCCCTGGGGCCTGGGATCAAGTCCCTCATCAGGTTCCCTGCTCAGTGGGGAGCCTGCTTCTCCCTCTGCCTGCCTCTACCCCTGCTTGTGCTCTCCCTCTGTCTCTCTCTGACAAATAAATAAAATCTTTAAAAAAATTAAAATCAAAGATGAAAACGTCGCCATTGTGGGGCACGTGGGTGGCTCAGTTGGTTAAGCATCTGCCTTTGGCTCAGGTCATTATCCCAGGGTCTTGTGATTGAGCCCCATGTCGGGCTCCCTGCTCAGTGGCAAGCCTGATTCTCCCTCTCCTCCCCATTCTTGCTCTCTCTCTTTCTATCTCTCTCTCTCTCTCTCTCTCTCTCTCTCAAGTAAAAAATAAAATAAAAATTCTTAAAAAAAAAAGAAAAAGAAAATGTTGCCATTGA
This sequence comes from Ailurus styani, assembly GCA_002007465.1. NCBI lineage: Eukaryota > Metazoa > Chordata > Mammalia > Carnivora > Ailuridae > Ailurus > Ailurus styani. The sequence goes on from LNAC01000137.1 coordinate 771,509, forward strand.
AGATATTCAAACAAATACAATTAAAGTAAATTCTAAATGGTTTTGAGCAAAGTGGTATTGTTAAATTAACCTAACAAGAGTAAAGACTCTGTACTGCAGTCTAATACTAGAGACTTGTAATTTCCAGTATTTGTTTTTCAAATCGGATGCAACATGTTACAATTACATTTAGTATTTTATATTAAAATTTTACGTAAGACAAATATAACATTTTAGAGATTCTACACAAGTATGATTTTTTTAAGTAAGCTTTACACCCAATGTGGGGTTTGAACTCACACCCCAAGATCTAAAGTCCCATGCTCTACTGACTGAGCCAGGCAAGCACCCCTATACAGATATGATTTTTAAATTAATGTTTAAAATCTATTTTGAATGTACAAAGGACCTTTTGAATAAGAAGACATTCAATTAACAGATATATGGAAATGTTTCACTTCAAAGGCAATACAGTAAGTGCTAATAAAAATAATAAAATATGTAAATATTAAACTATCAAATATTAAAATATTAATTCCAAATCCTGAAATAGTTACATTGATACAGCCCTCTGAAAAACTTATCAAGAGCTTTGCACACTTATAAACTTAGACAATAATTTTCATTCTAGGCATTATCCTAAGTAAATAACTACAAAGAATTTTATTATAGGAAAAGAAAAAAATGGAATTGTATTACAATAGGAGAATGGTTCTTAAGTATGTGTATTAGTCAGGGTTCACCAGAGAAACAGAACTAATAGGATATATAGGGTAGATAGCAAGAGATTTATCAGGAGGATTGCTTCACACCATTATGAAGGCTAAGAAATCCTATGATCTGCCATCTATAAGCTGGAGGCCCAGGGGAAGCTTGTGGTGGTTCTGGTACAAATTAGAAGGCCTGAGAACCAGAGAAGCCCATGGTATAAGTCCCAATCTGGAGTCATAAGGTCAGAGAACCAGAAGCAATGATGTTACAGGGAAAGAGAAGATGAATGTCTTAACTTAAGCAAGAGAGCAAATTTGCTCTTCTTTTTGTTCTATTCAAGCCTTGATTAAATGATGCCCACCTACACTGGTGAGGGCAACCTTCTTTATTCAGTCTACCCATTCAAAGCTACTCTCCCCTAAAAACACCCTCAGAGACAACCAGAAATAACATTTTACCAGCTATCTGAGCATTCCTTAGCTCGGTCAGATTGACATATAAAATTAAACATCATAGGGTGCATGGGGGGTTCAGTTGGTTAGGTGTCTGCTTTCAGGTTAGGTCAAGATCTCAGAGTCTTGGGATCAAACCCCACGTCAGGCTCCCTGCTCAGCAGGAGAGTCTACTCCCTCTGCTCTTACCCCTACTTGTACTCACTCTATCTTTCAAATAAATAAATAAAATCTTTTTAAGAATTTTTAAAAATTAACCATTTAAGAGTATCACTATTATTAGATTAATATGTCACAGAAGGTATGCCTATGTGGTAACAATGAGGAGAAAAGGGAATCTTATAAACTGCTGATGAAAGTGTTAACTGACATAATAACTATGTAATGTAAAAATGGAGAATAACTGACAAAAATGTACATACTAATTTTACAATTTTGTTTCTAGATATATTAGACAGAAATATGTTCTTTTTATAAGAAACACACTAAATATAAAGACACAATAGGTTAAAAGTAAAAGGATCAAAAACAATATAACAGTGAAAAATTGCAACAGTTATACTAATATAAAACAAAGTAGACTTCTGAACAAAGACTATTGGCAGTAATAAAGAGAAACAATAATGATTTTATTTATTTTTTGAAGCAATAATGATTTTAAAAAGTCAATTCATCAAGAAAATATAACAATTCTAATAGCAACAATGTCCACAACAGCCAAACTATGGAAAGAGCCCAGATGTCCATCAACTGATGAATGGATAAAGAAGATATAGTCTATATATACAATGGAATATTACTCAGCCATCAAAAAATGAAATCTTACCATTTACAATGATGTGGATAGAACTAGAGGGTACTATGCTAAGTGAAAAAAACGCAATCAGAGAAAGACAATTATCATGTTCTCACTCATATGTGGAATTTAAGAAACAAAACAGAGGATCACAGAGGAAGGGAGGGGAAAATAAAATAAGACACAATCAGAGAGGGAGACAAACCATAAGAGACTCTTCATTATAGGAAAAAAACTGAGGGTTGCTGGAGGGGAGGTGGGTGGGAGGATGGGGTAACTGGGTAATGGACATTAAAGAGGGCATGTGATGTAATGAACACTGGGTGTTATATACAACTGATGAATCACTGAACTCTACTTCTGAAACTAATACATTACATGTTAATTGAATTTAAATAAAATAAAATTTTAAAAAATAAAGTAACATAAAAAAGAAAATATAACAATTCTAAATGTTTTTTTAAGATGTTATTTTTAAGTAATCTCTAAACCCAACATGGCACTTGAACTTACAACCCCAAGATCAAGAGTCATATGCTCTACTGACTAAGCCAGCCAGGCGCCCCAACAATTCTAAATGTTAATGACTCCACTAACAGAACTTCAAAGTACAGGAGAAAACACTGAAAGAACTGAAAGGAGAAATATACAAATTCGCTATTACAGCAAAGATAATAGAGGCCTTGAACAATACTATCAAGCATCTTGAGCAAACTGACATTTATGGAACACTCCGACCAACAAAGCAGAACATACACAGAACATTCATTTAGACCACGTTCTGAGCTATAAAACAAATCTCAAAGTTTCTCAAAAAATTAAAATTATACAAAGTGTGCTTTCTGACCACAATGGAAATAAACTAGAAATCAGTAACAGAAAGAAATATGGAAATTCCCCAAATAATTGTAAATTTTTAACACATTTCTAAATAACAGATGAGGAAATCACCAAAAAAATCTTAAATCTATTGAACTGACTAGAAATGAAAACATAGCACACTGAAATTTGGCAGACCACAATTAAAGCAGGGCTTTGAGGGAAATTTATAGCATTAAAATGTTTGTATTAGAAAAGAAGAAAGGTCTGAAAACAATAATCTAAGATTCTAACTTATAAACTAGAAAAAAAAAGAATCAATGAGGCTCCACATAAGCAGAAAAAAGGAATCAATAAAGAAAAAATCAATGAAATAAACAGCATACCAAAAAACCAGAAAACAGCTAAATTAAAAGTTGTTTCTTGGAAAATGTCAATAAAATTAATAAGCTTCTAGCTAGATCAGTTAAGAAAAAAATGAAAGAATAGATATTACCAATACAAAAAATTAGAAAGCAAATTCTACAGACTTTATTTACATGGATGATAAGAGAATATTTTGGACAACTTTATGTCAAAAATTTGGCAATTTAAATTAAATAGATAAATTCTTTCAAAGATTACTAACTATTAAAGGTCAATTAAAAAGAATTAATTATCTAAATAGATATATTTCTAACAAAGAAATTTAATTCATAATTAACCACCTTCTCAACAAAGAAAATTTCAGATCCAGACGGCTTTACTGATGCATTTTATCAAACACCTAAGAAATAATACAGGTAGTAAACCAACTTGGAAAACGGAAGAGGAAAAAATGCTTCCCAACTCATTTTATGAGACCAGCATTACCCTAATACCAAAACCAAAGACAACAAAAGCAAAAGAAACTATGGGCCAATACCACTTATGCTCATAGACGCAAAAGTAATCAATAGCATTTTAGTAAATCAGTTCAAATAATGTATATAAAGAGGATAATACTTCACAATCAAGTAGGGTAAGTGATTTTCACCCAGGAAAGTGAATTTAGTTTAACATTTGAAAATGAATCAATGTGGGGCACCTGAGTGGCTCATTCAGTTAAGCATCCAACTCTTGATTTCAGCTTAGGTCATGATCCCAAGGTCATGAGATCAAGGCCCATGGCTCCATGCTGGGCATGGAGTCTGCTTAAGATTCTCCCTCCTTCTCCCTCTGCCCCTCCCTACCCCTCTCTTTTTCTAAAAATAAAAAAAGGAAAAAGAAGAATCAATGTAATTCACTATATTAACAGACAAAATATGTCTATGAAAATGTCAATAACTACAGAAAAACAACAGTAGTTGACAAAGTATGTGACATACAATATAACCTAAATAAGTAGGGTTTTCCAATAATATTTATCAAATTACCTATTCTTTCTTCATAGTTTATAAGGCTATCTTCCCTCATATTTCAAATATGACATGGATTTGTTTCTGTACATGTTTTCATTCCCATTGATTTGCCTATCTCTGCAGTAATACCACAATAAGGAATATTACCATAATGATTTTTGACTTTCTAATAATTCCTCATAACTAATAAAACAGTTCTTCAAAATTGTGGTAGCCATTATTTGTTCTTGGCTTTCTCAAACTTACCAAATTCCATGGACAATCTGGTTGGATTCTTAGTGGAATTTCACTGAATTTATAGATTAATATAAGAGAGAATTTATATCCTTATGAGATATAGACTTCTTACATAGAACTTAATATATCTCTGCTTATTCATTCCGCATTTTATATCTGAAATGTTTCATAGGTTTTTTCTTCAAAGTTTTATATCTTTGTTGGGTTTATTCCTAGGTAACTTAAACCATTTTGTTGATTCCAGAACACACCTTTTTTTCATATTTGAACCCCTTAATTTGGAATGTCTCTGATGGATGCTATCTTACAATTAACAACAACAACAAAAAAACATAGTCAATAGTTAACTCACCAACATTTTTATCAATTTATACGGTCACCATTGTTTCTTGAATTTGTCACCTTCCTTGTTAGTTCACTTCTTTTCTTACTGAAGTTTAATCTTTCTTAAGTTTCCTTAAGTACTCCTAAAGTCCTAAAAACTTGCTTGGTGTGCCTACTGTCTGAAGCTATTATGGGTAGTACACATCCTGTCACAGAATTGTTGGGTGGCTGGCTCAGTTCTAAGAAATCAAATCTTATCTTTGTGCTTCCCCTTTACTCAATAGGTCCAGAGGTCTCTATAAATCCATTAGTCTTGTCGGGAGGTCTGCAAATTTTTTCAGCCAGCTTTCCTGAGCTACACCAAGATTGGTGTTGGAAGGATTGCAAACTCCTGTCCCTGCCTTCACACAGTATCCTTCAGTTAGGTACCACAGATTACTTCCAGTCAGGAGCCCAGGAGCCTGTGGCTTTAGTTGGGCTCACAGATTGCTGTTTCTATTCTACCTTTGGTTCATAGTAGTATTCGAAATACCTAACAACAGAATATATCCCAGGTACAAAACAATCACAACATATGCCAGCTTGTAAAAGAAGAGGAAGGAGGAGGAAGAGGAGGAGGAGGAAAGAGAGAAAAAAATGTGTATGATGTCTGCAACCTACTTAGAAAATGCATCAAAAATGACTTGATGTATAGAAAGATGGATAGATGAATACCATTTGATAAAGCAAACATAGTAAAATGTTAATTCTAGATTCTGGGTGGTAGGTATATGTGTATTCACTGTAAAATTCTTCTGACATTTCTGTATGCTTGAAAATTTTAATAATAGAATATTGAAGAAATTTTTGAATTATAAAAGCCATGTTAAGGATGTACAGTATGAAATACAGCCCTTACACAATATGTCAATGGGCTGTGAAATCAATTTAAAGGGTCCACACCAGCATTTTAATAGGGCCTCACATGTAGTAAGGTTAAATCCTGTTTTGAAAAATTTTTGTTTTATATACATATGTGGAGAGGTATGTGTATAATACTGAATTGTAAACCATATTTTTTTCTGCTGTGAATTATGATATTAAATGTGTTTTTTAAGATGGACTTCAATCAAAAAAGTTCAAAAGCTACCAATGCAGAAGTGGTAAAAAGCTCAAATTTCTCCTCTTCTCATCTCAAGGGACTATAGGAAAAATGAGAAAGAGGTGGTGTGGGATGGGTGGGTGGGGCAGTGTGTGGAGGGAGCACTGAGGTTTGGCCTACTGTCTCCCAGCTTAGAGAGGAGGAAGTGTGTTAGATAAGTTGAGAAGTCTAAGGGCAAAGGGCTTCCATCTGGATTCTCATTTTATATTCTGGAAGATGACTGTGTTGAGACTGTCCCCCTTCACGAATCTTCCACAAAAGTGAGGGGGATGCAGCCACAGAGTAAATGCAGTGGAATAGTATGAAGGAGGCTGAAAGAGGGTCATCACCTAGCTTTCTTGAGTCATTTTTCATTGGGGAATGGATAAGACCTACAAATTCTCACATGGCCACTGGGTAACTAAAAGGTATCGAAGTTGTAAGCCAGAAGTGCCACAATATTTAAGGGCCAAAATGCCCACACTGACTGCACTGCAGAGGCTGTTAGTGTGACCTGGTTAGGCCATGGGCAAGATGAAGTACGTGACAGAAACTCAGTGAGAGCCAAACTAATGCAAAACTTTCAGGGAGCACTCCTGACCAAGCAGAGAGAAGATCAGGAGTTACACCAGCGGCAAATCTCTGCAACAAGACCAGTGATACCTCAGCAGCTGGAGACCACAACTTTCAAACTACTTTGCCTCCCTGGCACCATGAAGACTCCGAAATATTTCACTCATGTACTATCTAAAAAAGTTTAGAAAACTATGTACCCCTCACTTAGAAACCCCTACTAACATTCTTTTTTTTTTTTTAAGATTTTATTTATTTATTTGACACAGAGAGAGAGAGATTACAAGTAGGCAGAGAGGCAGGCAGAGAGACAGGGAGAGGAGGAAGCAAGCTCCCTGCTGAGCAGAGAGCCCGATGCGGGCCTCGATCCCAGGACCCTGAGATCATGACCTGAGCCGAAAGCAGAGGTTTTAACCCACTGAGCCACCCAGGCGCCCCCTACTAACATTCTAAGGTGCTACTGGAAATATTTTATTGCTAGCTTAAAAACAGTTGCAAAGGATGTCTTTTCTGGCATATTATAAATACTGGCATTACTAAATTAAAATGTTACATTTTTCTTTTAAATCTATCCAGTGAGATTAAGTATCGTACAACTTTATATCACCCATCATCCATTTTTCAAAATATATGGAAAAGCTCCTAATCAGAAAGTTTACATGTTTCTTTTTCTCCTCAGCTTCATATTTCTATCTCATTTCTTCCTTAATGGAAACACCTTTAAAAAAACAAGGAAAGGTTTGGAGCCCCTGCAAGAACTTTATGGCACCAATATTTCAAAATGTCTCTTTGTCTGATATCCTGCAGGTTTTTACCCTCCAGGCTAAAGTACTGCAGTAGATTTGAGATGAGGAAGAGGTATGGTTTGCCTAAGAATAATAGAAGATGGGAAAGAAGTGGCATATAGCTCCACTGCAGACACATTCACAGACAGAATAATTTTAGTAAGAAGTACACTTGGAAATTGAGGATCTAGTCATTTATTCCTTAAAACTACTCCTCTTGGGGCGCCTGGATGGTGCAGTTGGTTAAGCATCTGCCTTTGGCTCGAGCCCCATAGCAGGCTCCCTCCCTGCTCAGCAGGCTCCCTGCTCCATGGGGGGTCTGCTTCTCCCTCTCCCTCTACCTCTCCCCACTTCTCTCACTCTCTCTCAAATAAATAAATACAGTCTTCAAACAAACAAACAAACTTCTCCTCTTGCTCTTTGTGTATCTGCAGAGGAACAACTCCGTTGACTTAGCCTCCTTTTTCCCCTATAAATCCAGATGCGTTCTTGGAGGAAACACAGAAAGGCAGAAATATGAGCATCTAAGCCTCTTTATCCAAAATGCTGAATGTTACCTAAAAGATTGGTTAAATTATTTGGCCTTAATCAAATTTAGTTTTTACTTTAGTTTTCCTTTAGTTTTTACTTTACTTTACTTATGAGTGACACCTTCTGTGAAAGGTCAAATCGGATTTGGACAAAATTTTAAAAATACTTCTTTACATATCTTGTATAGTGTTTATGTAAATTTGCTTACTTGAAAAATGTATCTCCTTCCTAGAGTAAACTCCAACATATGTTTTTCAAATTCTGTGACTTTCATTCCCTATCCACACTCCTCAACCACTCCAGGATCGTGGATGCTCCAATTCTGAGGTTGAAGAAAGCCATTAGCTTCAGTCTCACATTCAAAATGGGCCACATATTTAGCCATTTGCCTTACCTCCAAGTAAAGTTATACATATAGCCAAAAAGATACAGTGACAGAACTGACCAAAAAAAATAGTCATAAAACTTTTGTCCCATCACCAGACCATGTGCCCCATATGGATTATGAATAATATTTTTAATGTATTTTGTAATTATCATAAAAAATAGAGCACTTATGTCATGGGGGGTTGTACAGAGTTAATCTTAAGTGTATATATATAAAATATATCCAATGGTTTTTAAGTCCAATTTTGACATTTCTTCATTATTGTACTGTGAACCTAAAAAAAAAAAAATAGGAGGCACTCTCAGCCTATGAGATGTCTCACCCAAACCCACTGCCCTTATTTCCTCAACATCAATTCTTTCCTTAACCCTGTTCACTCTAGGGTTTCATCATCTTTCAAAGATCACCTTTTTTGCATCGAGTATAACTTAGTTGAAAATAAGTCTTACTCACTCCTAACTTCATACCATTGCCTATATGAATCTCTTTTTAAAAAGCCCTCCCCATACTTCAGTTAATGAAGCATACCTTTCCTACTCTAACAGCAAAGACGAGCTCCAGTCCCTTTATAACTCTGCCTTGCTGTCTCATCTTAGACAAGTATCTCAATTGCCTTATCTATAATATTAATAATAAAGGTATCACTTATATGTGGAATCAAAAAAATGTCGAACTCATAGAAACAGAGTGAAAAAGTGGTTCCCAGGGACTTCAAGTGCGGAAAATAGGAAGACGTTGGTAAGAAAGTACAAACTTTCAGTTATAAGATGAATAAAGTCCAAGGAGTTAAGGTATGACATGATGATTATAGTTGGTAACATTGTATCATATCATTGAAATTTTTTTTTAATTTTATTTTTATTCTTTGCCCAAGGGGTACAGGTCTGTGAATCATCAGGCTTACATCTTTCACAGCATTCACCAAAGCACAAACCCTCCCCAGTGTCCATAACCCATCCACCCTATCCCTACCCTCCCACCCCCCAGTAACCCTCAGTTTGTTTTGTGAGATCAGGAGTCTCTTATGGTTTGTGTCCTTTTTTATTTACATTCCCCTACAACATAGAATCTATACCCCATATTTTTAGTACTTAAGTACATATTGACAAGCATGTTTCCTAAGAGTTTCATGTGCCTATGTTTTATCTACAAAACAAGAATGGAAGCTTTCCAAGGGCAAGGTCTTGGATAGTTCTGCTGTATCATCAACCCTGGTTAATGCACAGATGGAGCACATAAAGGACTACTCAACACTTCCTCATTTGAGTCTGTCTTCTTTGTCCCTCTAATCTTTTATCACAGAGTGAGATCTTTTTTCACCAAACAAGGTAAGGTTAATTCACTGACTACCACAATCATAGTCCCTAAAGACACCATAGCATTTAGTTTATTTATAGGGATCCTGACATATACTGAAAGTCCTACAGGTATCCGTCTAGTGGTTAGATGGCCAATAGGTTGTGACTTATGTGTGTGTGTGTGTGTGTGTGTGTGTGTGTATACATATACACACACACACACACACACACACACATATATATATATATGCTTTATTTTGTTTTATGAAGACCAGAGTACCTTATCTACCCAACACTGATTTAAACACAGATATTAAAAGAGACTTTTTGTTAGTCACTGAATGTAAAATTAAATGTCAGAAGTATAATTAGGGTATCTAGACTAAATTTCTTTCTTCTAGAACAGCACTGTCCAATAGAATGTTTAATGATGATGTGCCTATTGAGCATTTGAAATGTGGACAGTGAGACTGAAGAACTAAGTTCTTTTATTTTATTTAATTATAATTAATTTAAATTTAAGAACCACAAGGGATTTTAAGAGTGTATTGGGCAGTACAGCTCTAGAAGATATAACTCACCTGTGGCTTGCCAAGGCTGAAGACTAGGATCTTTCCAGTACCTTTTACTTATGCTGTCATTCTCTTTTCTGAAACATTCAATAATTACTCCCCAGTGAATAGTAAGTTTTGATAAATAGATTCTTGCTGTATCCTTTATCCATGTATATGATTTGCTTTATTTAGGAACTTGCAATCTTTTAAAAATGTAACCGAATGCTGATTGTTTTTTGGAAATTATGTAAAATTGATTTTCTGACATAATTACTTTGAAAAAATTTGAAGAAAGTGATGAATTAACGTTATAGTCCTTTGCATCTTTGTTACATATATATTAGCAAATAATGAGTTATATTATTTAAAAATCAGCAATTTATTGTTTTATATAACATTTATTCAAGCTAATGTTATTAACAACAACAGGTGAGAGGAAACCACTATATGCTTCTTAATAAAATAAAGCAAGGCAACGATTTCCAAAACATTTACACTAAGAATCTCCCTTTCATCAATCAGTAGTCAGACTTAATAATCAAAGATCTTTACTAACAATCACTGACAACACTGATCAATTTGAATAGAAAATAGAAAATGCTAGTCAATCCTCAAGACGGTTGGTTTTCCTCCCCCTAGGAATATGCCTTCAGTACTGCTTTAGTTCTCCAAGGGAAAAAGAAAATTTCATATTCTTGTCCATTCACACAAACCTCTCAGTGAACATTACTGTTCTTGGGGGGGCGGGGTGCACGGCAACAGGGAGCCCAGGATGTTGACGGAACAGATAGGATGTCAGGTGAAGATAGAATGCTGTGCCCTCTCTAACCAGCTGAAGACTCGGCATGATTGTTTTCTTACAAATAATACCTGTGGGTGTTGAAACTGTTCAGGGAATCTATCAAACACACTCTTTCACTTTGCTGCTGTAACTCTATAAAATTTATTCTCATTTCAAAAGAGTCATAGGCAATAATACCTGTAGGTGGTTGAGTAATTTAAAGAAAATTTGTCAGGCCTACTTTCACTTACTTTACCAGAACAATTCTATACTTCTTTGGAGGTTTTAAAATGTAACATTTTCTACTCAGTATGATTAAAAATTTCAAAATAAGAGCCCCTCATCCAAAGAATGGTCTTAAATTAAATATAAGTAAAGAAAATATAATATTGGGATGTTTGAGATTAAAAGCTTTGATCCAAAAAGGAAAATAAATTAATGTTGAATCATTTCAGTTTTTTTAAAGTATAGAAATCATTCAGACATAGATGTATGAGAACAAAAACTACATAACCAGTGTGATATTAGGGAAAAATGAGTTATTATATTAATGCCAAATTATGATTCTTAGGAAATCATTCTCAGGAAAATCTGAAGGCTAAGGTCTATAAGCTTATAAAAGCCAGCTACACAAATTGAAAAATATATAAATGGAAGAATAAAGGTAACTTTCCCGATGACTTAACTTTCTTTAGTAACTCATCTATGTTCATATTGTTTACTTTATATTAAGGAATGCAGTAAATGAAGATTTTTAAAAATTTTCTATTATGCAATTTGCATTTTCAGTCACAAGTTCAGAGGGAGAAAAAGCTCAATAATGTTTAGTTTAAAATGTATTTTCCATATTAATTCATTCAAAAATAGTAAAAAGTTAAAAGATCTTTTAATTAATCAAAAAAATGATAACTAATACTTTTTGAAGTATTTTTAGGTGATTAAGGTGTTTTAGTGATTTAAAGATGAAGACATATTTTCAATCTCCAAATGGAACTTACTCTCCATTAAAATGTTCATAATCACTTAAGGAGGAAAGTCTCTCTCCCTATATAATCATTTCAAAATACCATCTTTTAAGTAAGAGCTCTTACTTGGCTCTTATTTCTTAAAGTGGTGTTTAATATTAATAAGGATAATATTTTGAATTGAAAGGTACCCAAGTGAAATATCAATAAAGCTCTCTGTTTTTTATATAGCTGAATTACCAGAAAAAAAGGAAAACCTCTAAGTCTAATTTTTTTTGAAAGTGAGTTATTTAATAAATAGTCTTCATGGTAAAAAGTTCAAATTTGAGCCAGAGATACATATTTGACATTTGGTAGTATAATTCTAAGAGAATTAGAGAAAAATACAGATTGGAAAATTTTTCTCCTGACCTAAACAGCTTTATGACAAGTCAAATGAAATGTTCCATGACAATAAATGTGTCATGGATAAATGATGGAAAATAAACAGTATTTCAATATCATTTCCTGTTTTATTCCATTGTGGTTTTGTCCCTCTCTGTAATAATTACCTATGCACAAACTCTAGATGGCAATATTGCACTTACTGTACTTTCAAGAAAATTGTCACAGTCAGTCCCCACATATCCTCTTTATCAACATTTTATGTGCCACGGATCTATAGCCTCTTATTATAAGTGTAATGAAGCAGAAGTTATTGAAGCATTTTATTGATTGCTCAGATCACAAGTTTACTGCCATACTGAATTGGCACCTTACTCACTGAAGCAAACTGCTGACACCTTTTTTAAAAAGTGACAACTACATCTATTTCATGACCAGAAATCCATTTTCATCTCTATCAAGACAAGAATGCAATTTTCACTTCATTTAACTGATGTTAGGCCTGCTCAAAGCATGACACTTAGAAAAAGACACAAGTTTAAGGTTCTTAAAATACTTCAAGTAACTAGAATGCAGCTTGGTTTCAGGGAAAGAAAAAAATCAGCCATCATTCAAATCTACAAGCAACATAAAATTCTAAAACATTACATACCAGAACCTTCAGAAGTAGTTTTCAAACTACTTAAAATATCTGCAACACAATTTTAATGTGTTTAATAGTAAGTTATATTTACATATTATAAATTTCACTCCAAGCTTTCGAAAGACATCAAGAAGTTCAAATTGAACTCTTTTGGGTATTGCCCCATGAAGGTTAAATCAAGGAAATAGCCCAATTTTTAAAGTATATCTAGATGGGGACCTAATGTACAGAAAATGACTACAGTTAACAATACTATATTGTATACTTGAAATTTGTAAAAAGAGTAGATCTTGAATGTTCTCACCACAAAAAAGAAATGATAATTATGTGAGATGATAGAGGTATTAACTAACGCTACTATGGTAATCATTTTATAATATTTAAGTGTATCCAAGCATCATGTTGTACATCCTAAACTTACATAATGTTACATGTCAATTATATCTCAATAAAGCAGGGAGGAAAAGTAGTTGGCATACCAAAAATAAAATATATATTAAAAATGAAATAGAAATAGTTACTTCTTTAGTCATGTTAAAACCAATAAATGACTTTGACCTAAGATACAAGATATAAAAAATAAACTTTCAATACTTCTTTTATGGAAAATTGAAATAGTAACATTCCTTTAAGAATACTTTTTGCAGGGCGCCTGGGTGGCTCAGTGGGTTAAAGCCTCTGCTTTCGGCTCAGGTCATGATCTCAGGGTCCTGGGATCGAGGCCCGCATCGGGCTCTCTGCTCAGCAGGGAGCCTGCTTCCCCCTCTCTCTCTGCCTGCCTCTCTGCCTCCTTGTTATCTCTCTCCCTCTGTGAAATAAATAAATAAAATCTTTAAAAAAAAAAAAAAAGAATACTTTTTGCAATCGACATATTCTGTCAGCACTAAGTAATTCAAGCATATTTTGAACTGAATCTTTTCTAAGTAGAATTATATNTGCAATCGACATATTCTGTCAGCACTAAGTAATTCAAGCATATTTTGAACTGAATCTTTTCTAAGTAGAATTATATTATTATTATTATTATTGGTTTGATATCTAAGTATCAAACTTATTAAGAGCAAGGATAAAGTGAAACAACATTAACTTAGGAAAAATTTTTAACAAAATCTAGAGCTTAGGTAGAGATTAGTTTAATGTAATAATAAAATACATTTCAGTTTTAAATTGCAAAACCAATATATGCTGAAGTTGGATGGTCATTTCCTCATCTAATTACATAAATAAAGTTATAGTACAATAAAGTTATAGTACAATTCTAGTTTAAAAGTGAAACCCAATTTTTGAAATAGAGATTTAGTATCTGAGATTCTTAAACCCAACACATCAAATATGGAACATTTAGAAATAGCATATAACAGCATTAAAGGTACCTTGCTGAAATTAATAAATAAAAAGGACCATATACCAAAAAACTTGAATCACTCAGGCAGAAAATTATAGTTTTCAACAAACTTCATTAAGTAAGGGTCCTTTACAAATAGCCCAAGTACATATTTCCAAATTAAAATTACAGAAATAAAACATTTCCCTGCAGCTTCAGACATAAATAGAAATTGTCAGGTTGGGTTTTGTTTCTGTTTTTTGTTTTTTTTTTAAGTTTAGAAAATGCTCCAAAGTTTAAGAAGTATTTGGGTGTATTTTTCTTATTTCTTGTTTTTAAGTAATCAACAAGCTAAAATTAAATTTCAAAGTTGATCATTTCTTTCCAAAGTGCTGAAAATTAGGAATAAAATAAAAAATTGTCTTCAAATTTTTTCATATCTTAAATTCCACAGAGACTATGATTTTCTTCATAATTAAGATAGTGGTTGTTAAGATGCTACAGTTAGATACTCATCTCCTCTGTTTCTCTCTGAATTTCAAAAGTGACTATGCAATCAATAATAACTATTAAGCTATCCTGTGAACCATTTTAAATGATTAAAGCTGTATGTTTATGAGCTCTTTTAGAAACTATTTTAAAAGAAGAGTGCAGTGCACTCATTACTTAAATGTATCCAGGAATTTTGTTGTTCGGGGGAAAAAATTCAAAGAAGTATCAAAATTTAGAAGACATTTCCAGCAATGAACATTTCCTAAAGATTACGTTTGTACTTAAGATCAGTCATTCCAAATCATTATTTATATAGCCTCCTGGCACAGTTCCATGGACTTTTATGTATCTCTACAATGTTTCTGAAGAGACTGACATATATTTTGTTTACTGGCAGCAACGAAAAGCTCTATGTAGGATCATAAATAAAGAAGATCATGTTTAAAAATCACTAATATCATTTTAAAAGGTAGTGCAGGCTTGTGTTTTGGCCTCTGTTTGGCCATGTTAGGCCTATGAATGACAGCTTCCCTGCTTGAAGCATACAGAAAGCACAGCCTTCCTCATTCACTGACAGGACTGTGGCCTTTTCACACGTTCCTTCCACAGCAGTGTTTGTCCCCAAACACTGGAACTCGACACAATGGCATTCCTACTTCAACACCCCCACCAACAGCACCACTACTTAACAAGAATGCTAATGAGATGGAACAGGCCCTGTCGCTGAAAGTGT
The DNA here is from genome assembly GCA_002007465.1 of Ailurus styani. Lineage (NCBI taxonomy): Eukaryota > Metazoa > Chordata > Mammalia > Carnivora > Ailuridae > Ailurus > Ailurus styani. The sequence continues at coordinate 786,777 of LNAC01000137.1, forward strand.
TAACTGCATTTCATAGGAATGCGTTTATGCTACTTCAAAGATTACCAATTAAATAGATTCTGCTTAGCTCTGAGCAATTTCTAAGATGTTTCCACTTTTAAGGAAATAAATGTGATAAATATAAGACTAAGTGACTTTATGCTGTCCTAAATATAGTATCTCATTTTATATACATGAATCAGTATATATTTAAGACCACACTAATGTAGTGGGCTTAATTCGGTTGCATGCTATAATAGCCAAGTTAAAGTTAGAAATTGAAAAATGAATAAGTCTATAAACATAAAACCAGTAGTTCTGACTTTCCTTTTAGAGTTATTTTATCAGTTTATTTAAAAGAAATGCCCTTTGGGAATCCCAAGACATACAATTTAAAGATTTAAAGAAATTTCCTTTGACAGAATCCCAGCAAAACAATATTATTGTTTTTATACATGATCTCAGAAGTGAAAACAATGGAAATAAAATCAAGAGTTCATCTAATTCTATAATTTATAAGCTTATATTTGTTAAGGAATTAGGAGTCATCACCCATCTCCATTTTACCTATCTAATGATTCCGCAACATGATCTTATATAAAACTAAATAGAAAAGGCTATCCCTAAGGTCAAATGAAGTAAATGCAGTTCACATAAAGTTCATTAGTGCTAAGAAGGATATTTGCTAAGAAGTCCTATGCACGTTAAAGTAATTGCCAGGCTTAACACTTAGCTACTGATGACCTGACAATGGTACGGCTACAGTGACTTTTCTAAACATCGCAAATAATTTTAAATTAAATCATGATATAACAATACAAAAGAGACTCAAGAATACATAGAATTGAGTATATCTAAAAGAAATAGAAATTTGCATGGAAACACATAACAGGTAAATTTCTATTTCTTTTTCTTCATGTTTATATTTTAAAATAAAACCACAACAAGTATCATATTAAAACTGTTGAGTGCAAAGGTTTAAGTTATAACAACTTAGCAAAAGTAAAAGGTTTAGTTAGGAATGGCAAAGAGCCTAGGTTTTTAAACATTCCCAAATTTGGCATAGTGTTGATGATATAGACAACTTCAAAGATGCTAAAAATGTTAATTCTTGTTCAAAATGTATTTTTCATCAATTTTCAATCCTAAAGAAACCTTTAAAAGTAAAGCAGTAAGTAACCCTTGAAATACTTTCTTTTTTCACAATATACAGAACCCTTTTCAATCTAGTACAACTGTATATATCTATTTCAATTTTACATGTTTAGGACAATGGAAGAAAAAAGAAGCCATAACTACTTTCTGAGCAGTTTCTTATCTCTAACATCCTCACTTTTAATAAAACTTAGAAAATGTTTAAGTGTTTTAAGATTTGATTTAAACAGTGCTTTTCTTGTACTGGAGAATAGATCTCTTTTTTAAACATCAAATAATTCTAAACTGTTTAAGTAGAATCAAACCATGTAATACCAAATAAACGATTATAATTAAATTGGTCATAATCTATTTAAAATATCCTTATATCTTAAAAGTTAAATAATATTTCAATTTGAATAATTTGACCAAAACTATAATAAAACATATTTGTACCAGTTTTTATATATGATACTGGTTCAATAAAAAATTTTAAAAATAAGCTTGGATTTTTAATTTCATATTTATTATTATAAATAGCCTTATCTGTGATAATTACTAATCCCATTTCTGGATCCACTGAGATTAATTAACAAAGCAAATAATCACATTTTGAGAATAAAAGTTTCTCATGGGAAGATATTTCTTGCTAGTTCTGGATACCTTAGTTCAGGAATTTCTTCTCGTCGATACAAATTGTTCTTTTCCAAACCAGACAGCAGGAGGTGCTGTATGAACACTGAGACCGCATCCCATTCTTCTCTCCCCTCCCCCAGCACACAGAGAATAATAGCATGATGCTTTCAAAATATTCATTTTTCAGTGGCCTGTGGCCTGAGATAATGAGCCCAGTTCTAAACTGGAACCCCATAGTTAGAAATGTAAAACCTAGACTTTATTTAACATGATAAAATATATGCTTAACTTCTTAAGACCAAGTGCTAAGGGGATTCTAAAAATGTGGCAACTCTATTTTTATTTTATAAATGGCCATTAATCACTCTGCTATACAATGTTAGTTCCACTTTAAGATTAATCAAAGTCCCTATAAGTAGTTATAAAAATATCAAAGTCTTTACACACACACGACTCACAGTTATGGAAAGGATACTTAGAAATTAGACAAAATTAAGCTTAACCTGACTCAAATAATATTAGTTCTATTTCTTTACTTTCTAAACATGCAAGTTAAATAAGCATAAATGAAGTGAGTTAGTCTTGACAAGAAGTTAATTCACAATTTCATTTCTGAGAATGCGATTGGTTTACATGTTAGCCCAGCTTCCACAATAGCAATTCTGATTTCATACTAAAAAAGAAAAAAAGTAAAAAGACTGAGCATTTAAACCTTCAAATGATTTAGGAGCTATTCATTTTCTTGCTTAAAGTAACTGTCTATAGAAATTCTGCATAAGAAGTTGCTTTGCTTTGCACAGTATGCAGCAAGAAAAGATGAGACATATGACATCCTATACCAAAAGACAGATACAATTAGCCCCATTATTGCTGGCTTTGAGATTACAGAAGAAGCATTTTGGCTCCCTAACGGGCACTGAGTTCACAAAATACATGTCACAGTTTTTTTATGACACAATGCCAATCATCGCCTCTATACAACCAAGTACATTTTAAAACACATAATAAAGCAATTTTTAAAGAGGGATGACTCACCTGTGTATAATATTTTTTTGCAGACTTTAGCCGTTGGTACAAGACCAAAAGAACTCCTTGGATGTACATCTTAGCTCCTGAGGGGCTGAAACCTTCTCCCTTAGAGACCCAAACTGGTCCCCGCAAAGGTGTGATGGAATTTTGCAGGCATTTTTCAAGCAGAGGAACTATGCAAGAAAATAAGGGAAAATAAATTCTTTTGACCCAACTGAAATTCACTGCCTGGAACACAGCCCCAATACCAGAACTAACTCTTAACATCTATTATTTATATCTGACCTGGGTTAAGTCTTACTGAGGCAATTCCTGCATTACTAGTGGCCACCATGAAGGATGTATTTATATTGAGACACCCCCCAAGCAAGACTCATAAGCTTTGTGAGCACACCTGAATAGTTCTGAAGTGTGCCTAACTAGCTGCACAGAGTGTCATGGTGTGCACTGATTGCCTTATCTTCTCATTTATCACAGATGAGTTGGAACCAACCTTGCTGAAATCTACTTGCATTGTCCTGATAAAATTGTAAGATCCATGTTGTTTCTGTATATAGCTTCCCATAGAGGAGTATATATATCTAAAACATCACATCTGGAAATTATTCATAAAATATAATCCACACCTTTATAAGCCATTCTATTCAAGTCTTCCCACTGCCATTGCTTAAATAACCCATAAAAACAGGGTGGCAAAGTTGTTTAAAAATAAAGGGAATCTTAAGCAAGCATTTTATCGTACCTTTTTGTTTTTAAGTTTCTGGGATATAAGCTAGTCAAAGATTTAGGAATGTTATTTCAGTACCCATTTTGTAAACAGATAGAAGATATTTACTTGTTGGCCTGTATTGCAACATCTATACTGGACTTGACAGACATATTTATACACTTTTTCACATGATTAGCTTATAAAGTCTTTCTAGTGTAAAATAGTCAAATAACATGGCAGCTAGCTAACATTTTTTAAGATTTAATTTCCCTCTGAAGTGCCAGAAATAAAAAATAAAAAATAAATCTTAGGTACATTTGGGAACCCAGAAAAATGAAAGGATATCATTTTTTAACTTGGTCTTAAGTATACACATGTGACACAATATAAACATACAAAATAACTATATGGCTTGGCTACCTTATTCAGATACATATTTCTAACAGAAACGAAATTAAATAGATCACCAGCAAAGAAAATAGCTCCTACCTTCATGCCATTGGTTATGTTATATGTGGCATATTTTATGCAGAGAGGCCTAGCATAGCAATCTAGAAATTGAATTACAATTAGGTTCAGCTGAGCTGCTGAGCGGCTGAGTTATGCAAATGGCCTTTGCTACTGGTATTCTGCTGAATTTTGCTCCTAGTAAAAAAGTTATGCATTTATGGCACTAAGTTCTATAACTCTCTACCGTAGCACAATTTAAATTCTTTCTAATACATGCAACACTAAGGAGAATGCTGGAAATAGAACTTAAGCTTTTCTAAAACTACTATAAAGTTAAAAGAAAATTATGACCCAATGACTATTTAGACATCTTTATATGTGTGCATGAAATTCAGTCATCTAGCCTCAGAAATTAATTCCTAAAATTCTCATAACAAAACCATGTTTATACTGAGCAATTACTTCCATTAAGTTTTATAATAACCAATACCATAAACTTTTAAAAAACATAAGATCGCATATACTATAAAAGAAAGAAAAAGAAAAAGAAACTTACTTTGGAATTCTAACTCTTCAATCTTTAAAAAAAATGTATGGTATAAACCAATCTTGATTACAATTTTTCCTAAAGAAAATTAGCTTAAAAATCATCAGTGCTTTAAGTTAACTGCTGTAACATTCATACATTACTATGTATTGGGTTTTAATTTGTAAACTTTTAATTTGATATACTCATTGAACCTATTACGATTTTTGAACATGGAAAGGCATTACATCAATAACTATTAAGTTGAAATAATTTTAAGTAAATTGAGAAGTATGTAATAAACTTGAATGATCTATATCCTAGATTTAATCTTGAATTTAAACTTGAGAACAGGTTCTCAGATTCTCTAGTTTTATAGCCTTATTCATCCATGCTTGCCACAAAGTAACTTTCAAATTCTTTATTTCTGTCCAAGGAATTCCAAGGTACAATTTCATAGATCTTCTAATACAAGTTCCACTTTTTGCAGGGTTTGTGTCATCTTAAATTAGAATTTAAGAAAAAAAAATACATATATAGCTTAGGAAAAAATACAAATTATATCAAAATGCAAGCAGTTTCACAACTGATATAGGATGGAAAATAGCTCCCATGCTCCACATGATTTATGTAATTAGGAATACTATGGAAACCAGAAATAGCAAAGCAAAGAAAGCAGTATTCACAAGCAGGTTTTATAAGGACTTCAGAATCTGCTCTGAACTTGTTGAATAATCTGTTCAGTATTCTAGAATCTCCCTGCTGGAAGCAGGGTCCTCATTATAACCACAAGAGCTCTAATAAAGGTTAGCCTCTGAACCAGGGATTAGAAGGCTCTTTTCTTTTTGGGAGCTGCAAACTAGTAACTTTGATGATCTTCTTGAAAAGGAAGACAAAGCACACTCCAAGAACAAACAATGTTTCCACTAACTAGGAAGGTACAGAAAACATAAGAAAATGATACGCCCTAAGTACTTTGAAAGGAAGTATAAATAAACCTAATATATTTAAAAAATAAAATTTATTAATCAGTTAAAAATTAGAGAACTCTCCATAAAAAAGATAGACTTAAAATGATAGCTTTGAAATATAATAGAATAATTGATTAAAAATAAGTCAATTGACTTTTCAACCCCAACCATAGATTTTTAACATGAGCATTAATTACTTTTTAAGCATTTTAGTGGATATTTATAATATTCTATACCAAAGACAATTAATAAGTGTTCTTAGCCAACCTTTTTCTTTTATGTAGAGTTCTCTTTTACTGTTTCTGAAGCTAAGTGCATTAAAGACTAGTGCATAAAGATGTGCAAAAAACAAAGGCAATTATTTAGAAAGGACAATAGACACTTTTCAACTTTGGAAAGAGCATAAACCTAGATGTTGCTATGAGCTAAGAAGGCCCATGAGAGACACTCAAAGGAAAAAAAAATGTCTTTCCCAGTGAATGAACACCAGGGTATTATTTTGTGCATAAACCACTAGTTTTTCCTTCAAACTACTACTCAGAAATATTGCCTCATTCGATAAGGTTAGCTGGCTCCCATTATTCTATATTCCTTTAATACTGGTGTGCATAGGTACACACAGCATTTCTTCTGAAGTTTGCGGCCCTTATTACAGGTGTTCTACCTATTTACTCCTATTTACATAATTGCAACCAGAGCTTTGCTTTACTGTGATTTCAGTATTTTCATTAAATAGGGCCTCTACATTTTTATTAGATAAGTAGTTTGGAAATTAATCATTCATTAAATTTATCAATATACATATATCGGTCAAATGTGATCATTCCATTGCGATCATTACTACCATTGGAGATGTGCAGTTATGAGGATAAGAATAGCTTTTTATCCATTTTGTTTATCCTTAAGTTATGACTACAGGGCAAATTAAAATGAATCCAAAAGTTTCAGTGCATTGGACTTAAGATTGAGGATGCTAAGTAAATAGATCATGTAACCAAAAGGAGTAATTTCCCTGGTAGAGTTATTATTGAGCATCATGGGTAAACAGATCATATGATTGAAAGTAGTAGCTATATCAATTTCATAACTATCAATAGATACTTTTCTCACTCATGCTGTTCCATTTCCCTTGCATTTGTTTCTCCTTTTTTCCACCTGTGAATATATTCTTGTCCTTCAAGGTTTGTATCAGATATTATGTTCTATGGCAAAATATCCCATGTTACTCAGACAGAATGAACTATTGTTCCCTCTTCTATGTTCCCCAGAGCATTGCTTGTAATTTTATTTTCCCCTTACTGATTTGCATTAATTCTTATCTTCTCCACACCCATTTCCATCCTCCAGTAAATCACAAATGCTTTAGGGTTTTGAGGCCATAGTGGTTTTTGGTTTGGTAAAAGCAGTGCTCAATAAATGTCTACCAAAGTAAACATACTGTGGATATGCTGTGGACTGTCTTTTAGGTAAGTTTTAAGACCGTAAGTTCAACTTATGCACAAAGACTATGCACAATCACTTAGAATCTGTAACTTTCTGTGACCAAAAGAAAATGTGATCAAAATTTAATAATTATTAATATGCTAGAATTTTGAAGCACATTTAGAATATATGTAACTGTTTAGTCTTAATTCTCCTTATAAAATGATCTTGAAGACTAAGAAGGAAATTACAAAAGCAAATGATACAATTTGGCAAAGAAGCATTAACAAGCCAGGAGAAGATCAGAGATGGGTATTTAAAAAGTCTTGGAAAAGTTTCATGTGCTCTATCCTACCCTGCCATAAATCATGCTATGGGAAAAAGCACACAATAAAACCTATGTAACAAAGCAAAAATAATATGTCAAGGTCAAAATAGCTACTGTAAATACTAAATGATAGCCTCTAAGAACACCACACACAATGAATTCAAAAGCTATTCATATAAAAAGAAGCTGTTCAGCCTTCAAGAAGACCTTATATTAAAAGCACTTCATTACTAATAAGAAGCTTGAACTTATTTGGATTCATGGTAGGAGCAGTACAAGAATTTTTTACAAGGAGGCAAATATCTCTCTAAAGAGAAACCACAAAGCAAATGGAACTTCCCAAGTAGAAACAGACTAGAATGTCTGTCAAGTTCTATAACCTAGAAAATATAAGTCTCTTTCCAAAAGCATCATCTTACATTAAAAGGGATACTTTGCTAACTCATTTGAATCTGGTCTGGAAAGCTAAAAAGAAGATTTTTTAATTAATATATTTTCAAAAAGGACTGGAAATAATCAAAGGCTTTAATAACCTGCTGTGAACTAAAAATTAAAATTCATGCCAATTAAATATCCTGAATCATAATTTACATAATACAGTAATCTTTACATTTTAGTCAGAGTACATGAGACTATGGGAAAAAAGAGCACTGTCCAGAGCATAATTACCTATAAACAAACTTCTATATGTTCTCTGGCAGCAAGTTTCAGATCTCAGTCTCAAAAAACTCAGTCATTGTTTAGCAGGACATCATTTGGAAATTCTCCCATTCAGTTGGAATTTATTTTTAAAACAAAGTTTATCTAAAAAGTCTTTTTTGGAGGAAACAAAGTGAGCTCTTTAAAGATGCTAAGATTTGACTACTTCCCATCCAGGAAGTATGCCTGGAGGGAGTATGAGTTTGTGCCAAGGTATGTGTGTTTTAATGCTCTTTATCCAGCTTTAGGTATAGTTGGAAAGCTCCCGGTCCCTGAACAACCAGCAGATGCCACTCAAAAGCATAGTCCGCTGGGAAGATTGAATGATGTAAAGCATACTGTCTCCAATGTTGCTTGATTTATATCTGTATATTTTTATTCAAACAAAACTAAACTAACAGCTGCTGTGTACTTTTGTTTATGTGCTATATGTCAAATGTTACTGTCCCTAAGGTACTTATGTGAAAAGATTTAGCAGTCATTTTCTTAAATACTGATGCCTACCCAAATTTGGATTTTTCCTCCACTGAACAAAATGACAAGCACACGATTGCTATACTTAGAGCAATCTTTCACAGCTGCTTTAGTTTTTCAGTGATCCTATTAAATTGACGGCATATTGCTTGTGGGGTCTACAGTGTTATAATACTGCTCTAAGAGACATTGATTTGTACGATAGGATCAAACAAAATAGGGATGCATTGGGGGTAAGAATTTCATAGGTCATATTGTTTTTACCTGAGTAAAATTTAATTCAGACATTGTGACCTTTGCAGAACACCTGGTTATTTTAATTGTTGATATGTGGGTGAACGTTGACATTGGGGCTTAGAAAGCATGAAATCTTAGGTCTCCTCTGTTTTGAAAATGCATCCTGAGTCATGTCTTTCCTTAAACTGAACGAAGTAGCTGTGCATTAAATATGCTGGCACATCTTCTGCTCGAGCAAGTGGACCGAAATGGTGTGAATTGTTAATGCCTTGCTGCTTTGGTTCACGGCTTGTGATTGATCATTTGTAACTATATCTACTCCTTGTTCCATGAAATCAAGTATGGAGTAATGGGTTCATCAGATTTTGGGGTTAAATTGAGAGTGAAGAGGTACTGTGTGTGGAAATAAGAGTTGCCATGTTCAGGGCTGGCCTTGTAACAGCATGGAATCTAAAGGCGATATTCAAAACCACTTCACTCATCATACGCTTACTGATTCTGAATAGGGCCCATTTGCAGGGGACATTTGGTAGTTTTCCAATACGCTTTATGCCTCTTTCTACTTCCACCACCATGCACATCTTTTTTTCATACATCCCAGTAGCACATTGGTAGAACAGGTCAGCATACACATTCATTTATTTAAATAACTTGATTTATACAAGGAGAAATAAGCTGGGATTCTATTGTATCTTGTCTTTCCCCTCAACAAAAATAATAGTGTGTGTCTTTGAAAATAAAAGTGTTCTGTGAATTCAGTTCTTTGGGCATCTTAAATATTTGGTATTTAGTAATAATGTAAAATAACTGAATTGATATATGTACAACGTTATGGTTACTTAAATACTGAGAATTAACAATATCTAATTTATTTTATGTGCCTATGGCCTATATCGATACATGGTAATTGAATATGTATGGCCTGCCTTTTCAAACTTAAAAGCTCTGTACAAAAATGTAAGATCTTATCTTAGAATTAGTTTTGGAAAATATAATAACGTGGAACATAAAAAATAAAACCAACAAAAACTAGAAGCAAAGGCCATTAGAAAGTCAGTATATAATTGTTTGCTGTAACAGCTGATACTTTTTTGCATTATTATATTTTATTTTTATTACTGTTGAGAAAAGCTTAACCCAAATGGTGTTAACTGAGGCATCACTTAACTTTTGATCCAGTAGGAAATGATGTAACAGAAAACTTAGTAAAATTTAGGAACAAAATCAAATAGACAAAGCATTTATATGTATAAGTAACATCAAAAGCAAGCTAACTGTAAAATGTTTCTTTTTTTTTTCTTAAGGTTTTATTTTTAAGTAGTCCCTACACCCAAAGTGGGACTCAAACTTACAATGCCAAGGTCAAGAGTCTCATGCTCCACCAACTGAGTCAGTCATTTTGAAACCCAAAATGTTTCAAAATTCTGTTGTTACATTATAAATTAACAAGTAATACAAATCTAAAAAATATGTAGCTGGATTTCTTTTCCTCTTACTTTCTTACTTTCTTTTTCTTTTTTTCTTAAGTCTAAAAGCAGGAATAATAATAATACTTGGCATGGGCCCCTGGGTGGCTCAGTGGATTAAAGCCTCTGCTTTCGGCTCAGGTCATGATCTCAGGGTCCTGGGATCGAGGCCCGCATCGGGCTCTCTGCTCAGCGGGGAGCCTGCTTCCCCCTCTCTCTCTGCCTGCCTCTCTGCCTCCTTGTGATCTCTCTCCCACTGTGAAATAAATAAATAAAATCTTTAAAAAAATAATAATAACACTTGGCATATACATACTTAATTCATACTGCCCTAGGAATCATTTAATGTGGGTAAAGCGGTTTTGGTCTCCTTGGATACAAATGCTAAATCAATATATTACATTTAAATATTTTATTTAGGATATATATATATGTCATGAAAAATTTATATATATATGAAAAATTTACATTTTTAAATATGATAAATGAAAAAGTCTTAATAGTTTAAGCAATTAAAATGGGGAGTTCCTTTTTGACATTTATCTCTCAATGTTTATTTCACAAAAGTAGAATCCTCTGTAATTAGCATTTTTACATATTTTGTCTACTATCCCATGTCTTCTGAAAACTCTTATGGGGAAGAAAGCCTCTATGTACAGAGTCATATTCTTTTACATGGTGAGCTCTCTTTTAAAAAAAATTGCTTTATAACAGATAGTAACAATTAAGCTATTTCTTTTCATTGGTAATTATACTTAAATTTTTAATAATGAACCTCTAGGACACATCATTAAAGTCAGGGTAAAATTTCTGGTTCAAAAACTGAGAAATAAGAGATAAAAAAACAGAAGCTAGAAAGAAAAACTCAAGGAGAAGACATAAAGAGCAAGGACTTGGTTAAAACATTACGTAAATACTGAAGTAAGTTTAGCCCAATGAAACCTAGAAGTGATGATCATATCTTCATGTATAGAAAAGAGAGTCTATGTTTTAAAGACTTCAAAAGGGAATTTCTGACAGATATTGAAGTGTCTCTGAGCAGATTAGACTGCTTTGTGAATGTTCATATCACATAATTCTGCATTCACATATTTAATAAAAGATGACAGTGATCCAATTATAATGGGAGTTCTCCAACTGCCACCAAAAAAACCCTTTTTTTTTTTAAATCAAGCCTTTAAAAATTCCTAACATTTTCTATAGGTCAATAGTAGAAATATAAATCAGTGATTACTTTCTGCTTTTGTTCAACCTACAAGAATGACCCAACTCTGATGACTTGAGGTCACTGGAAGTCACTGAGGGCCATATATAAGGCATCTTGGAACCAAGACAAAGTCACAGGGTGCACAGTCTTAAGAGAAATCTGAAAAGACTTCTCCTGAGAGACATCTTTCCTACACAAAACGGTGTTTAACTGGCTGCCTTTGTATATTCCAAAGCAGCCTAGAGAGATTTAAGGGTTGATTCATAACCACCAGCACTTGGCATCCCTCTTCAGCAAGAGGTCTGAAGTTTTACATTTCATAAAATATTAAAAATAAAGGTAAATAGGACTGGGACCCAATGATTGAAAAGAGGCAATGTAGTTAATTTTAAAGAAATTAGGGCTGCCTGGGTGGCTCAGTCAGTTAAGCATCTGCCTTTGGTTCAGATCATGATCCTGGAGCACTGGGATTGAGCCCCAGGTGGGGCTCCTTACTTATCAGGGAGTCTGCTTCTCCTTTTCCCTCTCTCCTGCTTGTGCTCTCTTTCTCTCAAATAAATAAATATTTTTTTTATTTTGTTTATTTATTTGACAGAGAGAGACACAGAGAGAGAGGGAACACAAGCAGAGGGGGTGGGAGAGGGAGAAGCAGGCTTCCCGCTGAGCAGCGAGCCCGATGCAGGGCTCCATCCCAGGACCCTGGGATCATGACCTGAGCCGAAGGCAGACGCTTAATGGCTGAGCCACCCAGGTGTCCCAAATAAAATATTTTTTAAAAATATAAAGAAATTATTGTACCCATAAGTTTGATCTTAATTCCCTGAAAAGTTCTGGAAGAGATTATAAGATGAATGGTTTGTGAACTCTTAGAAAAATAAACAGTAATCACTAGGACCCATATAGAGTAACTCATAACTCATATATTAAATAAACTCAAATATTAAATAAATATTTAATGAACAGAGAGGGTGATTCTTGTGGTAAACAGGGAGACTCTTGGGGGAAATTCCTTACATGGGGTTTGACATCTCTAACACCAGCATATAACTATTATTTCTTCCAGTGGTAAATATATCCCAATATACTACAGCAACCATCTATTATCCTTAGCCAAGGACCTACTGCTAAATCTGTGTGTCTCTTTCCAGATAAATGGGTATATCCGTAACAAAGTAGGAGAACATATAATGTCTGCAAACCTCCTGTTTAAGTCTTCTACTTAGAATTCATGGTTGCTCTCCTTTGACGTTTCTATTTAAAAATGATAGAGAAGTGGAGTGCCTGGGTGGCTCAGTCTGTTAAGCATCTGCCTTCGGCTAAGGTCATGATCCCAGGGACCTGGGATCGAGCCCCATGTTGGGCTCCCTGCTCAGCAGGAAGTCTGCTTCTCCTGCCCCCCCATTCATGCTCTCTCTCTCTCAATCTCTCTCACAAATAAAAATAAATTAAAAATCTTTCAAAAAATGATAGAGAAATATGTCACTTAACATCCAAAACAAGGCAAGAGAAAGTTATGAGTGGATACTGCCTTGGATCCCAATTTCTTTCCTGGAGAAAGTAATAAAAGAAATCAGAATGAACATATACACACACATACATACACACAGTTGTCCCTGTATGGGGCTTGACTGAAGGCTGAAGGCTATACCCTTCTAAGTCACCTACTCTTAGCTAAAAAAGCAGTACCACTTACAGAGCCCAAATTATCTGGACCACTGCAGAAGTCCACATTTAGCAGAACAGAAGCAGTAGTGATAGCAATAAAAGAGTAGTACTAGGCATTTTTAGGGCATAAAGAGAGAGGGAAGCATTTGACTAGACAGTTTCTCGGTGTCCTGAATTTTCTACTCACATCAAAAGGCATCTAAGGGGGCACCTGGGTGGCTCAGTCGATTGAGCATCTGACTCTTGATTTCAGCTCAGTTTGTGATTTCAGGGTTGTGAGATCAAGCCCCATGTGGGGTTTCACCATTGCGGTGGAGTCTGCGTGGGATTCTCTCTCTTCTCTCCCTCTACCCCTGCCCCTGCTCGTGCATGTTCCCTCTCTCTCAGAAAGAAAGAAAGAAAGAAAGAAAGAAAGAAAGAAAGAAAGAAAGAAAGAAAGAAAGAAAGAAAGAAAACAAATAAATAAATAAAACCTTAAAAGAAAACAAAAGGCATCTATGTACAATGTTTCCAGATAAGGGCAGCATCCCAAATTTGTGTACTATTTTATGATTTACCCCTGAGTTAAACATGGAAATACAGACAAGACTACAAAATCTCTGTCCTCATGGAATTTAGAGTCTAGAGGACAGATAGATATTAAACAAATAATTCCCCATGCAGTTTTATGAATTATAATTGAGATAATTAGTATATACAGTGTGCTATTAGTATAACAGGGATACCTGTCCTCGACACGGGAGGAAAGTAGCATAGGAGCAAGGCAATTTCAGGAAAGCATTTTAGAAGAAGAAATATTTAAAATAAGACCTTAAGATGAGTAGGCAATAGCTTGCAAGGAGGTGAGGGTGAGAGACAATCCAAGTAGGGAAAACATTATATGGTAAGGTACTGGGGCTTGAAGAAGAATAAAGTGTTTGAGGAACAGAAATGAAAAAATAAGGTGACTTGAGTGAAGAGATGAAAAAGCCAGTAGTACTAAGTGAATATGGAGAAACTGGGTAGGGACCAAATCATAAAGGTCCTTCAGCCATGATAAAGATTTAAGCATGAGTCCAGTATGAGAAGTTATGATAAGCTAAAATCACTTTTTTGGGCACCTGGGTGGCTCAGTGGGTTAAGTCTCTGCCTTTGGCTCAGGCCATGATGGCAGAGTCCTGGGAATAAGTCCCACATTGGGCTCTCTGCTCGGCAGGAAGCCTGCTTCTACCTCTCTCTCTGCCTGCTTCTCTGCCTCCTTGTGATCTCTCTCTGTCAAATAAATAAATAAACTCTTAAAAAATAATAAAATAAAATCACTTTTTTTAAAGATTTTATTTTTAAGTCATCTCTACACTCAACATGGGGCTTGAATTTATAACTCCAAGATCAAGAGTCACATGCTCTATCAAATGAGCCAGACAGGCACCCCCTAAAATCATTTTTAAAAATAGTGTTACTAGAGAAGAAGACTTGTATCTAAGTTGGAGATAGGTGAGCTTGTAGATTCATAATTATATGAACAGTCATATCCATGGAAGATTACTATAAATCTGAGGCAAGAATTTTATTAACATGCTAGAGATCTCTGTCCCTAATCATGGCATAGTCAACATTTTAAAAAATATTTTTATCAATAACTTAGTGATAAAATTGGTATTCAGGCCACATTTAAAAGGGAAAACAGGGCACCTGGGTGGCTCAGTGGGTTAAAGCCTCTGCCTTCGGCTCAGGTCATGATCTCAGGGTCCTGGGATCGAGGCCCGCATCGGGCTCCCTGCTCAGTGGGGAGCCTGCTTCCTCCTCTCTCTCAGCCTGTCTCTCTGACTACTTGTAATCTCTCCCTCTCTGTCAAATAAATAAATAAAATCTTTAAATAAATAAATAAATAAATAAAAGGGAAAACAAAGATGAAAGAAACTATTAATCCCTGAGTGACAGATTAAATATCTGAAAGATCTTGCAAGCTTAAACTACTAAATAAAAACCCTGCAAGTAGAAATTTCGTAAGAATCAATGTATGTTTTGCTCACATGCTTATAAAATCAGCGGTAGAAGTACAGGATAAGGAAGAAGTGGCTTAAAAGCAAATTGTGAGTAAAACTTTAGGGGCCTTAGTTGTCTTTAAGTTCAATTTAGGTCAGTGATCTGGTGTACCTAATAGAAATAGTAATGCAATTGTAGATTATATAATGATCTGGAAAAAAAAAAGCAGGGGACATGAGACTGCTTAATTTGTCTTTGATTGACCTGGGAAAATATATTCTAATAAATTATGAACATTTATGTTCTAAATTTCAGAAACCCAAATTATGGCTTCATCTACAGAAAGGTGGTAGACTTATTGTAAAAAGAACACTTCATCTTCTTCAGTTAAGGTAGAAAAACAACTGGAAGAAAGTATTACACATCTAGGAAACAGACTTACACAAGGAATGGAGGAAAAAGTAAACTGGTTTTAAGTAGGCTCCACACCATGGAGCTTAAACTCATAANCTCTCTGCCTCCTTGTGATCTCTCTCCCTCTGTGAAATAAATAAATAAAATCTTTAAAAAAAAAAAAAATAAAAAAAATAAACTCATAACCCTGCAATCCAGAGTTGCATGATCTGCCGTTTGAGCCAGCCAGGTGTCCCTAAAATGGTTTTTAAATATGCTTCAATCTTATGATCCAAATAAAGCAGTATATACATGGAAATAAATAAAAGAAGACAGGTTTATTTAGCTGGAGGAAAAAAGAGATATCCTAGAATAAAGGTAACTATCTGATCTAAACATACATTTTTATTTTTTTAATTAATTAATTAATTAATTAATTTGAAAGAGGGAGAGACAGAGAGTACAAGAGGGGGTTGGGGCAGAAAGAATCTCAAGCAGAATCTCAAGCAGACTCCACATTGGGCACAGAGCCCAAACCTGAGACTCGATCCCATGACCTTGAGATCATGACCCCGGCCTAAATCATGACTTCGATGCTTAACCAACTGAGTCACCCAGGTGCCCCAGAACATACATTTTAACAGATATGAAGAAAAGGAACTAAAATCCTGAAGGCCAGATATGAGGGTATCCAAGTCCAACTACTCTTAAAGAGGTTATTACAAAAGGGGGAAATATTGTAATTGTTAAAAATCACAAACAGTTAACTGGAGCCCAGTGAAACCTACCAGAGAAATAAAGATCTTGGAGAGTAGAATCAGAACAATCCCCCAAAGAAGAAAGAATCCACAAATACTGTGAAGAGGTAACATTTATGTCACAGATAAATTAATAGCAAGAGCAATTGGAGAATCTCTTTTGATGATGAGACAACAATCCAAACAGTGCTCATGAAATCTGAATAAACTGGAGAGGGGAATACAAGGAAGATTAATAACAAAAGCTCAAAAAATGTATTTAGGTAACCCCCGAAATTTCTGGGTCTAAGATTAAGAAAAGGCAAAGGGAAGATGAATTATATTACAGAATATCCAGGCACAGCAATAATAGATCAAGGAGTCAGATCAAAATAAGATGTTAGACTGTGGGAAAATACATCCTGGGTAGGATTATTTAACTCGGGGAGGTGAAAATGGGTAGGACTGGTTTGAACAAAGGATGATATTGACAAACTTGGAACTTATTGACTTCATATCTCTCACTATGAGACACCCTGCAAGAAAAAATATCTACAGGAATATGTTAGAAAACACAAGAAAGAAACAAACAGCAAAGGGAAAGTAAAAGAAAAGAAAGACCACTGCAGCAAGCAATACAGCTGGAGCCTGTTAGAGAAGGGAACCTTTCTGAAAGGGATAGGAGTAAAGTAGAGACAAATCCTAAATACTGTAGAAAGAGGGGACAGAAATGTTAAGACCGGGAGCATTCAAAAACAGGAATTCCCTGTCTACCAGAGGAAATGACATTGTGCTAGTCCTCACTGAACACTAAGACCATGAGGCTCAGAAATATAAACAGCCACTTCAATTCAGAAATCCATGGAGCAGTTATTCTCTAATGGGAACTGATATGAAGATAAGGGGGAAGCTGTGTTCACAAAGTAGGGTTCTTTGGCTTAAATGATTCCATAGCCAGAGGCCATGACAACAGCCGCTAGGACCCAGGATTGAAATTACTGCTCCTGAGGCAAGATGGATGCTTTTTTTTTTTTAAGATTTTATTTATTTTAAATATTTAAAGATTTTATTTATTTTATTTTACTTATTTATTTGGACACAGCAAGAAAGGGAATACAAGCAGGGAGAGTGGGAGAGGGAGAAGCAGGCTTCCCACTGAGCAGGGAACCGGATGTGGGGCTCAATTCCAGGACCCTGGGATAATGACCTGAGCAGACGTCTGCCTTAAGGCAGACGCTTAACGACTGACCACCCAGGTGCCCCAAGATGGACGCTTTGCCACCAGAGAGGGCTTACCCTCAGTTCATTATGAGGCTCAGGAACATGGGACTCAGAGGGAGAAGAGTATTAAGACGTTTGAGATACTTTACAAAGGCAAATAACAGCATCTCAAACAAATCCTGGGGCAGCAAACAATATAAATTTCCAAATGTTGCTAGAATGCAAGAGTATCCTCTTTGAGAATAAAAATAATAACAGCAGTGATGATGCAATATTATAATATGTTGGGGTGCCTGGCTGGCTCAGTTGGTGGAGCATATATGACTCTTGATTTCAGGGTTGTGAGTTTGAGTCCCACATTGAGTGTAGAGATTACTTAAAAGTAAAATCTTTTTAAAAACTGTCACATAATGCTTACCAAGGGTCATGTACTTGTTCTAAGGACTTTCCATATAATTCATTTAATCTTTACAACAATTTATTAAGGTAATTAATTTCATCCCTATTTTATAGATGAAGAAACTAACCCCTTGGAGAAACCAGTTAACATGTCTCAGGTCACACAATAGATGGTGTAACTAGAATTTGAACTCTGGCTCCAAAATCAGAGCACTTAACCAACACTTTATGCAGCCTCTTTTTAGAGAGGAGACAATGTTACTGGGCAGTTTCTCCCTCAAGATATAAATATATATTATGGGAGATTGCTTCCCAACAAATTATGTCGTATGTCACGGACTCGGCCCAACAGCAGGAACCAACTGGCATCGTGGAAAAACTGACAGAAAGAACATTTTCTCTTGCCTTCCTTCACTTGTTTCTGCAATGGTCTTTGGCAACAGTCACATGGGTCTGGATCATGCCAAATATAGTATCCTAGGAACACAAGTTTGCTTGGAGTGGCCACATTAGAAATTGGTGGTGAGCTTCTGTTCTGAATGTACTGGGTATGAAGGCGATGTTGTGATCATCTTTCAGTTTAACTGGAATTAGGGCACATGAGAAAGTTGATGTAGATTTAATTCAACTTCTCCGGTCCTAAGGGATGACACCCACTGCGGGAGGCCAGAAGGCAGCTGCTGGAGGAATTCTAATTCAAACTAGGCATCCAGAAGTCATCTGGCTGACACAGGGAAGAATAAAAATTAAGGACTTTAATTTCTTTGAATTTCAACTTGAGGAGTTGGAACTTTTATTGGATATTAACTCACAAAGGTAAGATTATTTGATTTTGGAATTTGCTTCTGCGTAAATGTAAAGATTTGGGATTTTCATTTCTTTGGAATTTTATTCTTTGAATTTAGTTTCTTCACAAAAATTTCATAATGGACAAGAGTTAACATTAAAATTCGGGGTATATTTTTTGGAATTTTATGATTGAAAAACATTAATCCTGTCATTTGATTTCATTGCATTGTAGAATCTCTGAAGAACGTGTCAGAAAATAGCTATTTTGGACAGTGCTACTACCTCTAATTTGGTGTGGGAAATTGAATAGGAAGTGAACATTCAGTGTTCATAGCATGGCCTTGGAGCCAATTTAATTATATTCTAAGTCATTTCAGAATCTTCTAGTGTAAATTTCATACTACCCACCAGGATCTAGAAGGATCCACACCCGAGCAGGGTTTGGTTACTGGAATAATAGGTGCTAAGTGACTGAAGATCCCTTTCGTCAAGAGGGAGAGTGACTTCTCTGGTTCATCACAATGGAATAATTAAGCCAAAGAAGGTAAGAGAACAAAAAGTTAGGAAGTATTAGGCAGAATGAGGGTGTTATTAAACAAATCTACCAAAATGTGACACTAGCTACATGTGTTCTGTCACTGTTACATGCTTCTATAATACCAAATGGTTCAATAGGGGAATGATGTCAATACAGTTTGGTTGGTGAATATGTGCTTTTTCCTAGGCAAAGGAGGTCAACAGAGAAGGCGTAGAACTCTATCCTTTGTCAGGAAAGAAAAAAAGAAAGAGAAAAGATAAATTTTGGCTGCAGCACTGGGGTTCCTTACAGGACACTGTGGGAGTTTTGCTTCCTCCTGTGCCTTCCTTAAAGGGAGCCCCACTGGCTCAAACCTCCAGTTGATTTCCATAGGCACTGTCTCATCATCTATTGTTTTTATGCAGCTTTACTATCCTCTGAAGTAGCACTCTGAGATACCTATTCATGCTGTTAACAGTATCTCCTAAGTTAATAATTATTATTTAAGTTAGTATTCTGGGTTTAAAGGTGCATAGATTTTGAATGATCTTCCTTAACCCTATTATTTCTTTTGCCTTGTAATTTTGCTGGGAGTGATTCTGCAGAATGCACTTTTTGTATTACATTCTAGCAGAAATGCTGTACTAGCACGTTGACCACACATAGGAATATGGTATCTTTACTATGTGGGTAGTTCTCTTCCACCCTAGAAAGAATAGATCTTTGTAGGAGCCATAACTAAAGAACTTTTCCACAGATAACAATATAAATTTCTTTGTTAAGATCTTCTATGGTTTAGAAATTTAAAAACATAAACGATTTTTAAATCCCATGCATTTTTAAGGGTCTCACTAGATTTGATTAAATGTTTAGTGTCATAGCAATTGTGCTCATTTCTCACAGCATAGGAAGAAAACCTTCAAAGTATATATAATTCTAAAAAAGTAGCATTTTGTGTATCTTTTACTTTTTAGTCCTTGGTACAATTACACTTCTAATCTGTCCTTGTAAATAAAAAGTAATTGCTATGATCTTAATATTAGACAAGATTTTCTGATCTGACATAAAACAAGCAAACAACAAGAGTCACACATCAAATGAGAGTATTAGTGATTATTTAAATTAAAAGGTAACTTTCACATAACACCTGACCTTTGCCAAGTTGAAGTTCAGAAGACCATCAAATATAAAAGTTTAGGGACTTCAATCATTTGATGCACAAATTATACTAGCAAACAAAGAAAAAAGAAATGCAAAAATTTAATGTTAAGTGACTAGGGTGCTGCAGACTGGAAGTTCCTCCAACAGGATTAACTTCTTTGAGTATGTTAAGTCTAGTGAACTTGTTATGCTTCCACATGTTAGTAGTTGCATAGGCTAATTTCAGCTGGCATAAGCTTTTATAAGTATGCAAAAACACAGGGCAAGGCATGCATTAAAATGTGATAATAGCACACTTCTGGGACACGTGAAGCATGAGGCACGAATCTGAATGCCTCCGGCATCCGTGAAGCATCACACCTCAGAGTCAGAGCTTTTATGTTTTGATAAGTAATTCTGTTATACCACATATAAGAGGGAAAAAAAATCAACTTTCTAAATATAAATCTTTCCCTTTAACCAGGGTTCCTTATTGTTTTACTTCTAATGATTTACTCAAATACAATTTTTTAATTCTTCTGGTGAACTGGAAATAATTCAAAGCTAGATAGGGTCTTAAGAAAATGTCTTATTTATTTTATTAATGCAAGTTTAAGACTGATTATATAGTATTGTTGATCATAAAGATCATTTTAGCCAGTGTGATCAAGGGGGCTGCAAGAAAGAAGAAATAAGCGTCAATAATGATGCCTTCATCATCCTCCCCCCAGAAAGACCATAAGGAAGCATTCCCTGGGTTACATATGTCTTACAGGTAAGTAACTAGCTAGATAATGGGTATGTCTACAGAAGCTTTGAAATCTTCAGATAAAAACTACTAATAAAATGAAAAATAATTATCATATCTAACACAAACATTAAAAACGATCAACAAAAAATTGATTTACTTTCTAAACACACATACATATAATCCCTAGCAGAAAAAAAATTTAGGAGTTATAACAATAAGTATCAAAATATAATAGCAGTCACTTAGAGTATTAAGATGATAAAGCCAGTAAAGGTTTGCTTTAATAAAGTATAGCAAGGATATTAGAAACAAATGTAAGTACTCAGTATAGCCATACCCTAAAACAACTTAAAGCTTTCTGGATCTAGCCTTGCAGTTTAAGTATTGCCACTTAATATCTTGGCCCTCTTCAGACATATGGAGTTAAGGCTTAAAGGAAGTACAGTCATACATACAGTAGTAATAATAAAAATAATACTGACATAATAGTAATTACAACTAAAGCAATAAAAAGTAAGTTTAAAAAACCAAAAAACAAATAATAGTAGCAATTACTACTAATAGTAATTTAATAGCAGTACAATATGGAATTCATAGTATTTTTGCTTTTAGAGACTAGCAAATCAATGCTTTTAGAAATACAGATGTAGGTCTCATATTTTGACAAAGACATACAATGAAATTGTTTTAGAACACACTTCATAACTTTTGAAAACCTCTAGAAGTTAACCAAAACAATAAAAAAATTTTTTTTAAGATTTTATTTATTTATTTGAAACAGAGAGAGAGATCACAAGTAGGCAGAGAGGCAGGCAGGAAGAGAGGAGGAAGCAGGCTCCCCACTGAGCAGAGAGCCTGATACAGGCTCAATCCCAGGACCCTGAGATCATGACCTGAGCCAAAGGCAGAGGCTTTAATCCACTGAGCCGCCCAGGCGCCCCCAATTAAAAATTTTTATCTGAGAACACGGCAGTATGATTTCTGTTTTCTCTTCTGAAAGCTGTATACCATAGAAAATGCCTGTTAAATTATGAAGATTTATCAGTTGCTTTTGTTTATTAAGTGATGGCTTACTAAAGTTAAAATACTCATGATTTTTTTAATCTAAACTGAGCTGTGCTATAGGCTTACATGTTTATGTTCCCCCAAAATTCAAATGTTGAAACCTAATATGATGGTATTTGAAGGTAATTGCATCATAAGGATGGAGCCCTCTTGAATGAAATTAGTGTCCTTATTTATACAAGAGACCACAGAGGGCACCCTTGCCCTTTCTATCAATAAGGACACAGTGAGAAGATAGCAATCTGTGAATCTGTTAAGGGGGCCTCAACAGATAATGTGCCAGGACCTTGATCTTGGACTTGGACTTCATATCTATAAGAAATAAATGTTTGCTGTTCAAGCCACCCAGCTCATGGTATTTTTGTGATAGATGACCAAATGAACCAACACATGCTAAAATAAAGATTCCTCCAAACTTAATCCCTTTCATAATTCCCTTTTGTATAAGAATGACATATTTATCCATGTTAAAACTAAATTTTTATTATACGTGTTTTCCTTTAAAATACACAAAACAAAAACAAAATTATGTAAGTGCCTTTTGAAATGTTATCATAGAGTTTATAAAATCTTTGTCACTTACCTTTTGAAATATCTTTAATTGTTCTGCCATACCAATCATAAAGATATCTGGCTGGTGAATTTAGGTTCATTCTCATTGTGCAAGTATCTAAAACCTACCGGGGGGGGNCGGGGGGGGGGGCGGGGAGGGAAACCTGTAAGTAATTTATTACAGTAAGCTCTGACTAAATCAAATAAACATTTAAATTTCTTTCTATACTAAATGGCTATAAAAATTATACTGTAAAATAAAATGTGATGATTTACAGAATATTTCTAATATATGAAATGGAAAAAAAAGCAGTTAAAATTATTAGATCACAATTTTACTTTAAAAACACACAAACAAGGGCAGCCAGCTGGTTCAGTCAGTGAAGCATGCAACTCTTGATCTCAGGGTCATGAGTCAAGCCCCACACTGGCTGTAGAGCTTACTTAAAAAAAACAAATAAAATAAAAATAAACTAAAACACATAAATATTAATAAAAAAGAGAAAAGAGATGCAATAAATATTTTTTTAATTATTTATTTATTTGACACAGAGAGAGAGATTACAAGTAGGCAGAGAGGCAGGCAGAGGGAGAGGGGGAAGCAGGCTCTCTGCTGAGCGGAGAGCCCGATGTGGGGCTCGATCCCAGGACCCTGAGATCATGACCTGAGCCGAAGGCAGAGGCTTTAACCCACTGAGCTACCCAGGTGCCCCAAGAGATGCAATAAATATTAAAAAGTGGTTACACTATATATAATAAATGCTAGACCTATGGGGAATTTTTATATTATTCTTGCTATTTTCTATATTTTTCATTAATTTACAATGAAAGCATATTACCTTTAAATTTGGTCTTAATGCAAATAAATGGAAAGATACGCCATATTAATAGAATTGAAGAATTAATAGTTAAAATGTCCATACTACCCAAAACAATCTATAGATTCAATGCAATCCTTATCAGAATACCAATAGTATTATTCACAGAACTAGAACAAATAATTGTAAAATTTGTATGCAACCACAAAAGACCTGGAATAGCCAAAGCAGTCTTGGGAAAGAAGAACAAAGCTGAAAGTATCATACACCCAGATTTTAAACTATATCACAAAGCTATAATAACCAAAATAGCATGGTACTGGTACAAAAACAGATACATAGACTAATGGAACAAAGTTGAGAACCCAGAAATAATTCCACACTTAGATGGTCAATTTATGACAAAGGAGGCAAAAATATAAAATGGGGGAAATACAGTCTCTTCAATAAATGTATTGGAGAAACTGTACATCTATGTGCAAAAGAATGAAATTGGACCACTATCTTATACCATACACAAAAATAAACTCAAAATGGAGTAAAGACCTAAATATAAGACTGGAAGCCATAAAACTACCAAAAGAAAACAGAGACAGTAATCTCTTGGACATCAACCTTAGCAAAATATTTCTGGATATGTCTCCTCAGATAAGGGAAATGAAGGAAAAATAAACAAGTGGGACTACATCAAACTAAAAAGCGTTTGCACAGTGAAGGAAACCATCAACAAAATGAAAAGGCAACCTACTGAATGGGAAAAGATCTGTGCAAAGGATACTTCCAATAATGGGCTAATATCTAAAATATATAAAGAATTCATACAAGTGAACACTCTAAAAAACAAAATAATCCAATTAAAATGGGCAAAGAACCTGAACATGTTTTTCCCAAGACGATATGTAGATGACCACAGGCTCATGAAAAGATGCTCAACATCACTAATCATCAGGGAAATGCAAATCAAAACCACAAGGAGATATTACCTAATAGCAGTCAGAATGAACAGTATCAAAAAAACAATACATAACAAGTGCTGACAAGGATGTGGGGCAAAGGAAACCTTTGCATGTTATTCGTGGAAACGTAAACTGGTGCAAATGTAAATTGGAAAACAGTATGGAGATTCCTCAAAAAACTAAAAATATAAGTACCATATAATCCAGTAATTCCATTTCTGAGTATCTACCCAAGGAAAATGAATACATGAATTTAAAAAGATATACGCACCCCTATGTTTATGGCAGCATTATTCACAAGCCAAGATATAGAAGCAACTGAAGTATCCATCAATAGATGAATGGATAAAGATATGGAGATATGGTATGTATACTTCATTGTGTATACTCAGCCATATTACATATTACCAAATATTACTCAGCCATAAAAAAAGAATGAAATCTTGCCATTCCTAACAACATGGATAGACTAATGGGTATTATGCTAAGCAAAATAAGTCAGACAGACAAAGACATATAATTTCACTTATATGTGGAATCTAGAACACAAAACAAATAACAAACAACAATAATAACCAAGAGAAACACATTTATGACACAGAGAATAAACTAGGAGTTACCCAATGGGAGAGAGGTGGACAGATGAGTGAAATAGGTGAAGGAGACTAAGGGGTACAGACTTCCAGTTATAAAATAAGTCACAGGAATGAAAAGTATAGCATAGGAAATATAGTTAATACTACTATAATAACACTGTACAGTGACAGATGGGATATGTTTATTGTGGTAAGTATTTTGTAATGTATATAGTTGTCAAATCACTATATTGTACACCTGAAACAAATATATCAACTACATCTCAATTAAAAATAAAAATAACTAAATTAGGTCTTAAGGCATGTTCTTTGGGTTTTAAATCCCTTCAAAATGTCCTCCAAAATCAATTATACAGTCTGATCACAGTTCAGCTTGATAACTTATGTTGTTTGGGTACTAAAAATGTGGAATTAATAAACCACATTTCAAGGTTTCCCATGAGCCTGAATCTCAAGAAATTCTTTTAATGGTCTCTAATATGATAAAGTTGTTTTCTCAATATTTTATTCTATTTTATTTTTTTAAAGATTTATTTAACTATTTTAGAGAGAAAGAGAGAGCAAGCAGGGGAAGGAGCAAAGGGAGAGAGAGAATCCTAAGCAGGCCCCATGCCCAGCATGGAGCCCAACATGGGGCTCGATCCCACAACCCTGAGGTCACAACCTCAGCTGAAATCAAGAGTCAGATGTTCAACCAATTGAGTCACCCAGGTGCCCCTGTTTTCTCAATATTTCATATCTTGAACTGTCTTGATATAGCCGTTGTAACAATTACCTTTTCAACATCAGTGAAGACTTAAACATGCATCCGTTAGAGGGAAATTTCTACTCACGGCATGAGAAAAATTAAAGTAACAATGGGTGCTGGGGAGCATCAGGTAACCTCATGCAAGTTTTATTAGGTTTTTGGAAGTGACTCCCAAAACATGAATCCCTATATCCATTTACAAGTATATAATAAGGGTGCCTGGGTGGATTCGTTGGTAGAACACACAATTCTTGATCTTGGAATTGTGAGTTCAAGCTCCACAGTGGGTACAGAAATTACTTAATAATAGCACTGGGGTGGCTCGGTCAGTTAAGTGTCCAACTCTCGATCTTAGCCCAGGTCTTGATCTCAGGGTTGTAAGTTCAAGACCCCACTAGGCTCTATGCTGGGCATGGAGCTGACTT
This sequence comes from Ailurus styani, assembly GCA_002007465.1. Classification (NCBI taxonomy): domain Eukaryota; kingdom Metazoa; phylum Chordata; class Mammalia; order Carnivora; family Ailuridae; genus Ailurus; species Ailurus styani. Next base: position 812,781 of record LNAC01000137.1, read on the forward strand.
AAAAAATAATAATAATAATAATAAAATAAAATAGAATAAAATGATTTTTAAAAAATGTATAAAATACATTCCAAATCCAAATTGAAAATACTTTGTCTTATATTTTCACTATTAATGGCTATAATGTACTACTGCTTTTGCATAACCTAAAACTATTGAAGGATGATGTGCATTACATGATTACATAATAAAAGGAGTATCTTTCCATTGCTGTTAACACCCTGCCTCCAGTTCTGCCCAATTTTATCCTTACCTTAAAGATTAACCTATTTATTTTTAGAGAGAAATATAAAGAGAGAGAATGTGAGCCTGAGTGGGAGGAGGGGTAGAGGGAGAGAGAGACAGAATGTCAAGCAGACCAGAGAGGGGTAAAGCCAACTCAGGGCTGGATCCCATGACCCTGAGATTATATCCTGAGCCGAAATCATGAGTCCGATGCTTAACCAACTGAGCCATCTAGGCGCCCCATCCTTACTTTAAAATTGGAAACTGTAATCCTAGTCCTAGCCCAACCAACTCATTTTCTTTGTGACAACGAACATATTTAAAGAGCTTCATGTGTATATAAAAACAAAGCTGTACTTTCCTTTCAGTCTGGAGAACAACTTTCAAACATTGCGGCTGATTTGCTTTATCTAGTTGCTGTATCAAGTGATATGTGTTGCATTTAAAAGGCAATATCCAATTGACTAATTTAATTTGACAAATTGACCTTTACTGGATTACATCAGAGGTTCTCAGCCTTTATTTTACCCCTATACATGACCAATAATGTTCTCATGAGCCACAGAATCCCACATGCATTCACAGGATTGTGTGTGTTTCTTGCATGCTAGCTGGAATCCAATTTGGGGCAATTTTTCAGAAACTATGTATTGCTGCTCTTTTTCTCAAAATCAGGAAGGCATATCTGTTTATGACTAAGAATGAAGTTACAAGAATAATCTCAGACCCTCTAATTGATGAGGGAAATATTCACAATATCAATGCCTTACCTAAATAAAAATGTTCTTGCAATGTATTTTATAAGTGACTATAAACTCTGTCATGTGGAGCATCCATGACCTCTAATCTGCCTTTTTGGAGGGTATCAGTGAAGGAGTTCAATTCCTGACCAAAGGCATGTGTTCATGCCTTTGTCAGACACAATACTCCCTTGGAATATCTAAGCTGGAAAAGCCCTATGGCTGGGACTGGTCCTTGCCACCCAAAAAGATAAGGTAATAACGTTGGTGACTTTAAATATCGCTCTTCCCATCTTCCTTCTCACTCTTTTGATCAATTTCTTTAGAGATTACTACACATAAGTTCACCTAGGACTCCAATCCTTGGGCTGAAACCTTTACTAAAAATGCTTACAAAGCAATATTCAAAATAAAAGAGAGAAGTTATCAGAAGAAACTGGAGTTTTGCTGTGACTTTAGACAGAAAGGGGAATGGAACATACTTACTGACATGGGCATGGGATCCACCCTTGTGTTTTTAAAAATACTTTACTGACACAGTTCATCTCTGACTAGCAAAATTCTCCTATTGGTCACTTTATTCCATATGACTTTGTCTCCAAGGATTATCTTTTTACCATCGCCAACCACCCTCCTTGACAGAAATATTAACAGGAGACAATTCAGTATACATTCTTCCTTAGGCAGTCTCTCTCAACACTATTAAGAATGTTTGGTCCCATAGAGCCTCTTCCTTTGGTTCCCCATGTTCTTGATCTTTCCATTCTTTATATTTAGTTCTCAATTTCTTAATATTTCAAATCTATTATTTAAAAGTTCAGTGAAGCCCTTTGGTACAAATTATATTCTCTAGTTACTAGTGAAGGTTCAAATATCTAAATATCTTTCTCCAAAGTTATAATTTCCCAATTAAACTAAGCAAAATGTGAGCTATTTAAAGATAGTCCCATTTATTTCAACTAAAATTTCAATGATTTTAAAAATTATTTCAAATATTGCTGCCTTTGTGTTTAAAAAAAATCAGTCAAGTAAAATTACACAGCTTTCTAACTCTAAGATCCCTCTTTTTATCATGCCAAAATATCAGTAAAAGTGTTTGTGCAAGCCAAATTTTAAGAGTTAAATGAGTTTAAAAGCTGGTATTAGAAAATCAGATACTAGAAATTAATAATGCATCAGCAACACTGTCATTCTCTCCTACTTTCAGGATGAAAGATCCTTGCAGTGTTTAAGCAATGCCAACCTTCAGGAATCATTTTCTCAGAGTAAATTATCAGTGGTATGAATTAGTATCAATATAAATTTCTGTCAAAAGCCCTGAAATGAAGCCTCTACTTATAAGGTCATTCTTATAATTCACAATTATTTAACAGTGTCATCTTCCTGTAATATTAAGGTTAATTAAAATACCATTTCCATTCATCTGTACCTGTTAAGCTTGTTAAAACATTATTTTTACAAATTCACATTTTGTTAATTTCTTACAGCCTAGGTTCCTTCTGATACTGAAATTTAAAACCATCATGCTATAATACCAGACTCTTTGACAAGTAGCTGGGAAGAGATTTTCTACAAAATCTTTTTCGTTTAATCTGTTTATAGTTCTGGGAGTTACCTCTACACATGGGCATATCTGGTGCAAAGTCTGCAGTTTTTAGAATGGCTACCATGGAGGTGGTGTGGTTACACAGTCTAGAGCCTCTGGGTTTGGCTTGCCACTACCCCAGTCCAAGTGAGAGAGCTCAACATCACCCATGGCCAAGTGAGCCAAATCAACAAGCCATTAGAGCCAACAAGGTCCTTCTCCTCAAAGACATGTTTTTATATGTTAGCATTCAGAAGCATAAGCCCTGATTTACACTTCCCCATAAACTGTTTTCAAAAGGTCTTCTGTGGCAAGGGTCAGCAGCCTACACACCATGGGCTAATTCTGGCCATAATCTGTTTCTCTATGGTCTACAGGCTAAGAATACTTTGCACAATTTTAAATGTTAAAAAAAAATCAAAAGAATAGTGTTTTGTCACATTAAAATTAATACTTCAGTGCCCATAAATAAAGTTTTCTTAGAAAACAGCCTCACCCTTCTTTGCATATTTTCTGCAGCTGCTTTCACACTACAGCAAGAGGGTCTTTGCATTGTGCAATCAGCAAATGCTTCCCCTGAGCAACAAAATGGACTGGGCCCTCAAGCTCTTTTAAAGGAAATCAGAATTTGCCCCCTGAATCCACTAATTTCCTCAGGACTCTCTCAAATGCTGGGATTTTATTCTCTCATACCCCAATCTCAAAGTGTTGGGAGAGGATGGGAAGGTAGGAAGGGGTGTTACTTACAATGTTATTTCAAGATTCTCCTGAGCTCTCTTAATGAACAAACAAAACAACCTGACCTTCAACTGCACCATCTTCCTTCACTCTAGTCATTCTTCTTCATTCATGGATAACTTCTGCCACAAAAATCCTAACCCTGGCTGATGCTTACTATCCACATGCTATGTACATGCCAAGAATCTTGGTTCTCCTGGAGAAATCAAACAAATGACCACATCAGCATTAGTATTATTCATAGTCGCCAAACTCTATGGTCCCTTGATACTTACTGCTCAGTCAGTTCTATTTAATTTGTTTGGTCAAATACATCTTCTACTTACCATATGAATATTTCAAACCATCTCTGGTCTCTACCTGGCCTCCCCTCCTCTATTTCCCTCTTTATTTTTGGCATACTACAAGCTTACCTATTTCTATAATATTCTCTCCTTTTCCTTATAGTTGGAAGAGTCCATGCTCCTATCTAAGGCCAATATTCTATCTATGCTTTCAATTATGCTTGCTCTCAACTTTTAAAGTAGTATATATTATCCATCATTTCTTCTTTTTCTTTTTTTTTTTTTTAAGATTTTATTTATTCATTTGACACACAGAGAGAGATTACAAGTAGGCAGAGAGGCAGGCAGAGAGAGAGGAGAGAGGAGGAAGCAGGCTCCCTGCTGAGCAGAGAGCCCGATGTGGGCCTCGATCCCAGGATCCTGGGATCATGACCTGAGCCGAAGGCAGTGGCTTTAACCGCTGAGCCACCCAGGCGCCCCATTTCTTCTTTTTCATATGTATTCAACTATTCCTTCTCAATGAGATTTTTCCTACTGGCAAAAACATGATTAAGCCTATCCTATCTTAGAAATTAAATTAAATTTTAAAAAAATAATATGCAATTCTAGAAAAGGAAAATTCCAAATAAAACTGCCTTTGCTACCAGAGCACTAACCTTATACTCATCTTAGGAAATAAAATAAGAAAATCTCCTTATATTTATAGCAATTCTCTTAGTGGCCTACCCAATATTCATTTTTTGCTTCATCCTTGCTGTCCTGATTTTGTTTAGAAGTTCACTTTTAATGCTTTGGACTCGAGGTAAGCTACAGTTATTTTGATTGATCTAGGTCAATCATGGTGATCCTATGCCTCTTGTCAGTTTGGGAGTAGGCATAATCTAGTTCTGCCAATGAGACATGAGAAAGGGCTTCTGGGAAAGGCTTCATCATTCATAGAGAAGAGATAGTCGTTTTCTGCCACTGGTCAAAATTGTACCTGGCTGTGCAGAAGCCATCCTGTTACCAACAGATGAAAGAGCATAAAATCCAGAAAATTAAAAATAACATAACTGGGGGGGGCACCTGGCTGGCTCAGTTGGGAGAACACGAGAATCTTGATCTTACAGTCATGAGTTCAAGTCCCTTGTTGGGTATAGAGATTACTTAAACAAATAAAACTTAAAAAAAAATGTAACCGGAATGCTATCATGCTATGGTTAAAACTGTCCTACTCCTGGATTTCTTGCTTCTTTTTTGCTTAAGTCTGTTTAAATCAGGATTCTCTGTTATTAGCAGCTATTATCCTATTAGAAAAAAGATTTTTTTTTGGCCCAAGTTCCTCAAAGGAGGAACACTGTTTCAACTAACTCAATGAGTATTTGTAAGCAAATAGATTACAATAGTATTCACTATATAAACCTAAGAAGACAATCATTAAGAACCCAGAGAAGAATTTTAAAAGAAATCTGGCAAGCTGAAAACAGTGAAAATTAATGGATAATTATGAAATTAATTCATTGGATTACTAAAAATATTTCACCTTTGGCAATTAATTGTACTCATTCAATAGAAGAGAATACAATTTATCATGAATATTTTGAGAAAGGAAATCCATTTTTATAGATTTTTTTTGCTAACTGAAAGACTGTCAAATACATTGTGAATCTTCAAAGAATTAAAATGTAATAAAATGTACTAAGCATAACTCTCTGCTAAGACCAATATTTTATAATGACTTACAATAAAAATTATGATCATTATTTCAACCTGAAGATGCCAGGAGATTGGGATGAATTTGTACCCATCTTATTAAATAACTTAAAGGTACTTTTCTGAATAAATCCTGGAAGTAAATTTACTGGCCAGTTATTTGTCTTTTTCTCATAAAAGTAGATGATAGAATGCATGCCAAACCTAGTTATTTGCTCTTACTAATAATGAACATCACTATGATTTGTAAAAGCAATTATTTCTGGTGAATTTGAAATGTAGGCATTCTGGCATTTTATTATTAAAATGTGAATGGGAAGTAGATAACCAGAGGAGATTTTCCAAGTAATCTATTAATACATACCCTTTAGATATTCTATTCTTAATTGATCTGTTCTTAAAATAAATAGCCCAGATTACTTTAAAATGTTTATAATGCCAATCATACTGCTATTTCCTTTTTAAAACTATTATTTTGATGTACAATTTACATGCAATAAGCTCTACCTATTGTATTTTACTTATTTATTTTTAACGATTTTATTTATTTGACAGAGAGAGAGAGACAGCAAGAGAGGGAACACAAGCAGGAGGAGTGGGAGAAGGAGAAGCAGTCTTCCCACAGAGCAGGGAGCCTGACTCAGGGCTTGATTCCAGGACCCTGGGATCATGACTTGAGCCAAAGGCAGACGCTTAATGACTGAGTCACCCAGGCGCCCCAACTCTACCTATTTTAAGTGTATAGTTTAATGCAGGTAGAAAAAATTAATCTGGGGCACCTGGGTGGTTGGTTCAGTTGGTAAAGCGTCTGCCTTCGGCTCAGGTCATGATCCCAGGTTCTCTGGGATTGAATCCTGTGTCAGGCTCCCTGCTCAGCGGGGAGCCTGCTTCTCCCTCTTACTCTCCCCCTGCTTGTGCTCTCTCATTCTGTCTCTCTCTCTCTCTCTGTCAAATAAGTAAACAAAATCTTTAAAAAAAGAAAAAAATGTGTCTGTGTAACCACCACCACAATCAAGATATAGACTATTTCCTTTGCTCTCCAAAATTCCTCATGCTCTTTCCCAATCACTATTCAGTACATTTGGCCCCAGGAAAACAGTGATCCCTGTCTTTCACTAGAAAAGTTTTATCTGTTCTACAATTTCACATAAATGGAATCATATAGCAAGTATTGTATTGTATCTGGCTCCTTTCATTTACCTTTTTATTGCTGAAGAGTATTCCTTGGTATGGATATAGCACGATTTGTTTATCCACTCATTTGTTTTTGGTTTTTTTAAGGATTATAATTCTATAGTTTTATTAAGTCAAAAAATAACAGTGTGCTATTAAGTTTACATTCAAACAAAGTTTTCACAGAAACCTACCATGTGCTTTAAAAGATTTTACAATGGCGTTCTAGATGCAGACCTAGATGATGTCAAGAACTGATGGATCTCATGATTCAAGACAGCATTTTGGATATTAGTTAATTCTTAGGATTAAACAAAAATTTGTTTTGTTTAATGTTTTAAAGTGAACCACTACCCCAGTATGAACGCTTAAACTTCTGAGACCAGGGCTTTTGAAATCATTCAAATCTTAAAGTGATTTAGTGAACTTGTGCTGTCAGTGACAGAACTCTGCCATCAAAAAATATTTCAGACTTCAAAGTTCAAATAACAGGCTTCAGGAGTTTTCTATCCTAAGACCAGGGGCCCTTGCCTACTCTTAGGGTAGGCAGAACCACCTGCCTATGTGTATGCTCCAATAAGATTTTCCCTCTTCAAACAGTTCCATCCCCAAAATGGCAACTTTGGTAAATTATTAACTGGCTTAGTTCTTTGTTGGGAACAGCATTAAGCTCAGGCAGGGAAGACCTGGGCTTATAAATTCAGGCATTCGCAGCTTTTAAATAATCTCTCACAGTCTTCATTTAGGTTGCCAATGACTTTTTTTGAAAAGATAAAATATTCTGGACACACCACTAGTTTATTCTTTCTATTGCTTCACCATTCCCCAAATCAGGCTCCAAATTTAACAAAAATGATCCTACCCATCTCTGTTCCTTCCCACCCCCATCCCTCCACTCCCAAATAATACACCAGTAATAGCCCAAAACTATACACACGCTATACTGTAAAAATGCAGAGTTAAAACTACTGGAAAGAAGGCCGTGGGTTGTGCAGATGCACTTTGAAAATCCACAGTATCTTTTGCTTGCCCACACACCCATTACGTAAATTTTGTCCTTGTGGAAAGCCCTTTGCCTTACTCAGCAAAGTACAGAATGGGCCATCTTGCAACACTTCCCTTTCCCCTTCACTGGGATAGGTGTGTGCAAACTACACAGCATGGAAAGGCTTTAAAGCACTTTAGCTGCTGTAGGACACAGAAATGATACTGACTCTTCAAAGGACTTCCTTTTAAGCCAACTCTCTGGTGTCAAGACAAGTAGATCTCCTTCTCTCCCCACTTGAAACCCACAGTCAGATGAGACAGGAGAGTTAATTCTTGTTATCTATTTTGTCATCATCGTCCAAAGGGTAAGAATGCCATGTCGGCCTTTTCTCATAGAAGGATATGACCACTTGTGGGAACTTGACATTGGCTTCTGAGGCAGGGACTAGGTCAGCCTCATCAGAGTTTTTCCATTTCATCAGGGACATGAGTTCTCACTGGAGTCTGTAGCTCCAATAATCCTTTCTGGCTCCAAATCCTGGGCAGAGCCTTCTGGCTTTTCTGACTCTTCTTTCTTCTGCTTTGGTTTGCTCTCCACTCCCTTAAGAACCAAACTCACTTTGTGCTTGCCTACCTGATTTATCTGTCTCATGTGCTTTTTTCTGTGACTGTAGAAACTCAGCCATAAGATCAGGGCAATCCAGGTTCTCTTCTGACTCCCACGTGTTATCCTCATCTGAAAACCCCTTCCAAGGTAGGAGGTACTTCACTTTGCCCTTTACCATTTGATGGTCAAGAACTTTATTCATCACATATTTTTCTTTCTCCTCATCCAGCACCTCTTCCACTTCTTGTTTTGTGTCATCCCATAGTGCCTGTCAGCTTTCTGGTCTTAAAGGGTGATGCTGCTCAGAGCAACAGAGCTAGAGCAGAAAGAGCTAGAGAGGAATTCAAATGGAGGGGCACCTGAGTGGCTCAGTCAGTTAAGTGTCTGCCTCTAGCTCAGGTCATGATCTGGGATCCTGGGATAGAGCCCTGAGTTGGGCGCCTTGCTCAGCAGGGAGTCTGTTTCTCCCTCTGACCCTGTCCCTTGCTCATGCTCTCCCTCTCATAAATAAAATCTTAAAAAAAAAAAAAAGAATAATTTGTCCCAATACGTGTGGATCTATTTCTGAACTCTATATTTCTTTCCATTGCTCTTTCTGTGTATCTTTATGTCAATACCATTATATCTTGATTACTTTATAAATTCAGGTAGTGCAAGTCCTCCAAATTTGGCTATTCTAATTCCTTTGCATTTCCTGAGGTTTCACTGAGCTTCCTGGATCTACGGACTGACATTTTTCAAGAACCCCCAAAAAATTCTGGCCACCACTTCTTCAATTATATTCTCCCTCTCCACAGTCTCTCTAGGGCTCCAATTGTATATCTATGGGACTGCTTAATATTAACCCACAAGTTACTGACACTCTGTCCTTTTTTCAGCCTTTTCCTTTTTCTTCTCTATACTTCAGTTTGGATAGCTTTTATTGCCCTGGCTTGAAGTACACTGATCTTTTGTTCTCTAATGTCTAATCCACTATTAAACCCATCTGGTGGATTTTTTTTTTCCTTTTTAGATATTGTATTTTTCAGGTCTAGAACTTCCATTGGTCCTATTTTTAGTTTCCATCTCTCTTCATATAATATTCATGTTTTTCTTTAATTCCTTCACATATTTATAATAGCTTTTGAAATGCCTTTTACTGGGGTGCCTGGGTGGCTCAGTCAGTTAAGTGTCTGCCTTCAGGTCAGGTCATGATCCCAGGGTCCTGGGATGGACCCCCACATCAGGTTCCCTGCTAAGCCGGGAATCTGCTTCTCCGTTTCCCTCTGTCCCTTCCCCCTGCTTATGCATGTTCTCTCTCTCAATATATTTATTTATATAAATAAAATCTTTAAAAAAAAGTCTTTTACTGTTCGTCTATTTGGGGGGTCTGTTTCTATTGAATTGACTTTTCTTCTGGATAATGATTAGCTTTTTTGGGATCTTTGTGAATTTCCCACATGTTTAACAAAATCTCTCTCCTATGACATGTTAAAACACAAATGTGTTCTTACTCTGGGCATACTTCCTTAGTTATTTCCTTTTCACATCTCCATTAGTTGTTTTTTCTCTGGTAGGTAGTTGTTTATGCCAAGCTTTATGTAGTTTACCTTGTGCATGAAGAACTTAATATTTAGCCAAGGATACAAGAGGACCGCCAAGCAAATTTTGGGAACTATTATCTAAGTAGTTCCTTCATTTATGGCATTTCATAGAAAATTCCAGACATTTCCACCTCCTACTGCTTTGATGTCTTTCTCCTGAGCTTGTGGGGACCACTGTGCTTTTCTTGGATTTTCTCTCCTAATACCACAGTCCAAAAATTGCCTTCAGGTATAAAGATGGGGTACATTGTAGAACTCACTTCAACTTTTCTTCTCGCAAGCTTGACTTCTCATTATGTAATATCTAAAAATCATTGTTTTGTGCGCCTGGGCGGCTCAATGGGTTAAGTCTCTGCCTTCAGCTCAGGTCATGATCTCAGGGTCCTGGGATCAAGCCCCGCATCGGGCTCTCTGTTCAGCGGGGAGCCTGCTTCCTCCTCTCTTTCTGCCTACTTGTGATCTCTCTCTCTGTGTCAATTAAATAAATAAAATTTAAAATTAAATTTAATTTAATTTAAAAATTTAAAAAATAAAAATCACTGTTTCATATATTTTGTCCAATTCCAGTTGTTTAAAATGGGATGGCTAGTCTGATACTAGTTATTCTGTTATGACTGTAAACAGATATTACACATTTTTACATGGTTATGTTAACCCATTTTTAAGTGAGGACACATAGGAATTAAAATGTAATAAAAAGTATATTTGTGGCACTTTCCTATAATGAAGAAAATGTGAACTAGGAAAATGGGTTCTAGTCCTAGCTATTCCAGCTGATCCATTTTGGATAGGGCAGCTAATTTCTCTAAGTCTCAGGTTTTTTGAGTTGCTTAATTAGATGATTTCATAAAATCTGTGATCTTAATGTTAAGGATTATCTGTCCTTAAGTATTATTTGTAAAGTAAATAAATCTGCAGACTGAAAATTCTCATTTGCTTTTATTTCAGCTAAGGAAATTCACATTCCTGCCCACCACATTTAGGATTTTATTCAAGAAAATAAATTCTAATTACCAAATAATTACTTATAAGATTCTAAAATAATCCAATTGTATAACCCTGAGATTAAGAATAAACAGAAAATAATTAGCTATCCGTGGCCTCTTAAAAACAAACTCCAGTATCAAATTCCATATTTTAAAGAAATCTGCTTTCATATTTAAAAATCTGATATTAATCTCTGGTCTGAACACTAGACTAATTTTTAAAACAATAATAGTATCAATGGGTTTTTTCCTCATCTATCATAAAAAGCTCTTTAAAGAACTTCTAACATAGTAATTATGCATGACCTCCCCTGTCGGAATCCATGGTGAGCATCCTTAATCAAATTTTGTTACTCCAGGTGCTCCCTTTTGAATCTCTTAAAATGTTCTCTAAATTCCTTTACCCACACTATTAGAAAAATCTCTGTTATAGTTACTGATCTGTGTGTGAACATTCCATAATAATGTTATTATGTTGTATTTTTTTTAATTGAATTGTACATTTTAAACTTGAACACTTTCTTGAAGGCTTTTTATGTTTAAGCTTACTGAGTCATTTTCCCAATTAACAAATGTGAGCATCATAAAAGTCTGGATTTTCCTTTGATTTAAGAGTATCCATGATTTATTTATATCTTTACAGTCACATATAAGATATTCTCTCAATCTTTATGTGGTTTTTTAGTAGTAACAGGGAAAAGTCACTATAATGAAAATATGTTTACCTACAAATATTGAGGGAATGTTTATTCCTTTTAAGTCAGAGTTGCCACATGGACTACTCCCTGCTACTTGTAGAATTTTTTCTCTTCCCAATTTTTTAACACCCTGCATTAGTTCTAAACTAGCAACTAGTGATCTAATCTCCCATAACCTGTTTTCTGTGTCATACAACTTATTTTCTTTCTCATAAACCATATAAGAAGTATAGGGGGCGCCTGGGTGGCTCAGTGGGTTAAAGCCTCTGCTTTCGGCTCAGGTCATGATCTCAGGGTCCTGGGATCGAGGCCCGCATCGGGCTCTCTGCTCGGCAGGGAGCCTGCTTCCTCCTCTCTCTCTGCCTGCCTCTCTGACTACTTGTAATCTCTCTCTCTCTCTGTCAAATAAATAAATAAAATCTTTAAAAAAAAAAGTATAGGAAAGTAAACAAGGAATCTATGAAGATTTCCATTAATTAGTAAATTTGAAGTTTTAGAATACGAGAACAGGAGTTCTCAAACTCAGTGGGACTAGGAATCATCTGGACACATTTGTTGAAGTTCAGATTCCCAGACCCACACTCAGGAGATTCTTAATTCGATAGGCTTGGAGTGGGGGCCAACAGTTGAATTTTTAACACATAGTCTAGATGATTTTGATGCAGGTGTTCTGTGGACCATACTTGGAGAAACACTAAAGGCCCTTTGTCGGCAACAAGTATCTTATGTCTCCAGATGACAGAAAAAAGTATTCTGTTTTCACTCAAGTAGATTGAAACTATGTTTTCTAAATCAGATGTACAAGCCCCAACACACTGGGCAAAACAATCCACTGGGATAGGAAGAAGATATTAGAATTATCTTTTCTCCTAAAAAAATCAGCTTTATCAATATTAAGTAAAAGATTGATACTTGGCATTTAAAATAAAAGAGCGAGAGAGAGAATGAGAAGGGAGACTTCAATAACAAAAACTCTGGGAGCCAGAGAAAAAATAAGTAAGTAGTAAATGATTTAGTAGATCAGAAACTTCAAAACTGAAGCTAGCAGAAGTAAATTTGCTCTATATTGCAAAACCCCAGAAAGGTTCTCATAAATTGGAGCCATCAGATACCTCTAAAAAATAGGCTGAAAATAAGTTGACTGCTACTATAAAAAGCAGTTATGTCCTCAAACCCTTCCCAAACACCAAGCATTCAGACAACTATACGTTTGCCATCAGAAGAGAAGACAGGAGATGTGGTGTCTGGAGAAGCTAAACCACAGGAACTCTGAAATCAGAGGCACCAGCCAGAGCTAAGAATGAGGGCAGCTTACTGAAAAGAGGGGAATTAAATGAAAATATACACACTGAAAGTACAACTTTCAGTCCCCTTCTCCATTTGGCTATGAGATTGCTCAAACTGGCAGATTCTAGATGAAGAAATCGATCAGCCCCAGAGTAGACAAACACTGACCATTAGCCACTCTCCCCCCCCATCCTAAAGAAAAAGCCTAGTCAAAACACTCTCCAATGCAACCCATGCTTCAATAAGACATTCTTTTTTTTTTAATTTTATTTATTTATTTGTGAGAGAGCGAGTGAGAAAAAGAGAGCATGAGCAAGGGGAGTGAGAAAAGGAGAAGCAGACTCTGCAGTGAACCGGGAGCCCAATTTGGGGCTCCATCCCAGGACCATGAGATCATGACAGGAGCTGAAGGCAACTGCTCAACCACTCAACTCAACCAACTGAGCCACCCAGGCACCCCTCAATAAGACATTCTTATGCTCAAGAGCTTTTCAATTGGTGTAATTTTCTCTTTATCCCACTGCAATAGCCTTCACCATATTAGAGTCTTTTACATCCTATTCCAGTTTTTTTATTACTTCATAATAATATAAAAATAGTTTCTAATCCCTGACATTCCTAGTATTTTATCATAAAAGAGAAAATAATTTGTGTTTCTCCTATGACAACGCCACTTTTTTATTCCTATTACTGACTTGGTAATTAATCTATAAATATGACATCATCTTGTGATTATCAACAAACTTTCAAAATTTAAATTTTATTCACAAAATAATTAGGTACCCTTACTTTTTCCCTTCAAAAAATTCTATTGCTAATCAGGGCCAGGATTCTGTCGCCTCCTATCCTTTACCTTGTTTGTATAAATGGTATTTATTTATTAAGTACTTTTTATTTAAAGTGTAGTTGACATACAATGTTAAATAGTTTCAGGTGTACAACATAGTGATTTGACAGTTCTATACCTTATGCAGTGCTCACCATGATAAGTATAGTTTCCATCTGTCACCACACAAAGTTATAACATTATTATTGACTATATTCCCTATGCTATAATAAGTGATATTTAAACAAAAATTTACAAATATGCTTATTACTGAATCGTATCCTGAGTTTTATAAATTGTGAAAATTCTTTAAATTTTACAAATTGTGAAAATTCTTTAAATTTTATAAATCATAAGGAGAAAAAAATAAGCTAAAGAATTGCTTGATTATCCATTTTTAAATAAATAGTTCTCTAGATTCAAAAAGCAAAATAGCAGTGACATTTTTACTTATACTCAACCTTCCATCTAAGAATATGTAATCTTTAAGAGTGACAATTACCCCCATTTTACCACCAAGGCATAGAATTACAAAGATTGAACTGAAGTGAACTCAAGAGGTTATCTAATCTAGGTTCTGTCTCCAAGAATAACTGCATTTTAACAATCCAAGAGATGTGTCCATCTTTTCTAGTTTTCAAAATCTCCAGGGAAGATGTTACAACTTGCCTTAGCAATTTACTCTGGTGTATAATATCCCTTGTTTTACTCATAATCCAAATCTGAAGATAAGAAGGAAATAAAACCTGGTTTCCTAGATTCTCAGTAAACACTTACCCAGTTGTGGTTATAAAGTAACCACAAAAATAAGAAGATGAAGAAATAGATATTTTAATAAGAACAATTTCCAGTATCTAGTCAACTATTCACCTGTTTTGAGCAATAGTCATTTTGAAAACACTCTGGCATAACAAGATGATTTATACCTATTGATTTCATAATAAATCTCTCCCTTTAGTAAAAGAAATAATTTCTAACTATTAGGTGTATATTTATAAGTCCTAAAGATAAGAATAGCATATATTTATCGGGAACTTTCTGGGTGCTGGCATTGCATGCATAATTTCATATTGAATTTTCATTTCATTTCTGTGAGGTAGGCACTATTGTTATCCCCATTTTTTAGATGAAGAAATGGAGGCTCGGAGAAGGTAAAGTGTCCAAAGTCTCATAGATTCAATGACAAAGCCAGGATTAAAACCTAGGCAGTTTGGTTATTTTTCACTGTCTCTCTAATATATATTTAATAAATTTTAGTTTTTATTTTAGGCAGCTTTAAGATTGGTTGAAAAACCCTTATCTGTAAAAAAATCTTTTTTTTTCTTCAAACTCCTCTTAGTTCCTCCATATTTTTATCAAATCAAAGATGATCTGGGAAATACATGCACCCCCTAAAAAACGTGCATTTATATGACAAAATTTGTTTCTTAAATTTGCTTAATTGTTACATGATTTTTCTTAGACCCATCTAGATTTGCTTTTAAAAATGCATATAGATAGGGGCACCTGGGTGGCTCAGTGTGTTAAAGTCTCTGCCTTCGGCTCAGGTCATGATCTTAGGATCCTGGGATCGAGCCCCGCATTGGGCTCCCTGCTTAGCGGGGAGCCTGCTTCCTCCTCTCTCTGCCAGCCTCTCTGCCTACTTATAATCTCGCTCTCTCTGTCAAGTAAATAAATAAAATCTTTAAAAAAATGCATATGGATACTTTTAAAAGGAATCTTAGGTGTTTTGGACTTTACTTACTCATTCCAGAAGCACGAGTTCTTCTAGGTCTTACTATTATTATTATATTTTTAAGAATCTATTTATTTATTTGAGAGAGAAAGAGTATATAGATGGCGGGGAGGGCCAGAAAGAGAGTGAGAAGCAGGTTCCCCACTGAGCAGGGAGCCCCAAATAGGGCTCCACCCCAGGACCCTGAGATCATGACCTGAGCCCAAGGCAGATGCTTAACTGACCACGCCATTCAGATGCCTCTAGGTCTTATAATTTTAAAATGAAAAGGAGAAGATTTTAGATTTGAAGCTAGATTAGGTTGGCTTCAATCTAAATATTTTATAAAATATTATAACCAACTAGAATGTTCTGTAAGTGTAAGCATAACTTTTAACTAGGTAAATGGCCAACTGTATGTTAGCCAAAGAAATCTTATTGCTTTACTAAGGTAATTTAGGTTGTTAGTACAGTAATCATGCTGAAGTTTTGCATTCTTTATAATACCTTCTTAATATTTCAGTATATTAGTTGACACTGATATCTAAAAGAAAAAAACCAACACATTTCAAAAGCCATGAAAACTTTGAAATTTAATTTATACTTTAATATTTCATACAACATTACCTTTTTCATTGTTTCCTTTCCCACTGTAATCTCATGTCCATCTTGCCCCATGCCATTCTTAAAGAATAGAATTCGGACTGAGGTCTTCTCAGTAAGTTCCTTCATTCTAGAAAGAACAGGCTTGGTTTTCTGTCTTTTAACATCAGTAGGAATCATCAGCCCATTCATTGTCCAAGTTACTTTCTTCATTAACAACAGATGGTCTAGAAGAGAATTTTTTTTTTAAGTCAAGTCAATATTTGGCTTCAAAACTAGAAATGGACACATCATACTTCCTCTCCCCCTCTTACCTATATCATATACACTGGCCAGTCTCCATTTAGATGCTGGTTTTCTGAAATGCTACCACTAGCTTCCCACTAACCGTGACATAAGCTGTAGCAAGCTGTCTGCTCTGATAGCCTGCATAAATCATCATTTCTGAAGGGAACAGATGTTCAGGGTATGAAAGAGTAATACCACAATTTAGTCCTAATTAAAATTCACCTTAGCATGCCTCTATCACTGATCAGATGCACTGGGCTGAAAGGGTCCACTGAAAGAGTCCAAGGTCCTTTGCTTACTATAAAGGAATATGGGTCCTGAACTTCCGTGTTCTTTAGGGTTGGGAAAATGCTTTTTTTCCCTCCTTAATATGATTTATTATCCATGTTGTTTTAAAGATAATGACCTCCAAAGAGTAACTTTCTACATAATTCTTCTCCTGTGACTAGAACAAAAGCGCCTTCTAGGACATCTTTGGTGAGAGATGCAAAGTATTTCACTAAAAGTGAAAACCAGCTCTGCATTAATAGTTTACTTTGACCTATACATTTTCATAGATGTGTGCAGGAATTTAAGTTTTAAAACTCCTACTCATATTAATGGGAGTGAAGCTAAATTACTATGTATGACTTTGAAAACGTAAGGGTAAGAACAGAAGTGTAGTATATTGCATAGTAAGGTTGCTATCAACATTCCTCTCCTTTCAAAAGGTTTCATTTCATAAATAAATAATTTACACTTGGGTTATTTTTTTATTTGTGCATTCGATTTACTTTAGATTATATTTTCTTTTCACATAAATTCCAGAATTTATGTGATTTTACAATGACAATGATCCTTCCCTCATCTGCTCTACATTAGTCCTAATGAGAGAAATAAAATTTTATTTGCATACAATTGAAAATAGCTACATTTGTTTGCCCAAATTTCTAAATAACCTTTCTCTATTAGCACTTACCTTGAAAGACACATGGCCTCTTTGATCGATATGAAACAAAAGCAAATAGTTCTAGGGACTTCGAGTCCCAGAATGGCTACATTAAATGTTAAAAAACAAAAACATTATCTTTCTCTCTCTCTCTCTTATGTACATACTCACACACATATACATGCACACATACATATACAGTAGGTAGAAATATGAGCAAAACTTGCAAAATAAACTAAAACTAGATTATAGATATAAGTAAGTCTTTAGGAAGATAAAAAATATTTTTTACAGAAATTCTTGTATCTTGTCATTTTGTAACCTAAAACTCATAGGAATTAGAATTAGAAAAATAAGCTAGACATTAATAAGTCCACATATGCCCAAAAGAACAGAAAACAATCACTTAATAAATACATGTACATGCATATTAATAGCAGCATTATTCACAATAGCCAAAAGGTGTAAACCAAATAATCCACCGATGGATGGATGGAAAAACAAAATGTAGTATATACATAAAATGGAATATTATTCAGCAAGGAAAAGAATGAAGTACTTATATACGCTACAATGTGGAGGAACCTCAAACCATTATGAGTTACAATTCTCTGACTTCTTTCCTATAAAGTATCCAGTGGGCACCACTCCACTACCTGACGAAGATTAAATATTTTACACGCTAAAATACTTAAAGCATTGAAGGTACTCCATGAATATTGGCTTCTTCCCTCACATCTCAGAAATTCTATGCTTATTATGAAGGATTAGAATATATTAATTGTTATGTCAGTCAGGATCCTACCAGAGAAACAGAATCCAATACTCAAGAGTATTTGAGCAGAGGGGACTGACTACAGGGAACTGGTTATGTAAGTAATGGAAAAGATGGAAAAGCAACGAGAGGACAATGAGGCAACCCAGAGACTGGCAAGAGTAAGAAACCACTTCCACATTGGGGCACCTGGCTGGTCAATCGGTAGAGCATGAGACTGTTGATCTCAGCGTTGTGAGCCTGAGCCCCATGTTGGGTGTAGAGATTACTTAAAAATAAAATCTTAAAGAAATAAAAAAAGAAACTGCTCCTACCAAGGCCACAGGGAAGAGGTGTTACAGGTGCCCAGGTTTAGAGAATCTTACCAATAAAGGGTTTTCCCCTTTGCTGACTGAAACCAGAGTCAGGATTAGGGTGAGACAAGTGAACGGTCAACAATGCAAAACTGAAAGAAGCACACTCAGTTGTGCAAGTGCACAACTCTCAGTAAGCCCCTCCTTAAATTTTGTCCTATAGGTTCATCACTCAACTTAACATGAGTCCCCAGCCTGGATTCTCTCTTTTCTATGTAGATTATTTTATTTTATTTTATTTTATTTTATTTTATTTTATTTTATTTTATTTTATTTATTTTTAAAGATTTCATTTATTAATTTGACAGAGAGACACAGCGAGAGAGGGAACACAAGCAAGGGGAGTGGGAGAGAGAGAAGCAGGCTCCCTTCTGAACAGGGAGCCTGATTCGGGGCTCAATCCTGGGACCCTGGGCTCATGACCCAAGCCGAAGGCAGATGCTTAACGACTGAGTCACCCAGGCGCCCTTCTATGTAGATTCTTCAAATTCCACTAAAATAATGCTATTAGCTGGACACTGTTTAATATGATTTATAGATATTAACTCATGAAGTCCTCTTAACAAGCTTATGAGGTAGAAAATATCATTATCTTCATTTATAGGTAAAGAAACTGAGGCACAGAGAAGTTAAATAACTTGAGCAAGTTATTAGCAGGTGGCTGCACCAAAATATGAATGTAGTTCTAGAAACCGTACTCCTTTAAAAAAAATTCTACTTAAGTAATCTGTACACCCAATGTGGGGTTCAAACTCACAACCCAGAGATTAAGCGTTTCATGTTCCACTGAATGAGCCAGCCAGGTGCCCCTACACTATTTGACTCTACCATATATTTTATGGTGTTACCTCAAACAAAATTTCACATTTTCCACACAAATTGGACATACATACTCTTTACATTTCTTATTTTTATCAGTGTTTCTACTTCTTTCACAGTTGTTCATTAACTTAGTGAGATCTTGAACCTTTACCTCCTAATTTCTCTCCAACCAATTGCTTAGTCATTCAGTGACATTTTTTGGGTGTCTGCTATTCATCAATGCACCAGGGTGATTGTTGTGAAGAGGACAAAATAATTTGTGCATATTATAGCCCCTTTCCTTAGGAAAGACAGACAGTGGAAGGTCTCTCTGAAGAGGTGACATCTGATTGGAGAGGCTTGCACAATGAGAAGTTAGTCATAAAAATCTGGGGAAAAGAGCATTCGAGGCAGAATAAAATTCAAGCACAAAGTCTCTGAGGTGAGAATGAGCTTAGCATATTTGAGAAAGAAAAACAAGTCTGGATAGAGAGAGAGAATGTACAAGCCACAGAGGTAGAAAGAGGCCAGACTGTATAGATCAGGATAAAGGGTTTAGATTTTACTCTGGATGTAAAGGGAAGCTACTGGAAGGTTCTCAGGAGGGCAATGAATGAAGAACAGACTACAGCAGGGAGTAGATGCCACTGGTAGCCTCCCCCACCAAATTCCTTTTATCAGGCAAGTGCACCTGATAAACTCCAGCTACTGCGAGTCATGGCCTCTTAACACTTCACAACTGCATCCTTCTCTTGAGAATGGCCCTTGGCTAAAAGGAACCAACCACTTAGCCAGGAAATGCCTATGAGGTGATGGTCTCTTTCTTCCTATCTAGGGGTCCACAGCCAATGACTGACTGACTGATGGGGAGATATAATGGCCAGCCCCCTGGACTTAAATAGGGGCAACTCTATGGTATGTTCCCCACTCCAATTTGAGGCTAGACTTCAGCTGAACACAGGGCATGTTAGAACCTCTTTCTCTGTTCTGTTTCTTCCCTTGCCAAGTCCCTGGTACAAAAGTCCCCACTTCGGGCTCTGCTTCTAGGGAACCTGACCTGAGATAGAATCAAAGAAGAGAAACCTAACTCTTAGCTATCTTTCTTCTGAGTATTAAAAGCATTATTAAAAAGCATTATTCCTTTCCATTCCCAACCACAATCACCTGTCCATTTCCCTCTCAGTCTCCTATCATCTACAAGAGCTTCCTAATTGTATTTTATTTTCCACCATTATATCTGTCAACCTATACTCCACTTATAGCTGAATTTTCCTAAAACATCAATTTTATCATTGCCTGAAGAGAAAGTTCTTGGAACTAACTTTTGAAGTTTCCATTAGTCAATCACCCAGTCTGTCAGGTAGTCAGCAAATACTTATTGAATCCATCCTATGTGTCAGACCCTGTGCAAGGAATATGAAAAAGACCTATTCCATCGCTTAAATTTATGTTTAACAGAAG
Source organism: Ailurus styani (assembly GCA_002007465.1). NCBI lineage: Eukaryota > Metazoa > Chordata > Mammalia > Carnivora > Ailuridae > Ailurus > Ailurus styani. The sequence goes on from LNAC01000137.1 coordinate 833,115, forward strand.
AGTTTACTGACAATCTGATACCGTACAAACTTACATGTCTTTATCTTGTCCTAGTTTAAAGCACTTTTTTTACCTAAACCAATCTGTTTATTATCCTTGAGTATACCAAAGGCATTTTTAAGTCCATTCCTTACTTACTCAGACTTAGGTCCTTCTCGAGAACCAGTTTAAGATCTTCCTTTAGTGCTTCAGCCTACAGTGATCTGTCATTTCTCTGAACCCTTAGAGCACATGCAAACTCTACCACTTACCCATATATTCATTCATTCAGTAATGTTTGAGAACATACCACATTTCAGGTTCTGTATTACATATTAAGGAAAGAGCATAAACAATCTGGAACTCTGTAAATAGTTTATAAACATTGACCCTATTTCTGCTTCCATACTTAACCCCATAGAAGGTAAGAATCAAGTCTATATTTATTATTACTTTGCTCCAGGGTATACGTAAGTTAACTGCACATAGTACAATTACTAGAAGTTAATTCTTTCTGTGCATTTAAATGTTCAACTGATAAAATTTAACTTTATGTCACTTTATATAACATACCAGTTATGCAAAATAAACTTTATTGCCTGTGTATAGATATACCTACCATTTTTATTCCCTACATCCCCCAGTATGAACTTAAACATGACTGATCTACCACCTTGATGCTCATTGATGACCACGATGGTAAAGAATTTCTTCAAGAAAAAAAGAAACCTTCCAAGGAGATCATAAACTTGCAAAGAAGCCTAATAATATAGTACTAATGATGACTATAATTTATTAATAATATATTAGATAAGCAGCACAGCCTAGTAGTTATTAAAAGCATTGGTTTTGAAGCCAAACTCCCTATATTTGAATCTTAACTTAGCCTCTTACTAACTCTGTAACCTTGGGAAAAAAATCAGTCTAATTTGCCTTGGTTTTCTTATCTGAGAAATTGGAACAGTAATACTAATTCCTTTATTTGTTGTATGGATGGAAAGAATTTCTACAGATGAAACACTTATGTGTGAATATGAAACATGGTAAATGGAGACATTATTATTATCCATGATTTTCAACAAGAACTTAGTATATAGAGAGTAATGTGTTAAGTGCTTTATAACATTAACTCATTTTATCTTCACAACCTTAGGAGGTAGGTAACATTATCATCTCCATATTATAGATGAGGGAAATGAGATCTGGAGAAATTAAGCTACTTGATCTCTATCATCCATCCATTAAGTGGATCAGAAATCAGACCACCCAGACTGAACGATTTCAGAGCCTGCTATCTTAACCATGACACTGTAAAAAGTAATAAAAGAATTCTAGTTTAAAATGACTGGATTTCCCACACTTCTTATTTTCCCACATTCTACTATAGTCCCATCTTTTTTTTTTTTTTTAAAGATTTTATTTATTTGACAGAGAGAGACACAGCAAGAGAGTGGGACCTAAGCAGAGGAGTGGGAAAGGGAGAGGGAGAAGCAGGCAACCTGATGTGGGGGCTTGATCACTGGACCCTTGATCACTGGACCTGAGCCGAACGCAGATGCTTAATGACTGAGCCACCCAGGTGCCCCCCCACCATAGTCCCATCTTAGCACCAACTAAAAAGCAGCTGCTCTCAGCACCTCAAATTTGGTCAAAATGTCATTATGAAAAGGTTTACAGATCTTCATGTCTGTTGCCAATCAGAACAGTCTGAATAGGTTTTTCAATCTTGGCAAGTATTGACATTTCTTTGTTCTTTGTTGTGAGGGCTGCCTTGTGCATTATGGATTATTTGGTAGGAGCCCTGGCCTCTGCTCATTGGATGCCAGCACCTTCCCAGTCGGGATAACTATAAATGTCTCCAGACATTACTAAATGTTCTCCAAGAATCAAAATTCCCTCCAGTTGAGAACCATTGCAATAAAAGATTTTGAGATAACCCCCCTCAGCAGAGATGCAGGGAGCTGTGAATAAGTCATTAGCATATACTGTGCTCTTTTCTGACTCCAAACTTTGACCATCCCTTTTACCCACCCTCTTCAGTGGGCTCTCTCTCTTTCTCTTCAACTGAGTGCCACCTCCTCAGGAAGCTTTCTTTGATCTTTCTCTCAGGCTTTGCAACTTCATCTTTGGGCCCTCATCTTATTAAGCATCTCTATCTTTGTATATTTTCCCTTGTTAGACTTTGAGTATTTCAAGGGCAGGGAATGTGTTTTTATTGTGTGCCTCTAATATCTATCTAGCACACTGTAAACAAGTGGGACTTGTTAGATATTTAACAAAGTAAAAAAAGTTAATCATACAACTTTAATGTAAGCATTTAACCCCTGATGCATAGCCAGCACCTTAAATAGGCTTATCACATAGTAAACGTTCAATAAATATTTGTAGAATATTTGTCAAACATGTCCGATAAGAGCATGATTATTACTTCATTGGGTAGATATTAGGTAATATTTTCATTAGATAGATATAAACTTGACTTATGTTTTCTCTGTATTTTAGAAAAAATTACATTTTTATATTCATGATTAATTAGATTTTTCATCACCATATCCTCATTGAATTTACTCAGAAACCAAAATACTTATCATGAAAGACAGCTCAGGGTAGGAAGAAACAAAAAAGTCATAGGTTTAGGGCATTACAATGCATTGGCTTCAGAACTGTAAAACTCTGGGGTTGAAAGAAACTAAAAATTATTGACTCTAACCACCTGCTTCATTTACTCAATTATTCATTCAACAAACATGCACTGAGTGCCTATCACATGTTCCCTGGCTGCACAGAGGAGACCTCAAAGAGTTCTCAGTCTGTTGGGGAAGACTATAAAGGAAAACATAAAATATGGCAAGTGCTTGGTCAGAGATGTCCACAAGGTATTGGGGGAATAGGGAGCAGGGACACCTGCCACAGGTTATGGAAGCCCAGGCTCCCTGAGGGAAGGACATAACGTAGGACTTAAAAGACACACAGGATGGGCAAAAGAGTGAGAACGTATTCCAGATAAAGGATGTAAATAAAGACCCAGAGTTATGCAACAATATTATAGACCATTGGAAGGAGATTAAACACACAGTGGCCAGAGATGGAGCAAGGAAGGTGGGAAGTAGTCAGATCAGAGCCTGTGCACAATGCTTAGAATACCCACACTTCCCAAAGCAAGCCATTCCAACTTTCAGACAGGAGGGACTGTTGAAAAAATCTTCCTTAAATGTAAGGTACAGTCTACTTCTCTATGAAACAAAGCTACTGGGATAGTGAGGAAAAGGACAACTCTAAAGCAGCATGTGTCAAAGTGTGGGCCATGGAAACAGTGGGAGAACCAGGGAATCCTCATATTTAGCAATACAAGATGATTCTTCTATATGTCACAGCTCTCGGACCATATATCTTTACATGAAGAAATGTGGTGAGGGCTGACAGGGTAACCATTATTGTATCCAGAGGCAAGAAGTAAAACAGAATCTTCTTTTGTTTCAGAGGGAAGAGATTTTTAATTTTTAAAGATTTTATTTATTTATTTGACAGAGAGAGAGAGAGAGAGAGAGAGAGAGAGATCCGAAGTAGGCAGAGAGGCAGGCAGAGTGAGAGGGGGAAGCAGGCTCTCCACTGAGCAGAGAGCCCGGTGCGGGGCTCGATCCCAGGACCCTGAGATCATGACCTGAGCCAAAGGCAGAGGCTTAACCCACTGAGCCACCCAGGAGCCCCAAGGGAAGAGATTTTTTAAAAAAATAAACTCTACCCCCAACGTGGGGCTCGAACTCCTGACTCCAAGATCAAGAGTCACATGCTCTCCTGACTGAGCAGCCAGAAGTTCCAGAAAAACAGAATCTTGACTCTTCCATTCCTTCACGGAGAATCGGAGGATGCTCAGCAAAGACCTGACTAGGTTTTAGCCCTGGTGAGGAAGAGGATTAATCGAGGCTGGGAGCGGGTAATCAAGAGAAGTAATCAAATGGTAAGGGGACACTGGTTAAGTGGGGCAGGGAACCAGGCTGAGTATTAAAACAAAAAAACTTAGTGCTATCTAAACCCACTTTGTGGGCGCCTGGGTGGCTCAGTGGGTTTAAGCCTCTGCTTTCGGCTCAGGTCATGATCTCAGCGTCCTGGGATCGAGGCCCGCATTGGGCTCTCTGTTCAGCAGGGAGCCTGCTTCCTCCTCTCCCTGTCTCTCTGCCTGCCTCTCTGCCTACTTGTAATCTCTCTCTCTGTGTCAAATAAATAAATAAATAAATCTTTAAAAAATAAAAAATAAAAAAAATAAACCCACTTTGTGCTTCTCACATATTAGTCATAGCTAGCAAAAGCTTTCTATACTTCTCTTTTGCTAACTTTCTCATATCAAACCCCTGGCATCCCTCCCAGGGCTGAGGCGATCTGGTACCTTTGTAAGAATTAAAAAACAGCCTCTCCACCTAACCCCCATGCTGGAACTGGAAAAAAGTGATCTGTGCGCAAAAGTGAGCAGTGGCCCTGAAACTTCCCAAAGGTCACACCATCTCCTCTTACTTCCTTACTTTCAATAATAGTTAACAAGCACTGACTAAATGCAAGGTACTATGAGAAATACAAAGAGAAGTATTAAATGAAAGAAGAGTATACTCCCCACCCCTCCACCCCCCCACTACCAGCACCAAAAGAATGATTGAGGGGAGATAATGGGTAAGAATGGGCCTTCCTGAGAGGATGTAGGAGAGCTGAAAATCTCAGATCTACAAGTTCCTGGGAGAATCTTTTATCCCAGCACTCCACTTCTGACCATTGTCTGGTCTCAGACAAGCATTAGCATAACCATTAGCCTCTCTGCAATGTAATTATTCTTGGGCTGGCTTACTCTGGCCCCCTGCCAAACAAGAACGCTCACAAATCTACATATGAATTTGGGGTAGAGGATTTTTAATACACTCTTTCTAAACACCCACTCACTGTTTATAGCTGAGCCTGCTGCTCTGATGAGGTCTATTTCCAGCCCTCCTGGCAGCCACCTCCTTGAAATATGGATGGTTCACCATGGTACCTATTTCATTTGATCCTTTATTCATCCACTGAACAGCATTTACTGAGCATCTACTAAATGCCATATCCTGTAACAGAAAATGATGGTGAATAAGGAAGCCAAGGTTTCTGCCCTAAGCTAACTTGGTCTAGAAGAAACAAGAGACACTTATTTGACCAGTAATTACAAATCTGATGATTACCAAAGGGGACATCGAGAATACAATGGGAACTTATCCTTACTAGTGGGAGCTTCCCCACAAAGTAGGACCAAATATAATGCCTATCATATATGATCACAGCAGCAGGATCCTTGGAGTTCCCCTTTGAAGAGTTCTTGAATCTCTACCCTGCTGACAGTACAAGACAAGTATCAGTCCCTACACACCAAACTGCCAAAGAAGGGGTCCTAATCTTACCTCATCTTCTCCTTTAAATTTGCTAGCCACACCTAGTGGGTTCCAAAGCAGTCACAATCAGACCTGTCCCTGTCTTCCCCTCCTCAAGCACTTCTCTCTAGTAAGTTAAGAGACCACCAGGAGAGCGGTGGACAATGCACTCCGGTGAAGTTCTAAGGCTTAGAATAACCTTGTAAAATACCTCCCCGAAGAAACGTATCCCAGATGCTCAAAAATTACCAAGTCTCCTTGACTATTCATACATTTACTCTTCTGTAGCACTTAGAAAATGTTATGCCCCAACCATAGGTTATATTTTATTTTGAAGAATCCACATCTTATTTTATTTTCATGGTTTTGTTTATAACTAAATCATGAAAAATATAAAGCACGTTCTATCCTGTTTCTATGTTAGAAGGTCTACTTATAATATCATTACATTTTCTCAGTCTACTTCAAAAAAGCCAATGCCTGTCATAAAATTAAATAAATCTGGGTGCTCCCACATTGTAATTTTCCATTTTGCATGTGCCAGGCAAAAGAATACTACCTTCTGTCACCAAAATAAAAGCAGGACATTTGCAACTTCAAATCCATGAGCTTATTAAAAATATTATTTTTAAAAATTCATTCTCTTGTAGTTGGGCAATAAACTTGAAAATAGTTTAATGCTCTGATTGTCAAGAAGGTATAGATAATGACATTAAATATGAACAAGCACATCATTTCACGGGTGCAAGATAAGTTTATAAAATATAAATGCTCTGACAGTAAGAAAACATTCTGCTATACTCAATTATATCATCTCTTCAAAATACAATTGCTTCTATGTTTGGTAAATAGAATAATCCAGGTCACATTCCTGTGTTCAACTGAGTTTCTAGTCCCTCCCTTTTCTCTAAATACTTGTGTTGTTTCTGCATGTTCTTAAGTGTCATCATGTATTGCTATAGGCATGATGGCTATATTTAACTAATAATGACAGTGGTTGTCATTAGATTTTAACTCAGTAACACTAGTCTGACATATCACTTGAAGTATGTCTTCAATTTAAATTTGATTAAAATTACAAACATCTCATCTATTGTGCCAATCAAAATGTTGTCACCCTTTCCCTGAACTTTTCTATGAACTTTCCTGAAATAAGTTATGGCAGCTTAAAGTGAAGGCTAGCCTTGGGTCATAAACATATTTTAAAATATGACTCTTGAAATAGAGCAGAGCAAGGCCACTTGGGGCTCCTTTTAAAAAAGGACTTGACTTTGACTTACACCCTGAACAAATTCTCAAGGCAAAAAGCACAATATTGTGAGAGTTCAAAGGCTCTAACTCAGATTCCCATATCATTCTATGTATACCAGTGCTCAGCAGGGATTTTAATTTGGTTGTGGGCATTTTAAGATCTCAGACCTAGCAAATACCTTTGGTAGTAAAATCAGAGACTTGTGACAACCTGCATGAAAAGTGATAGAAATGTACCTAGCAAGAGATAGAGCAAATGAAGGAAAATAAATAAAGATTATGTGGAAATACAATGTTTTAGATACCTATTATATATGGTAGGCTTTTACATACATCATTTTATGTACTCATAACTCTGTGAGGAGTCTACTCTTGGGTTCAATTTATTAATAAGAAAACTGAGACTTAGAGACGTTAAGTGACTTGCCCAGGCTCACACTGTAGCTTGCTTCCCTGGCAGTAATGAAGAAAGCAGAGATAAATGTTTTTGTTGTTGTTTTCCTGAACCTATCTAGCTAGCTATTCTGGGGAGGGAGGAGTGCATACAAGATATTGATTAATAGTAGCCTTGGGATTTTAATAGCAATTAGAATCTTAGTTATGTTTAAGAAATGGTATTCTCAGTGTTCTGTTCACTCTAGACATTTATAGACATTTAATTTTTCAAATAATTTATCTTTTTTTTAGAAACAAAGACAATACTCCATAATCTTTTAGATATTATTACTTCAATTTTATAGGTAAGGTCATTGAAACACAATCAATCTATTCCTAGTCATATAAAAGGGACTAAAATCTTGCAATATCATCTGACTTCAAGTCTAGGGTGCTTGCCACTAAATAATAATGCATTTCTCAAGTCTTTCTTAATAGATGTCTGAAAACTTCAAAAACAAATTGTCTGAAAGGTAAACCCCTGAAAGAGTACCTGCCAAAAAGAGTTAATTAGAATCTACTACAAACGCCTGTTTCATTTGACAAATTATCACCTTTTGTTTCCATGACATTATTTGTTCTTATGATACCACCCTCTTGATTTCCTTTATAACACCACTGTCAATAAATACCTTATTTACTTCTTTATATATTTATTGGCTTTGCTCCTTCAACCTCACTAAGCTCCATGAGACCCTTCTCTTGTTCATGCCATAACCTTAAGATTGGAGCAATGCCTGGCACACTATAGGGATTCAATAAATATTATGATTAAATGAATGAATGTTTTTTCTTTACCTATTCCTCTGCCTCCTTAGACGGAGAACTACCTTTTTTTTTTTTTTTTACCTCCCACATACTCTCTCAGCTCTAGCCCAGGAGATATTCTCTCTGTCCACTTTTACCCATTTAGCAAACAACTCGAGGTGGTAAAGAGAGTATTTAGAATTAAAATTTATCTGGTTTCTTGGCAGCTACAACAAAAAGACCTTATCCAAACTCCCTAAGGTCAGATGTAATTCCATAAATAGAATTTTTGGATTTAAAAGTGTTAAATACAGTGCATATATCCTAATAGGGCATAGATCATATATTAAGTAATGCATCCAGCAAGGTTTAGGGTAGCAGCCCATCATCAAACACAGTATTTTTCTTTTCTTTTTTTTTTTTTTTTTTTTTTTTTTTTTTTTTATTCATTTGACACAGAGAGAGAGATTACAAGTAGGCAGAGAGGCAGTCAGAGAGAGAGGAGAGAGGAGGAAGCAGGCTCCCCGCCGAGCAGAGAGCCCGATGTGGGCCTCGATCCCAGGACCCTGGGATCATGACCTGAGCCGAAGGCAGCGGCTTTAACCCACTGAGCCACCCAGGCGCCCAAACACAGTATTTTTCAATAAAACAACTGATGAGTTGTACTAAATAAGATTCTCCTACCAAATGAGTTATGAAAAAATTGTTTTATCCTCTGCAATTTTGTTTTTGTTTTGTTTTTTTATTATTATTATTATTATTTTATTATTATACTCTGCAATTTTGGATTTTGGAATTGTATGTAAGAGATTATGGAGTTGTAGCACTAACTTAGGAATTCTGAGTAGTAAATACAATACACTTAAAGCACAGAACTCAGGCATGACATGCAGAACGTATTCAAATTATCAGGGCAGTTATAGGTTTGCAGGCCCCTTCACTAAACAAGTGTAGACTTTATATATATATGCAATTCAGCAATTCATGAATATGTCAAGGCTTTAGAAGATTCTCAATGATTTGGTAATTTATACCATAAAGAGATACTACCACATGCATGCTCTTGATTTCCCTATTGTCTAAGGACAGTTTTTGGAGGGTCCATCTCTTGCACCATTCTTTAAATCTACATCTGTTTATACAGTAAAGATATTCTACATACTCAGGGTGCTGGGTGGCTCAGTGGGTTAAAGCCTCTGCCTTCAGCTCAGGTCATTATCTCAGGGTCCTGGGATTGAGCCCTACATCAGGCTCTCTGCTTGACAAGGAGCCTGCTTCCTTCTCTCTCTCTGCCTGCCTCTCTGCCTACTTGTAATCTCTCTCTCTCTCTGCCAAATAAATAAATAAAACCTTTAAAAAAAAAGATATTCTACATACTTATTTACAGGTTTTAAACATTTGCAATAGGGCAATAAATAAAATACATGCCTAAGTTTTATCCTCACTTGTAAAAATAGATAAGAGAATTGTGCTGGGACCTGAATGGCTCAGTCATTTAAGCACCCAACTCTTCGGCTCAGGTCATGATCTCAGTGTTGTGAGATTGAGACCTGCACTAGGCTCCATGCTGAGCATGGAACCTACTTGGGATTCTCTCTCTCCCTTTCTCTCTGCCTGTCCCCCCCACCATCACCCCAAAGAATCATGTGCCATCTCAGAAGAAAATGAGTTTTTATCCTCTATCTAATGACACATTCTTGTTTTTGGATATATGCAGCCAAGTTGGAAACAAAATGGACTGACAAATACTCTTGCCTAATACAAATACTATTCAAACAATATGGTAACAAGAAATTTGGGAAAGCCCACCCTAACTCCTGTAGTAGTTGTTCAAATTAAGTAGTGCTCCCCCCATAGGTGATTATCCCAAAGCCCAATGTTAGCTTTAATGGACTAAAGCAGTCCTTGGTATCGTCAGAATTATAGCATTGTTTTGAGATCTAGCAGCAGGAATAGCAAGGTGTGATTTGAGTTGGGTAATGAGTTATTTCTTGAAACTTGTGCTTTTAACACAATCATTTAAAAATCAACAAATTCAGGAGACACATAATGGAACAAAATATAATGCATGAATCCAGGTTCATTAAACTAATGCATTTTTTGAAAAACAAAATATGACAGAACATTTCATTATTATTGACGCAGATAGGAGAAAAAGTGTTATGCTGCTATTTAGAATGTGTCTTGTGTGTCGTGGAATTGAAATATTTCCAAATCATCAATAATTAAAATGATGAGAATCCATCATTTCACTGACATTTACTTCTACATGAAAAGATGGCCTATTTTAAATGTGCTCACACATATTCTTGTCAATCACAAGCTGTCACAGCAAATTATTTCATTTTGTAGATCACATGGCAGTTAGCAGAAAATCTCTAGGTTTAAATTTAGATCTTAGGTGGAGTATCAAGAACACTTTTCATGGATTTTTTTTTTCTGAGACTACATCTTTGCAATTCAGTATATTAAAGATGTAAAATCTTATTCATAGTACTCAGTTTCATTTCTGGTTAACAAAGCTCAGGACTGAAATGAATCACTATAAATGACAGCTCTAAAAGTCAAACAGAAAAATAGAATATACAGAAAAGAATGAAAATATAAAACTAAAAAAAATTTTAAACTATCAGAACTCCATACAATGGAATTTGGACCTAATGAGTTAGGTCCAAACAGTTTTTTTCTCTCATCTTCTTTAAGCCATTTAAGCAATTGCAGGGCATATCTTAGGTTGTCATTGCCTACAGCTTCTAGCTGCTATAAAGGAGCTACCTTTTTATAAACCCCATGAGTCTGATGTTAGAATTTTCACTATGCCACCATTAAAGAAGATTCAAGAAATGATGAATAAAACCGAAAGTGCATGCCCAAGGATCAGAAAACTTTTAAAATGCCTCTTTAAACAATTCATTAACTACATCATCACAATTCTAGCCAAATCATTAATAGATTTCAGAATCTTCACCATTATTATATGACCCAGTCTGACAGTTGACCTTCATCAACAATCTTTGTGAAAAAGATTCTATTTTTCCCATATATAATTTTCTGCCTAGGCATTTAACTTCAAAATGTAGGAATTATTCTAATACTGCATTTCAACAGGGAATGCTTCCTGTCAGTCTTGACCTTGGCTTGACCTCTATAAGAAAGCTTTGTGTTTCAAGGTATGTGATAAATAGCTCTCTGGCTTTCTATTAAATCCAGTGGCACTGTCAACAGTGGTACTCAAAAGGGGTAGTAAAGTAGTTAAAAGTCAGAAATGTTCCTTAGCTCTTTTTCTACCCTAGTAAATCTGGAAATAGTTCTGAGGCAATTTTCATTATCTATACTGCTTTTCCAAAGAATAAGAAAACCATGAAATATGGAAATATAATTGCCAAAATATACATAGATTTTTTGGCCCACCTACAGCAGAAATAATGTAAATTTTCCTTTGGGGGAACCATTTGATTTGCATTGTTGAATAGGGTTCTTAGTTTTAAGGATTTATTACTTATTTACTTAGTGTAAGTTCCTTAAAGACCAGGACTTCTAACCCTAAGCCACGACTGAATACATAATAGATAATTAATAAAATACTTTTGGTTTACATTTAGATCAAATTGAATTAAACTGACTTTAATATCAGAGATGAAAGAATAATAATAAATAATGAAAAAAAAAAGAAGTCAGCCTCTTTTTTCATCTCTCTCTCTGAACTGGCCTAGTACCTGGCACATAGTAGGCTCTCAATGAATGTTTGCTAAATGAATGGAAATCCTTCTATTAAAGTAATGACCGATTACTGACTCTAATGTCTGTTGCTTAATTGCATATAAAATATTCATGTTCATGTGGAAAGATATAATCATAATACCCAATTCTGCCAGCTGTTTCCCCTTTATTTACCTTTAGAATGCCTCCTTACTCTAAATTTATCTGCTACCTTTGAAGCTATTCATACATGTCTTATTTTTAAGGTACACTCATAGTAAATTGGTAAATTATTGATTACCCATAAAGCACATACAAGAAAAGTAATTTTAACCTGATTTGAAAAAGTACATGTAAATATGTGGTATATATGTATATGAAATCTCCCCACACCTCTCTCAAATATTTAAGTTAAAGACTGTACTATGTCTAGATAACATTTATTTACATTTATATTCTTAAGGTTCTGGAAGAAACCAAATAGCAGACTTTAGGCTTATAGGCTTATCTATGAGCTTAACTTAGACAAGTGGCTTTTTCCCCATTATACTTATCCTAGGTCTTTTTAATGGACATGTGATATGCTAGTCTGTGTCCAAGCTTACCTACAATTTCTTTTCTCAAAAGACAAGGCACATCTGCCACCTGCTCTACTCCGTGTCCCAGCAACAACTGTCGAGCAGCATAAAGATTGATTATCAGTCAAAAACCATTGCACAACACCAGATTTTGGTGGGTTAAGCTTGCTGATCCAGCAAGAGATGGTGTGAAATTTTCAGGAGTGTGTGCCAACATTTTGGTGCTAAAAGAACAGCAGTGCATGTCACAGTGAAACACAGCCAAAGATATGCAGACAAAGCAGAGAAGTTTTTTGTTCTGGACTTGGCTTTAAAAAGGATAAAAGAAAAAACAGAAAGTAGGAGGAAATTAGTTTGCACATTTAAAAATCATCCACCAAGCTAATCATGTGTGTAACACTGTTATTTTAGGCATACGTGTCCAGAAAAATTTCTAAGAAGTTATCTATAAATAATTTTTATACATCTCTTCTACAATACCATTATCATATGAAAGGCAAATATTTCCTATTAATAAAAATAATCAAGGATCTTAGGGAAACACTCATTACATATACATTTAAAAATATAAAATAGTCACAGAAACCTTTACCCACAAATATGCATGCTTTTACAGAAGATGATTTACACAAATGATTCAATGAATACAAAATAAAAGCAACCGTAGTTTAAAGTTAAATCAAGATTTGAAAAATATATGGGTCTATATTCTCACATAGGTAATTTTTAGTGAGTATTGTAGCAACAAGTTTCTTTACCTTGAACCAAATTACTTTGAACTTTCTACTGAATTCAAGAAATTATTTCCTGATGATCAAGTATTTTCAAAGAGAAATCCTACTATCATCTTATATAATAACATTAATAGAGAAAGAATTTTCATCACCTCATCTGTAATGAACTCCAGAATTACTTTTCTTCCACTTATGCAATTATTGCCTAGACTTGTCCTTGGTTCACCAACTTTGTAGCAGTTGCAGAAAAAAATACTTCTAATAAGGTATTAAAAGTATAGGGGAATACAGTAGTTAGATACACTGAATTTGTATGCTAAAGTTCTTATGTCATTTAAATGTAATTACTATATAGCACTTAATAACAGACTATGGTATGACATGCTTGTAAAAATATTCTTAGATAGCATTTTTATTTCTTTCTTAAAATGCATTATTTCCCACTGAAAAAGGAAAATATTTGTTTTATTTTAGAAAATCACATTTCTGAAATGTTAGAAACAATGGACTTTTAAAAAAAGAACCTAGCAGCAAATATGTCTAAAATACATGTTTATATTTTGTGTATATATTATATATACATATAAATATAAATTACATATATATATATATACACACACACACACATTTCAAGGTTTAAAAAGTCAAGCTGCAGCATTTACTTTACCAAAAATTTTGTTAAGAAAATCGCGTATATATAGGAATTATATTTATTCATTCTGACCACAGTTTCATAGTAATGTTAATGCTTTCTGAAAAAAGACAAAGAGTGTAAATGAATAAATGCTACTTGAAACTTTGAACTATTTTCTGAGAGAATAAATCTAATGAATTATGTCTGTTGGGTGTCACAGAAACTAAACAGTAAATTCAATAATCTCTGATTTAATTTATTATATTTTCACCATTTAACTTCCTGCAGGCTCCCTAATGTCTATTCAGATCTATATTAAATTAAGCACCAATGCTAATGAAGGGCAATAAACGTGGCTGTCAGTGGATTTTTCTTTCATTAAGCACATTATCCTCTTACTGAGCTGTAAATGCGTAAACATTAGTTTTGTTAAACCATGCAAAAAAGACAGGATGAAAATCATTTTTTAATTGCACCCCTTAAGCAATTTACTGTGGGTGGGGGTAGGGTATTTTTTTTCTTTTTTACCTTTAATTTTTTTGAATGGATCTAACAAGGGCTCTCCTGTTGAAACATAAACGTCGGTTTCATGGGGTATATCTTCAGGTTTGAGGGCTTCAGTGCCGTCTGCCAAGAACACTCGTCGTGCGGCCATGTTCAGATTCAGCTTTTCTGTGCACTCCTCCAGCAACTAGAAGACAGCAAGCAAGAGGTAAGAGAAAGTGATTTAGGACAAAGAAAGCAACACATTGCCATGAAACAAAAGGTAGTAACAATGAAAACAGACATCCATTGAGTCACTGGCCAAGTTAAGTAACTCAAGTAATTCTACCAATATATTTTCTAGCACTTGAAAATATAAAATAAAAGATAAATCACAGCACTGAGACTATCTAAGATTATCTAACTTTAGTCCTTATTCTGTCAGTTTAACGACTCCATAAGATATAAAGCTATTGTATCTGTTTAATTCAATATACCATTTATATATCGATAAAGAAAGGAATAAAATACCTCTGAGATCCATGTATATATAAGCAATTTACAGATTCATTACTAAAAAGAAAATTTTAACAAAATAAATATCAACTTTTTCATTTCTTAAGTTATAAAAAGAGTAAGGGAAGAAATAAAGCACTGAAAACTTCTGAACACTATTTACCAAGGTGATGGTTGGTACTGTAACTTTGGTAGAGACTGTTCTAGATCCATTTTTGTAAGCGGTTACTGTAATCACTCTGGGATGAAGTTTGCATCTTTGAGACAATCTATGCCAATTCTGGGCTGGCTGAAATTTTAAAGAAGAGAACTCTGCAACTCTGAAGGAAAAAAACCCACAAAGTTGGTGCATGTTAATTAGTAAAAACATTTAAATAAATATTATCCTAGACATTTTTTATAGATATCAGTCCTAGTGATTATTCTCAAGTATTCCTCAAAAAAACTTTTTATAGGCTAAGATTGTCCATATCTACTTAAATATTTTTAAAAATTTAACACAGGATAAGTTTGCTAAAACTGTTCATGTAAAACACCCATCTGGGAATAAGTGATTTTTATCAATTAAGTTATAAAACACAACACTCATTTTAAAAAAATTATATGTATCCATGCTGTGTTCCTGTTAGAAAACAAAAAACAGTAACATAATCCAAACATTATGAAATAGTAAATGGCTCAGATCTTCCCTTAAGTTTTCATGTTTACCAAAGCTTTGATTTTTTAAAAAGATTTGAAATTCAAATAGTCTTACTCTAAGTTTCTTATTCTAAAATTAGTTGTAACTGCTTTCATCTCAAATTTGTTTGAGGGTAGAAAGGGAAGATTTCTGTTTTGTCTTCATTCAAAATCAGTTTCAATTCTTATTATTTTCTCAACAAAAGTAAATGGCAAATGACTAGCATCTTACATTTTTTATTTCAGAGTTCTCTAACTAACCCTGTTAATTCTTAATGCCACAGAAACAAAGTAAACATTTTGAAATAAAAACTTTAGGTAAATTAAAATCACAATATACCCACCTAATCAAACATAGGAAAATAATGGGAGTATCATTTTCTTGTTTTGATTTTTGCTTTTGCCCACATTTTCTTCTATCCATTAATTCTTAGGTTAACAGTTTATTATAACAATCTTGATGTGAAAATATATACACAAACTGGTTTTATGAGTTCATTTATATTTGATTTTATTGTAAAATATTGATTAAATATCAAAAGTATGCATTTCTATTTTAAACAAATATCTGGTAAACAGATATTTTGTAGTCCTAGCCTGATTCTCCTTCAAGTGTGTTTTTCTGAGTTTCATTGAAGTGTACCTCATGTTTTCCACAACTGTAATTAGCAACATTCTACTCAGGCGCTTTTAAAGAAAAAAATAAAACAAAAACAGAAAGAAAACCCTAGAGATGTGTTACATTTTAATGTCTGAAATAGTCAACTGAATCATTATAAATTCTGCTCAAAGGAAAAACCTTCAGCAGTCGGTTAAAAGAACAGAGAACAGCTTTGATTACCTCAGTTGACCCACCAGAGCACTGACAGGTCTGTTTCTCTTGGATGCTGATATAAAACAAGAATTGTTTTTACTGTTTGATTTGTAGCTATATGGGTCTGATATTTCATCATGGCTATGATTTGATGCTGTTTGATGTGTGGAGCAATCTTGAAGTCCTGACCCTTCTGATACTGCCGCTGAATGCAAAAGTCTGTTGGGGCCAAACTGAGGCTGCAAAGAATCTTCAGTAGTTTTAATAACTGCTTTTGCCTGGGATGACATAAACTCTCTGAAAGAAACAATCCATGGAAGGATACAGTGAATTGATTTGTAATTACTTATTAACAACTACTTCATAACTGGTTGTGTGCTATGTTCTAGATAAAATACTACACACTTGGCCATTATTTTGTTAAATCCTTACAACATCCCTGGGAAGTGGGTACTATTTGTATCCCCATTTTAAAGATTTAAGAAATTGTGGTTCAGAGAGGCCAATTTGGCAGAGATGCCAAAGCTCACATAATCAGTAAGCTGACAGGGTGGGAAACTGAACCTAAGCCTGTACTAAAATAAAGCCCACATTCATAACCATTAAATTGAATTGCTTTACTCTATTAAAGAAGAAAGCTTGTATAATGTTTGAAACAACGCAAGTAAAATTTTTAAATTCTTAGATTTCATTTCTTAAAAACTAGCACTCAGCTCTGTATTAGGAAATATTAAAGTTAAAGAGATGTGGCTTCTACCCTCAAGAAACTTGCAAACTATCCCCTAATAAAAAGAGAATATATGTTAAGTAAGCCACTTAGAACTGTGGGTTTGTATTAACTATAAATGCAAAAAGAATTCCTTGAAGGCAAATTTACATTGTCTGAAATAAGATAGATAAAGGCCTTATAGCAGACTGGGATTAGGGTGACCATCTCATCCTGGTTTTCTCAGGACTTCCCTGGCTTTGGCACTGAAAGGCACACACACCAGGAACTCCCTCAGTCCCTTAGTCTCAGACAAATTGGGATGGCTGATTACCCTACCTGGTCGTTAAGCCGGAGGAGCAGCATTTAGATGAACTATGATGTATGAACAGGGGACCATATGACTGAGATCATGACCTGAGTTAAAGGCAGAGGCTTTAACCCACTGAGCCACCCAGGTGCCCTATCAGGTGTTTCTATCCAAGTCTGTCCTGAATTGACCATAGCTCTAGGGAAAAGAGTGGTCTTCCCTTCACTCTGAGGTACTGACTCAGGTTCAGGACTTTGGCAAACAGCCTTTTCTTTTTTTTTTCTTTTTTTTTTTTTTTAAAGATTTTATTTATTCATTTGACACAGAGAGAGAGAGAGAGATTACAAGTAGGCAGAGAGGCAGGCAGAGAAAGAGAGAGGAGGAAACAGGCTCCTGCTGAGCAGAGAGCCCGATGTGGGCCTCGATCCCAGGACCCTGGGATCATGACCTGAGCCGAAGGCAGCGGCTTTAACCCACTGAGCCACCCAGGTGCCCGGCAAACAGCCTTTTGAATTGATCACTGGACTTTAGCTCTAGCAGAGGTGAGACCTTCCTTCAGACCATCTAAGCTACCTCAGATTTTCACACCAATGGTGAGTGGTGGCATGTGGCAGCAGTCATGTCTCAGTGGCGGTGTTTCTGCAGCAAAACCAGTGGAACTGCAAATCATCACCAAGCTCTTAAACTTAGGGGAAGAGCGGTAAACAGGCAGGAGGAAAGCTTTGCAGATCTCATAAACAGCTCCCAGTGCCCATAAAGAGTCACTTGGAAAGCAAATTCTCATGTAAAGAAAGAAAAGGAATTCTCTACATAATGCAGAATGGGTGTCTTTTTTTTAAGATTTTATTATTTTTTTAAATTTAAAAAAAATTTTTTAAAGATTTTATTTATTTGAGAGAGAGAGCACAAGCAGGGGTAGGGGCAGAGAGAGAAGACTCCCCCGCTGAGGAGAGAGCCCAACTTGGGGCTTGATCCTAGGACCCCAAGATCACGACCTGAGATGAAGACAGATATTTAACTTACTGAGCAACCCCGGTGCCCCAATTTTATTTTTTTTAAAGTAATCTCTACACCCAATGTGGGTCTTGAACTGATAGCCCTGAGATCAAGAGTCACATGCTCTTCTGACCGAACCAGCCAGGTACCGTGTGTCTTTCTTTTTCAATGAATGCATTTTGCTTTTTGTCAAATATTTTTTTTAAAGAATTTTATTTATTTATTTGACAGAGAGAGAGAGATCACAAGTAGGCAGAGAGGCAGGCAGAGAGAGAGGAGGAAGCAGGCTCCCTGCTGAGCAGAGTGCCAGATGTGGGCCTCGATCCCAGGACCCTGAGATCATGACCTGAGCCGAAGGCAGAGGCTTTACCACTGAGCCACCCAGGCGCCCTTGTCAAATATTTTTATAAATATCCTAATGATCTCCATTATCACACCACCAGAAAGTGAAAGGTTTTTATTTTTTCCAAATTTCAAAGTTTCAACTGTATTGATGGGAGGGCAAAAGGCAAGCTGAGGGCAAAACTGGAGCTGACACCCCACAGACGCCACACCCCTTAGGGTGGGATGTGTATGACATTCCTCAGGCACTAGTGAGGGCCTCAGAACAAAGGTAGGGAGAAACAAATTGTCAACTGATAAAGATCACAGTCATGCAGGATGTGAAACTCCACTATTGTTCGTAACTGTCTTAATGATTTACAAGAAAAACACATTCTTAATAACAGCCAGACCACCAAGAACCTATAGACTCAATTTCCTGGAGCCCTACTGTCACCTTCACCTCCATAGGATAGAAAACCCTATGTAATCAGTCACTTCTCACAATCAAAGTGCAGCTCTTTCTGCCCACGGGTCCTGTCCCAATGCTCTAATAAAAACATCTTTTTACACCATAAAATGCCTCAAGAATTCTTTCTTGACCATTTCGCTCAATGGCCCTGTATCATGTGTCATACTTTTAATATAGTATCTTGCCTTTTTTACCCAAATACTGCCTTATAACCATTTTTTAGGTTGCTGTATGATCTTTACATATTTTACTAAAATGTAAAATTTTATCAAATAATTTTACTTATATCTTGCCGTCCTCAATCTAGTCATATAAAAGTTATTTAGTGTTTTTGTCTGCTGGCATATCTTCCCCCTGTCTTCTGGTAAGAGCATTGGCATCCTTTAGGGAAACTTACATCCTTCGTCCTCCCAACTCCACATGACTCTGGTAGAGATAGGATAATAAATTATATGAGATTTACCTGGTAAATGGTTAAAAGAATTAAATAAAAAATATATGAATTTATCATATTTATTATCGGCTTTTCTCTAGTAATTTATATCAAAAAGGGGGAGAAAAGGTAGATTTTTATGTGAAAGAGTCACTTTTGGCCCACCATCTGTAGTCTTCAGTTTTGATTTGTTTTATCAATGTTGATGACAGGTGTGTACTAGTTCTTACACACTATTAAACTCTTCTTTCTTATAACAGTTGATGTGTTGCCTCCTCTTTGGGTGTGAGAAGATAAAGAACTGTTTGGCAAAGCTAACTTGTCCAACAAAGAGAATTAAACCCATACACAAGGTTTGCTAAATTAATGCTGGAAATGAGGGTGTTAGGACATTTCAGCTCAAACACATTTGGGTTTCAGGTGACTGAGCTTGTTACTAGTATAGACAGAAACTTAAAAAAGAAAATAAAGGGTGCCTGGGTGGCTCAGTGGGTTAAAGCCTCTGCCTTTGGCTCAGGTCATGATCTCAGGGTCCTGGGATCGAGGCCCACATCGGGCAATCTGCTCGGCAGAGAGCCTGCTTCCTCCTCTCTCTCTGCCTGCCTCTCTGCCTACTTGTGATCTCTCTGTCAAATAAATAAATAAAATCTAAAAAAAAAAAAAAGAAAAGAAAAACATTCCAGTAGGGCACAAAGAGAATTAGATGACCATTCATTGCTCTTGAGAATATACTAGTGACTTAAAAACAACTTCCATAGAAGTGCTTATTATTGTAATAGCATTGTATGGGAACAGATGGTAGCTACACTTGAGGTGAGCATAACACAGTTTATAAATTTATCCAATCGCTATGTTGTATACCTGAAACTAACGTAACATTATGTGTTAATTATACTCAACTTAAAAAACTGAAAAACAAAGACCCCTGTCTGGTTCAGTGACTCTTGATCCCCAGGTTGGGCATCAAGCTTACTAAAAAAAAAAAAAAATTACAAGACAACAACAGAAACCACAACTCCAGTAGAGTGCCACATTTTTTGACTCCACAACCTCATCTATCCTTCTGTGCCTAACTGCTTCCTCTTCTTACATCATTATTGCTAATCTACCTCTGTTCTTTTCCTCACTCCTCATGGGTTCTGCTAATTTCTCTATGTATCTCCCCATTTCTGTACCACACTACTTTCTGAAGACTCTCTATAACTCACATTCAATGACCCTAAAAGTTTAACTGCATCATTACCCAGTTTAGGATACCCTGTTGGATAGAATTCTTAAGCTAGGCAATCTCGTGAGCCACTGGCAATCCTATGGATAGGAAAGTACCTGTCAGTGGCCCAAAAACTATGGACAGGAGAGCAGGATAAAAAGATGCAGAGGGCTTCAGGTAAGATGGACTCTCAGATGCATGCAAAGAGAGGAAATCATACTTGGCAGGGGACTTGCATGGCCTGTCTCCTATACCAAGATAAGCAGAGACACTGTATCGTGTGATTGGAGAGGCGGGCAAAGGAGGTAGCTCTACACTAGCAGCAGTAAACCAACCAGTAGTGCTCTTTAGCTGATAGAACTCTAAGTAGACGAAGTAGACTAACTCTATGTCAACTGTATATAAGTCACCATAATTGTAGTCTCCTTGCTTGTTTTCCTTTCTCTTATTCTCATCTTTTTTCTTTGAAAGTTCTTTTTGCTTCCTCTGCAAAAGTTTCTTAAAAATCCCATGATATTCAGATTTATTAAATTGAACTTCCTTCTACCTCCAGATTTATATATATCTTCACATAGCTATCTTCCTTCCAGTTTTTGCCTTCTGAGAATTGTACTCTATATTCACATAATTATCTCCTTCACCAAGATAGTCTTTGTCTTTTAATTGAGAATTTAGCCTATAATCTTACAATTTGTTTTCTATTTTTCCTATGTATTCTATGTTCCTTTTCATTCCCTTCTTATTTTCTTTCAGATTAAATAACATTTCTTATTATTTCATTTTCTTTCCTATTAGGTTGAATGTCTTACATTGTTTAACCTTACTTTTAATGGAAATACTAGCTATTACAATATGAATCCCTGTCTTACTAAAGATTAATATAAATTACTAATTAATTACTTTCCAGACAATGCAAGAACCTTAGAACAGATCATACCCATTTATTGCTGCTTCCTTGGGCTGGTGGTCTATATTTCCTTATTCTATTTTTCATGGATTGGTGTATCTATCTTTCATGGGTCCTGATTTTATGCAGGGAACTCAGCTCCAAAATTCTGCCTTTCGTGGACTTGAGGCTTTGCATCCTTGTTATAAATAATAATTACATAAAATTTACATTATAATTTCTTTTAAAAATCTAGATTTTGTTACAACTGTTTTTTATAAAATTTGATAAGCTAAATGGCAGTTTTCTTGGACTTTGTTTTTCGCAAATGATACAGAATTTAGTTTAATACTAAGGTCACTTTTATTTATTAGCTTATCTTTAGTCTCTGCAGATGGATGTAGGAATACCATGTAAATTCCTAAAACAATGTTTTAGGGAAGTCATCCTTTATCATAAAAAATAACCTTACTTTGTTCTCGCTTACTGTTGAGGCTATCTACCACATTCTGGAACCTGAGCTAATTTTATAACATAGCCTTTCTTTTTAACATTTCTATGTCAGTCTTATCTTGTCCTGGAAGTCTATGATGGGTCTCTCCTATAAATCTTTTATTATATCTGCAAACAACTCACATATATAGATTTCAAATTGTTCCTTCTTTGGTAAGATTTCTACGCTACCCTTGTTTTTGTTTTTTTAAGATTTTATTTATTAATTTGACACAGAGAGAGCACAAGCAGGAGGAGCTTCAGGCAGAGGGAGAGGGAGAAGAAGGCTCCCCACTGAGCAGGGAGCCTGATGCTGGGCTGGATCCCAGGACCCTGGGATCATGACCAGAGCTGAATGCAGATGCTTAACTGACTTAGACACCCAGGCACCCCTCTATGTTACCCTTGTATATAGGAGTGCATTTCCTCCCTGTGTGTTCACATTTGCACTGGTTGATTTGATACCTGGAATCACTATACTTCATTGATTATGTCCTCGCTCTAAAATGCTAAAATGCTAGACCTCAATTTCTGTCAAATATTCCAATTCATCACTGTATTATTTACTCTTTTATCACTGGTAAAAAGCATTTTTTTTCCAGCCTAAAACCTAAATTCTACTATATTAGGTTGGTACAAGAATATCAATCATCACACTACTTCAAAAATAAAACTTCTTTTTTTTTTTTTTTAAAGATTTTTTATTTATTCATTTGACACAGAGAGAGAGAGTACAAGTAGGCAGAGAGACAGGCAGAGAGAGAGGAGAGAGGAGGAAGCAGGCTCCCTGCCGAGCAGAGAGCCCGATGTGGGCCTCGATCCCAGGACCCTGGGATCATGACCTGAGCCGAAGGCAGCGGCTTTAACCCACTGAGCCACCCAGGCGCCCCAAAAATAAAACTTCTTAAAAAATAACTGTTATCTATCTATCACCTATCTATCTCTATTAGTTTCCTATTGTTGGGCAACAAATCACCACACACTCAGTGGCTTACAACAATACCTATTTATTACTACATAGTTTCCCTGGGTCAAGAGTCTAGGCAAAGTTGAGCAAGACCCTATGTTCAGGATCTCATAAAACTGAAATCAAGGTGTCAGTGGGGCTGCAGTCTCATCTGATGCTCCCAGTCTTTTTTCAAGATCATTCAGGTTTTTCCAGAATTTAGTTCCTTATAGCTGCAGATTTCATAGTAACTATCATCTTCCTTGAGGCCAAGAGAAACTCACCTTTCTGACTTTTCTGTTTCTGACCTCTAAATTCTCATTTAACAGTTGATCTGATTCAACTAGGATAATTTCCCATTTAACTCAAAGAGAACTAATTATGTACTTTAACTACAACTTCAAAAATCTCTTTTACCTTATAATGTAACCTCATCATGGGGGTGACATCCTGTCATATTCACAATCCTACCCACACTCAAGAGGAGGGAATTACACCAGGCGTATACACCAGGAAGTGGGGATCTTGAGGGTCATATTAAATTTCTGCCTACCACACTAGCTATACAATTATACAGTTTTCATTATCCATTTTTATACCAAATTGAGATCCTGATCTTTTGTTTTCTGGAAAATTTAAATACAAGTACTTAAGATTGAATTTTGTCATCATTCAGAACTGAGGATATTTAAAGAGTGGCATAGATTTTGATGACAAATCCAAAGAAGAACTAAAAAATGCTTTGAGAAAAGGCATTTTTATTAGAATAAATTACTTCCTAAAAAGAGTATTTTAGAGGAGAAGATATTCACTTGGATGCAAATGTCCTGGTATGTTTCCTTTAAACAACATCAGCAACATTACTTCTGAATTAGTTTATTTTCAGCTATTGGAAAAAAAACTATTTCTTTTAGCAATTGAATAATTCTTTAGAAATTAGGTCATAAAAAAGAACAAAAAATGTGATTAGATGTATCTACATATATTAAACTATGTATATTTTTAAGGATTTTATGTGTGCTTAGATGAAGATGAAATAAAGCATGTCAAAATTTAACCTTAAAGCAGTATGGATAAAAACTATCAGGTAATTAAAAACTGTAATACTTTAGGTAAATGAATCTTTTTTAAAAAAGATTTTATTTACTTATTTGAGAGATAGGGAAAGAGAGAACATGAGGTCAGGGAGGGAGGGGGGAGAGGCAGACGGAGAGGGAGAAGCAGATGCCCTGCTGAGCAGAGAAGCCCAAAATGGGGCCTGATCCCAGAACCCTGAGACCACAACCTGAGTTGAAGGCAGACACTTAACTGACTGAGCCACACAGGCGCCCTGGTAAATGAGTCCTTTAAACAATTCTTTACATGATGTAATGGATATGGTAAGTCACAGATCTACAAAGTTCAAAGGTACATTAGTAGATTAAGCCTTTTTCCTTTTTTCAAACACTACTACACCTCATCTACATATCAGCTTTTTAACATAATCGAAAAGACTGCCAAGGATAGATCTTTCACATTGTAGAATTTATAGCCCCCTTGATAGTCTAGGCTACTATTTTTTTTTTTAAAGATTTTATTTATTCATTTGACACAGAGAGAGAGATTACAAGTAGGCAGAGAGGCAGGCAGAGAGAGAGTAGAGAGGAGGAAGCAGGCTCCCTGCTGAGCAGAGAGCCCGATGTGGGCCTCGATCCCAGGACCCTGGGATCATGACCTGAGCCGAAAGCAGAGGCTTTAACCCACTGAGCCACCCAGGCGCCCTAGGCTACTATTTAATTATACTTTACTTTTCGTAATTTTTGTTAAATCTGGCTTACAATTTTTACTTCACAAGTAACAACTTGTCCAAAAGTCTAAGTCCAAAAGTCTAAGAAAATATGCTCAGAGAGGAGTACACAAAATGATAGACCATGATAAACATTGACAAGAGCAATTTTTCTCCCCATTTCTCTGCTTTAATAGCATTAGTGGGTCTTAGTGGCTTTTTATAGCGATTTGAGGAAAACTAATAAAATCATACTTGTCAGTCTCCTATTCAAGGACTTCTACCAGTTAGTTGGTGCTGCTCATTGCTCCTCTGTAATATTCTTCAGCTATAATTACACCACATTGCCCTCATTAGTTTTTACCAGTCTTTTGCCAATGGGTTTCACTCAGCTGATCTATACCCATTACTGTACATCTTTCAATAAGCAGGTATTTAATAAATACTAATCTAAACTCAGTGATGACATTTTCTAGAACTCCTTCCATAATAACAATAATTGTCTAGTGGAAGAGAGAAATGTTATACAAACAGTCACGCATATGAATTTACAATTACTGTGATTAGTACTGTGAAGGAAAGCCCTGGTTATCACGAGGGAGAAATTCAAGGGTTAGGGGAGTAAAGGGGGCCCCAACAAAGTTTTTCAAACTGACAAGACACATGAGAGGAGTTAATCCTACTAAATCCTAGTCATTACTTATTCTAAATCATCCCCCCAGGTCCTGTACGAACTGATGTACTACTTTCCATGTTGAAAGGTTTGCTTTGTTATTTGTTATGTGATTTCACATGATTTCATATCCCACTCTGCAAGGGTAAGATCTTTCTTTTGTATCTTTTACACTTCTACTAGAACTCAACCAGTAATTGATATGCAGGACTTATTCTTTGATAATTATGACATCACGCCCAAATGTGTCACAAAAATGCCACTGACAAACATGATTTTATAACTAAAATATAATAAAGCTGAACTCAAGAGTTATGTCAGGTAATATTACTTATGCAACAGTTATTTCACTGATTTTTTCCTTAAAAGAAAAGCCTCAGTTATATTTGAGGATTCATCCTCTTTATATGCCCATGGTAGGTATTCCCTGATCAGCTCCAGTGGGTAAATCCTCAGTGTCTAACACCAATGATGATAATTATATTTCCTTTGTCCTTTGCAGGTCAAGTAATCAGCTTGTGTCACAAATCCAACTTTGGCCAATGAGACATAAGCCAAAGTCATCTGGGGAAAGGCTTTTTGCCCTAATAAAAAGAAATATTGGGGCGCCTGGGCAGCTCAGTTGTTAAGTAGCTGTCTTCAGCTCAGGTCATGATCCCAGGGTCCCAGGATCCAGCGCCGCATTGGGCTCCCTGATCAGCTTCCTCCTCTCCTACTCCCCCTGCTTCTGTTCCCTCTCTCCCTGTGTCTCTCTCTGTCAAATAAATAAAATCTTGAAGAAGAAGAAGAAAGAAGAAGAAGAAGAAGAAGAAGAAGAAGAAGAAGAAGAAGAAGAAGAAGAAGAAGGAAGAAAGAAGAAAGAAGAGAAAGAGAAAGAAGAAGAAG
>LNAC01000137.1:859255-918095 GCA_002007465.1 Ailurus styani
AGGAGGAGGAGGAGAAGAAGAAATATAGGAGTGCCTGACTGGTTCAGTCAGTAGATCATGCAACATTTGATATGGGGGTTATGAGTTAAAGCCTCATATTGGATACAGAGATTACTTTAAAAAATCTTGAGAGAGAGACAAATGATCAAATATCCATTTTCTTTAGTTGGACACTGTTAAATGAACATGTAATAAGCCATCTTGCAAGTAGGAGGAGTCATGCCCAAGGATCTAGCCAATATTTTGAGGATGGCAGAGGAAAAGATCCAAAGAGCCAGCCTCCTTTAAAACACTGCTAAACCACTGAATTTAACCCTAGGATTGCCTTGCATCTGAGGTTCTTATTATGTAAGATAATGACTTCTTCCTCATTTCCCTCAATTTTAAAGTCGCTTTCAGTTGAGTTTTCTGTTACTTTGTGCTAATAGCAGCCTAACATACAATCAGCTCTTGAACACAAGTACTTCACTTTTTGTTTTATTCAAAATCTTTACTAATTTTATAATGGGCTAAAGTATAAACTAATATGGTATTTTCTAAACATTTTACTTTTACTTAAGCAGGAGCATTTCGCCAGAAACTTCAGGATAAGCATAAAATGACACAGAGTTTTTATTTCCCTGCTCTTTGAAACACAAAGCATCCTTGATAAATTTTGATTTCTATGGCAGAAATCTGCATGTGGCTAATAACTCTATTCATAAGTAGGAAGTGTGGCTACTTTGACAGATCATGGCTCAATAACAAATATGCAGGTCTAAGTCATCACACAGTTTAGATATGAATTCAACAGCAGGATAATGACAGTTGCCAAGGATCTGTACTTGCTGTCGCTTCATACCAGTGTTGGCTGTCAAAATGTCTCTTTTTCTTATACAGAAGCCATAGATTTTTTATGGATAGCAATTACTTACAATATACAATGAAGTACATCAAATCTAACAACCACTCTTTAGCCCCTCATTATTTGGTAGTCTCTTTGTTAAATGTAGTCAACCATTTTCATCTAAATTATTTATTTATACTGTATATTTGACAAGCATATCTTTTTTGCTTTATATTCTTATGGCATTTAAACCTTCATGAACAGTTATATTTTTTTAATATTGTCATTTGTAAAATTTATCTTTATCCTATTACCATTTTAATGGTAATTAAACTCTCTAATTGAAATACAAATAAGAAAATGTAAACATAAGGGAAAATGACCCTAAGTACATTCAATAATAAATCACCAGCTTAAAATACTGAAATGCAACTGATAAAAGAAATAACCCCACATATGTTTGGTGAATGTAACCTGCTATAAAATCTCTGGAGTATATACAGCACAAAAATTTCATTAAACTTCATCATAACCTTTTTCCAACTTGATGAAATAAATAACCTAAAGATAAAAATAACTCTCTACAATTACCAGATAAAATGTAATTTAAAAATCATAGAAAGTAAATAATAGCAGTGATAATAAAAGTGAACAGTTCCCCCAAATTTTATTTCCAACAGCAGAAGAAATTATATTTCTAGCTTGGCCTAGAAATTTAGTAAGAGCATCCCAACTGCAGAGCAATTTCCAATTATGTTATAACACATACTATGTCAGAATTTTCCTTACAACTAGATGATTCACTTTTAAAACTAATTTAAGTCTTTATTTAATGTACTAAAAATATTTTCTCCCACAGGGAAGTAAAAGAGTTGGCAACACACTCAACTGCAAGCAGGATTAAAAAATATTGTAACTTTCTATTATAAAAATCATGAAATTATATCCTTAGATAATCATCAGCTAAAAATCATTAAAATATTTTATGTGTGGGATAGAAAGAGATACTAATTTTTTACAACAGTCTCTTAATTTTAAAGTGCAATTGTAGTTTAGAAATATTCTACTCAGCATTCAGAAATACCTTCTATAAATATGACAGAACAGTTCATAGGTATCTGTTATCAATAAATAATTAATTCTGCCCTCCATGTCTCAAAGGCTGGTGCCCTGTTGCAGGTCACCTGGGAATACATTAGACTACAGCTAGGTAGGAAAAGTTTCTTATTGTGCTGCTTTCCTAGAAGTAGGAAATTAAGTAGGAATTAAGTTAGATATTTCCAGTCATCTGACCTCCTAGTGGTAAGTCATAAAATGGGAGGATCAAACCTTTTTTGGCACAATATGTTGAACTCATTTACACTGTTGGTGATTTGTTTTCTTGCTAGGGGAGGGATCCTGGCACAGCAGTTTTCACTCTATTACAAACAAATACAACAGAGTGACAAAGAAAAAACATTGCAAGAGCACAAGAGAGAGGACAAGAGAGGACAATGTGAATTCGGTACAGAATAAATTAATAGCGTCGGGTAATAACATAAGAATAAAGTGACCAGTCACTGTATGGCTTGCAATGAATGGATTTAATACATGTGGGAATATTTTGTAAAACACACAGTGTGTTTAGTGAAAAGAAACATAATCTCTTGTGATATAAGTAAAGGAACAACAAATTGACTATATTTTAATAATTATTTCTCATAAAAAGACCACAAAGATGTTAGAAGAAAGGTGGCAAGGAAAACAAGAATGAGACAAGAAAAGTTTTAACCTCAATCTGGGGGAAAATGTCTTAACTCATAGAGAAAATTGCCTCTCTCGGATAATCCAATTAATGCCAAAGGATCTTAGATTACCATTAGCCTTTATGAACTTGACCCCGTTCAGGATGAAACTCATCATTTTCTTTTTCATGAAAGTAAAAGATCTCTGGGCATTGTCTTTGACTTTCCATTCAATTACCAAGAAAAGGTTTACTTTATTTTCTAGGTACATCATAATCAAAGCTGATGGTAACAGGTAATAGTGGCAAAAAAAGAAGTCAGGATTCAGACAAAGAAATATGAGTTACACATTGAAATAAACTATAAAAAAAAACAGGTGGTATGAAGGTATCACATGAAAAGAAAGACTGACATTTAAAAAAAAAAGGACAAATAAAGCCAGACTTAAAAAGAAACAGAATCAAAGAAAATGAGAAAAAAGCAGGATGAAACTGTATAAATGAAATTATAGTTAACTCTAACAAAAAAAATAAAGCATCTAAAAATACACAAAAGATAGTTGGAATAAAAAGTGAATGTAGGGGCACCTGGGTGGCTCAGTCGTTGGGCGTCTGTCTTCAGCTCAGGTCATGGTCCCAGGGTTCTAGGGTAGAGCCCCTCACTGGCCTCCCTGCTCAGTGTGAAGCCTGCTTCTCCCTCTCCCCCTGCTTGTGTTCCCTCTCTTGCTGTGTCTCTCTCAGTCAAATAAATAAATAAAATCTTTATTAAAAAAAGTGAAGGTAGTACTATTTTAAAAAGGAAAATTGGTAAAAATAAATTCTAAAGGGAATAAAAATGTGTAAAATACATGTTACATTAGCAATGGCATTTGTAGAAAGGAATACTTAAAAATCTGATTTAGAAATTGTTTTCCATTTCTTATTGGAAAGACTACTCTCATGAATAACTTACATCTCTATAGCGTAACTATATTAGGTAACGATGTTCTAAAAAATTATCTACACATATAGCTAGTACACTGTGTAAATAACCTCAGACACTGCTAATATGGACTCAGAGGTCAGAGGAATAAAGCAAAACAAAAATTAGCTAAAAGTCTAGATTTCACTTTCACCTAAATTTACCAACATACCAAAAAACTGGTTTTAAGATATAAATGTAACATGGCATATTTAGAAGAGATTAACATAATTCTTAATTTATGAATATTTTCTTCAATGATCTTACAGTATGTTTTCTATTTGATGTTAAGACTATGACATCACATTTGGCCAGCCAATAGTTTATCAACACCTGATGGGCACCCAGGTGGCACCACAGTTGGTTAAGCATCCAACTCTTAGTTTCAGTTCGGGTCATATTCTCCGGGTTGTGAGACTGAGCCCTGCCTCAGCTCTGTGCTGGGCATGGAGCCTGCTTGGGATTCTTTCCCTCTCCTTCTGGCCCTCCCCCACCACCCCCACTCTTTCACTTTCTAATGGAGAAAAAAAAAATGGGAAAAATACCTCTGCCTCCTCTGCTTTGCATTTCTGAGAAATGTGGCAGAATATAGTAGTTAAAAGTTCTGGCTGTGGAGTTAGATCCACATGGGTTCAAACCATACGTTTTCTACCTACAAGCTCTGTGATTTTGGTCAAATTAATTAACCTATCTAGGTCTTTGTTTCTTCACTGGTAAAATGGAAATGTTTAAATACAACCTGCCTTATATTCCTCCCAAGGTTGTTTGGAGAACTAAATAGATACAATGCAGGTTAATTATTTAGCATGGTGACTGACATAGAGCAAATACTATCTGTCCCATTATCGTTTTTATCATTATGCTACTATCTAAGTCAAACTCCAGGGATAATTTCTGTTTATTGCATCATCTACCTTTTTTCTTCCCATAGAATAAAAGAAATTGAAGGGCTCCAATCCAGGCAACGACCTTCATAGCCTGTCATATTTCCAAGTTATTATTGATATCATCTCCACAAAATATTGAACATTTACATACACAACTTTCTTTTTTTTTTTTCAAAGATTTTATTTATTTGACAGGTAGAGAGATCACAAGCAGGCAGAGAGAGTAGGGAGAAGCAGGCTCCCCGCTGAGCAGAGAGCCTGATGCGGGCCTCGATTCCAGGACCCTGAGATCATGACCTGAGCCGAAGGCAGAGGCCTTAACCCACTGAGCCACCCAGGCGCCCTACATACACAACTTTCTATAAGCATTTTATCTCCTTCAGGATTTAGTCTAAGCTGCTGAAATAATATTCTTACCTTGGTGAATCTTTTGAAATATATTTGTAAATTGGATGAATGGTATCTCCATTGAAGGTGCCTTCAGCACTGCTCTGCTGTGATACTTCCATGGCTTTAGTCAGAAGTGAAAAAGAAGACTGAGAGAGTGATGTTCCATGATCATCTGCTTCTCTTTCTGCCATTTTCAGCTAAAAATGAGGAAAAATGTTATTTAATTTAAAATATAAAACCCTCCAGGTTTATAAATAGAGGCTGGCATTAATCACAATTAATTTCTCATCATGTTCTAGACTACGCAGCAGTTGCTAAATGTGAGATCTCATGATAAACACAGAGAGAGAGAGAGAGAGAGATGAAAGCCTAAAGGAAAACCAAAGTGTGAATCTAAGTCTTTGAATGGTATAATCCTTGAACACCTGGCTGGCTCAGTCAGTAGAGCACGCCATTCTTGATCTCTGGGTTGTGAGTTCGAGCTTCATGTTGAGTATAGAGATTACTTTTTTTGTTTTTTAAGATTTTATTTATCTATTTATTTGAGAGAGAGAGAAGAACAGAGGGAGAGGGATAAGCAAATGTGGGGCTTGATCCCCCAATCCTGAGATCATGTTCTGAGCTGAAACCAAGAGTCTGATGCTTGACTGACTGAGCCACCCAGGCTCCCTGGGAATGCAATTTTAAATAGGTTTGTCAGCATAGGCCTCACTGAAGTGGTAAAATCTTTGCAAAGACTTGAAAGAGGGTCTTTGTTGTCTGCAGTTGAATCTAATCCTGAAAGTCCTGATACTCCTTGAACTAAATTGCTTTCCAGAAACCAAGTTATCTAGTTAGCAAGTTGCTAGACTTATTGTTAATTAAGCATTTGGAAGAATGAAAGAAGTACAATGTAATGTAAACTCACAAGTATTACAGAGATATACATACCTATAATACATAAGATCTTGTCTTTCTCTTCCATTTTCTAGCTTTGTGACCTTGAGTATTACAGCCTTTCTGAAGTTTAATCCTCCCATTTACAAAACTGGCTATC
Source organism: Ailurus styani (assembly GCA_002007465.1). NCBI lineage: Eukaryota > Metazoa > Chordata > Mammalia > Carnivora > Ailuridae > Ailurus > Ailurus styani. Next base: position 865,079 of record LNAC01000137.1, read on the forward strand.
CTCATGGTTATGAGGATTAAATAAGTTAAATGGTGAACATGAAAGCATTTGGCACAGTGCTTGGCACATGGTAGATGTACATGAAATGTTAAGTGAATCTGAATCTATATCAAAATAAGAAAAGGTATCTCTTTCTTCATAGTTTAATAAGAAAAGGTGCTATTCTCTGCTCAGCACTTCAATTGGTACTCCAATTAAAGACCAAAGGGCTGCTGGCCTTCACATGGTCCCTCTCCCTTTAAGTTTTTCACAGCAGGAGGGACAACATTCTCCTCTCAGGCTTCCATAATAACTACTCTTGTTCAATTTGTTCATTGGTGAGTCTTCCAAACTGAGGAAAGCTTACAAGTGAAAAACTCTAGTTGTGTATAGCAAGGCAAAATTGTATGATTACAAAGTAAATAACCTTGCATAATGAAATTGTTTGATTGCCCTGATGTGTTTATTATATAGTCCAATTATTAAAAACTAAGAAAATTTGCACCAAACTATTCAAAAATAACTCCTGAAATATAGACATAGTTTTACTTTTTACCTACGCATGATTACAGTCCTAATCTTCACTAAAAGAAGCAATCGTTTTCATGATTGTATAGTTTTATTTTCCATGTAAAATAGTTTCAGGATGCCTTCTACTGGAATGAATTACATACGTGTGAAATCATTACCATTATTAAATGCAATATTTCTTCTATAATGTTACTATAAAAACTGTTATCCTCACTAAAAGTAGAGCATATAACAGGTTAAGTAGAATATGCAGAATACAGTAAGTTTGCAGATAACACTCATGCACATTACTAATTAAATGAAAACTAATTGTTAATCAGAAATTAAAGAAATAAAAATGTGTTAATTTTAATTTGACTGACACTACTATGGTATTTTAGCAAACTACAGGTAAAGGCACTGCCTTATATTTTATTAACACATGCATAGTTTATTTACTGATACACTGAAAAACCACTATTTTTCTTTTTATTTTCCATCTCTTAATCATTTTACATGAATATAAGCTCTCACTCATATCCACCTCTAGACCTGTTCTTCCACCCTTTTAAAAAAGGCATTCAAGCACACAGTGGTTATAGGCCTGGACTCTGGAGCCACAGTGTCTGGGTTTACATCCCTACTGGCCACTTACTAGCTGTGACTCTTTGGACACATCACATAACATCTTTCTGCATCAGTTTCTTCATTTGTAAGAAAGGGTTAAGAATAGTAGTCACTCCATAAAGTTGACGTGCTTGCACATAATAGGCAAAATGTGTCAGCTATGGAAGAGAAAAGGTTTGATGGCCTTCAAGTTAGGGTACTAACTATCAATAACAAAATAGTAGATGGGGTTTTCCAAGGGACAAGTATGTATGGATAATTATAAGCAAGAAAGCCTAAAAAAGAATTTCAAGCATAAAAGATAAAAATTCTGTAGAAGAAATGCAATGGAAATAAAAGTTTGAGGAGAGCCACCTGGGTGGCTCAGTTGTTTAAATGTCTGCCTTCAGCTCAGGTCATGGTCCCAGGGTCCTGGGATCAAGTCCTGCATCAGGCTCCCTGCTCAGTGAGGAGTCTATTTCTCCCTCTGCTCCTCACACTGCTCATGAGCATGCGTGCTCTCTTTTCTCTCTCAAATAAATAAATGAAATCTTAAAAAAAAAAAAAAAGAAACAGCTCTACTTTAAAACAAAACTATGAGAAAAAAGGTGTGTGTATGCACATGCATATGTGTCATGTCATCACCTACCCAAAAAATGTACCCAAGACTCTAGATTTAACTTCTAGTTTATGAAAAATAAGGAAGGTAGAAAAACATGTTAAGGGGCACCTGGGTGGCTCAGTCGTTAAGCTGCCTTCGGCTCAGGTCATGATCCCAGGTTTCTGGAATCGAGCCCCGCATCAGGCTCCCTGCTCTGCGGGAAAGCCTGCTTCTCCCTCTCCCACTCCCCCTGCCTGTGTTCCCTCTCTCTCTGTGTCTCTGTCAAACAAATAAATAAAACCTTTAAAAAAAAAAAAAGAACGGAAAAAGAAAAACATGTTAAATTACAAGACACTGAAAATAAAGATGGAGAAATGTTACAAGTGAAAAGAGACTAAGAATCATGTCAACCAAACAAAATTCGTAAACCTTCTTTAGATCCCGATTTGAGTAAACTAACATTAATAAAACAAATTTTTGACATAATTGTTGACATTTGAATGCAAACTGGGTGCTACAGATACTAAGGAATTTATCTTATGGGTTTAAATAAATGGTATTGTTATATATATTAGCTGTTAAAAATTTATTGGGCATATATGTTTTCATAAGCTATTTGTTATTGGTTACAAAACTCAGTTTTGTATATTAAGAGTAATGGTATTATGACAAATGGGGGTGCCTGTGTGGTTCTGTTGGTTAGACATCGACTCTTGATTATGGCTGGGGTTGTGATCTCAGGATTGTGGGACTGAGCTCATGTCAGGCTCTGCTTGTGCTCTCTTGCCCTCCCTCTAAATAAATAAAAAAATTTTTTAAATCTTAAAAAAATGACAAATAAAATAACCATTTTATGCTTGTAGTTTAAAAAATATTATCTGTTAGAAATACAAACCAAAGCATTTTCTTAAAGATTTTATTGATTTATTTGAGAGAGAGACAGAGAGCACACTAGATGGGGGGAGGGACAGAGTGAGAGGAGAAGACTCCCCGCTGAGCAGAGAGCCTCATGCGGGGCTCCATCCCATGACCCTGAGATCATGACCTGAGCTGAAGGTAGATGATTAACCGAATGAGCCAGCCAGATGCTCAACATTTCTTATGAGTGCCATCATTCCATTTGGTTTCTTATCTTGTACAGCAGAATTGAATATTCAAACTCACATTATATGGTCATACACAGAAGGAAATAAGACTGAGGACATACGATTTTACTCATATATGGATTTTAAGAAATAAAAAGAAATAAAAACAGGGAGGCCTGGCTGGCTCAGTTGGTGGAGCATGTGACTCTTGATCTTGGGGTCATGAGTTCAACCCCCATGTTGAACACAGAGATTACTTAAAAGAAAAAAAAGAAAGAAAACAAATGAACAAAGAAAAAAGCGACAAACAAAAATATAGACTCTTAAATACAGAGAACAAACTGGTGGTTGCCAGAGTGAGGTAGGTAGAAGTATGGGTGAAAGAAATAAAGGGGATTAAGAGTACACTTAACTTGATGAGCACTGAGAAATATATACAATTGTTAAATCACTATAATGTAAATCTGAAACTAATTTAACTGTATATTAATTATACTTGAATTTAAAAAACATTACTTATATTAGCACTCAAAAATTAGAATATTGAAGCATAAGTCTAATAAAATATGTACAAGATCTGCATGAGACATACCTCAAAAGCCCTGAAATAGACTCATATAAGAATAGACCCACCTTTATCTTTGACAAAGGAGCAAAGTCAATACAATGGCATAATCTTCTCAACAAGTAGTACTAGAGCAATTGAACACGTACTTGAAAAAAAAAAAAGAATCAAAACACACACTTCATATCCTTCACAAAATTAGCTCAAAATCAATCAAACTAAATGTAAAACACAAAACTATAAAACTCCTAGAATATGAAATAGTGCAAAACATAGATGACTTTGGGTATGGCAATGACTTTTTAGCTATAGCACCAAAGGAACAATCCATGAAAGAAATAATAAAATAGACTACTTCATTAAAATTAAAAATTTCTGGGACACCTGGCTGGCTCAGTCGGTAGAGCATGTGACTCTTGATCATGGGGTCATGAGTTCAAACCCATATTAGGTGTAGAGTTTACTTAAATATAAAACCTTTTTTTTTTTAAGATTTTATTTATTTATCTGAAAACAAGAGAGTGAGTGAGAGAGAGTATGAGTGGGGGAGCAGGGGAGCCGGGTTGGGTAGAGGGAAAAGGAGAAGCAGACTCCCCGCTGAGCAGAAAGCCCAATATGGGGCTTGATTCCAGGACCCTGAGATCATGACCTGAGCTGAAGGCAGATGCTTATCCAACTGAGCCACCCAGGTGCCCCTTAAAAATAAAATCTTAGAGAAAAAAAAATTAAAACTTCTGCTCTCTGAAAGACAGTATCAAGAGAATGAGAAGACAGGCCAGAAACTGGCAGAGAATATTTACAAAAGGTACATCTGATAAAGGACTGTTACCCAAAATACAAAATGCACTTTTAAAACTCAGCAATAAGAAAACAAACAACTTTATTAAAAGGGGTCCAAGACTTTGAACTGGACCAAATAAGATATACAGATGGCAAACAAGCATATGAAAAGATGCTCCACATCATATGTCACTGGGGAAATGCAAACCACACCAACATTGAGGTATCTCTACACACCTAGGTGAATGACCAAAATCCACAACACTGATAATACCAAATACTGACAAGAACATGGAGGAACAGGAACTCCCATTCATTGCTGGTGAGCATGCAAAATGATACAGTCACTTTGGAAGACAGTTTTGTGGTTTCTTAAAAAAGTAAACATACTTTTACCACATGATTCAGCAATTGTGCTTCTTGGTATTTATCAAAGGATTTGAAAACTTATGTCCACACAGAAACCTGCACATGGATGTTGATAGTAGCTTTACTCATAATTGCTAATGTTTGAAAGCAACCAAGATGTTCTGCATTCAGTGGGTGAATGAAAAACTAACTATAAAATGACATAATGAGCACTGGGTATTATATGCAACTGATGAATCACTAAATGCTACCCCTGAAATTAATAATACACTATATATTAACTAAATTTAATTTAAATTTAAAAACTAAAAAATTTTGAATTAAAAAAGAATAAAAAATAAAATAAAATAAAATAGTTACTATGGCATGAAAAGACATGGAAGGACCTTACTATTAAGTGAAAGAAGCCAACGTGATAAGGCTACGTAGTCTATGATTCTAACTACATGACATTCTGGAAAAGGCAAAACTGTGGAGATATTAAAATGATCAGTGTTGTTAGGGGCATGGGGAGGTAGGAATAAAGAGAGCACAGAAGATTTTTACAGTAGTGAAAATACCCTATATGAAACTATAATGATGGATACATTTGTCCAAACCCTTAGAATGCACAATACCAAGAGTGAACCCTATGTAAACTATGGACTCCAGCTGATTATGAGGTATCAATGCAGGTTTATCAATTGTAACAAATATACCTCTGGTGAGGGATATTGACAATGGGAGTGACTGTGTATGTGTGGGGGGTAGGGCTTTTATGGGAAATCTCTATACATTTCTGTCAGTTTTGCCATGAATCTTAAACTGTTCTAAAAAATTAAAGCCTGAATTTTAAAAAATGCTTCAGGTCATTGTTCTCTGGTTTCCAGCACAGATAAGTTGTACATATTTAATGGACCAAGCGTCAGTTTTAACCTCCAAAGACCAGTCCCAAGCAATGCATATTTGGAAATCCTTAGGTAGAGCTCTTGGCTATATTTCACCTGGTCAAAATGTATATCTGTCTACTGAGGACTACTATAGCATTCCAGCAGTGGAATACCTTATTTCTTGTCACCTGATTTGGCCTCATGGATTTAATTTCCATTAACTTCTTCCAATGCTGAAACAATGTCTCCATACCACCGTGGAAACCATTATACCTTGCGGTTGCTCTCAGTTTGCCCTCAGGTATATTAAAAAACTGTTAAGATAATGACCTTATTAGGAGACAGTGGAAGGCTACCCTTTCAGTTATCTCATTTTGTAAAGGCTCATCTCCCACACAGTTTGTCCAAAAGGCTGATTATTCAATTCCTTGAAGGAAGACACTTGATTTCTTCATGAAATGTACCTTTTTAGTGTTACATAAACATGTAAAATATGTATTAATCACCTAGATTCCTAATTATTACTTTTATTTATTTATTTTTTAAAGATTTTATTTATTTATTTGATAGAGAGAGATACAGCGAAAGACGTAACACCAGCAGGGGGAGTGGGAGAGGGAGAAGCAGGCTTCCTGCCGAGCAGAGAGCCCTATGTGGGCCTCCATCCCAGGACCCTGGGATCATGACCCCAGCCGAAGACAGATGCTTAACGACCGAGTCAACCAGGTGCCCCTAATTATTACTTTTAAAATGAAATTTCCAGCAATAGAAATATGGCTTACTGTAGAACAGTCTATTTTTCTGATTTTATGATAGTCGTATTTCAGAGGAAACCTGTTTTATCAAAATTTGTTTTATAAAAATAATTGTTCATTTGGAAAAAAAAAGTTTGAGTGTTAAGTACTCGAGTCCCAGACTCTCAGGTAAGCTATTTTACCTGCTGGAATGTTTTATTCTAATAGCAATAATTATACAACTACAAACTAAACACACTAGGATAAACCCAGCCATCTAGACTTAGTCTATGCTACCGGAAGTATGGTTAGCAGAACAGTTCTTGCACATTTTTATCACTTTATTATCCTGTCACCCATTGTTATGATAAACAAATCAAGTTTACTTAAACATTAAGAAGGCATCTTTGTGGTCCTCCAAATGTGTTTTCCCTAAAACCACTTTGCTAATTCCTGATCCTATCATTATTCCATTTAAACCATCAGGTATTTTTTAAATACCAACTATTCCCAGACTCTAAAATAGACAATGAACTCAATGTTGAACAAGACAACATTATTTCTCCATTAGCTAAATTTTCATTAATGAATATAAACACAATTTTAATTAACTTGTCCTATTAAAAACAATTTGAATGATGATAATTGGAGTTATTACAAAAATACCCATATTAAGATTAGAAAAAAAGTCTAAAAAAAGAAAAGTCTCTTATAATCTCTTATCCTTGGAGTTAGCGACTATTATAATTTTTGAATATTTGCTTTCAGGCTTTCATCTTTGATTTTCCAGAGAGACAAACTTCTCATTTTTTTTTAAGATTACTTATTTATTTGAGAGAGAGAGAGCATATGAGAAAGCAAAAGCTTGGGGAGGGGCAGAAGGAGAGAATCTTCAAGCAGACTCTCTGCTGAGCGTGGAGCCCAACATGGGGCTTGATCTTGTGACCCACGAGTTCATGACCTGAGCCAAAACCAAGAGTTGGACACTTAACCAACTAAGCCACCTAGGTGCCCTGAGATATAGTCCTTTCTTGATTTTTTTTTAAAAGATTTTATTTATTTATTTGACAGAGAGAGAGAATGAGCACACAAGCAGGGGGACTGGCAGGCAAAGGGAGAGGCAGGCTACCCGGGGAGCAGTGAGCCCCATGCAGGGCTCGATCCCTGAACCCTGGGATCATGACCTGAGCCGAAGGCAGATGCTTAACTAAGCTGCCCAGGAGCCCCTATAACCTTTTCTCTAAACAAAATTGTGACCATATTAAGTATATAGTTTATGTACAGTGTGTTTTTACTGAATGATAATATTTTTATATTATTAAATACGTATTTCTTGAGAACATAATTTTTAATTTTTTTAAAAATATTCCAGCTAGTTGCTCCAAATGCTTCCTATTGTAAATAAAGCTGTGGTTCCCATGTACCTTTGACGATACCACAGAAAAGTTCCTAAACTAAAAGAAGTTTTAGAAGTTAAATTCTCAGATCAAAGTGTATTTCCAAATTGGATTTTTTTAAAGAAATATAACAATTTCTAAAGCTACCAAAAAATACCATATGAACACCTATATAGTAGTACACATTGCTAGAATAAAATATCTCTTAATCTGACCAATTGTAGAGTTACTTAATAACCAGTAGTGAAAATTTAATTTTTAAAACTATCATTATTTAAATTTTTCATCACTCAAGGGGAAATATTAAGGGATAATCAGAGAGATTTTTATGGACTATAAATTTTTAATTCTACTTAGAAACCATTCATTTAAAAGAAGAAATTCCTAAAATATAAAACATATATGTTAAACTTCTAGATATTTTAAAGATAAGTGAGTTCAAAATATCTAATTAGCCCAATACCTCCTTCCCCATACACTTATGAGAACATATCCAATTATCTTGAAAAAGGCAATTAAAATTACTATTAATAATCTTAATACTAGGACATGTTATAATTCATTTGATAATTACATTTCCCACAAAGATACTGTCAACATAAACTGTGAAACTGCAGATCCATCCTGTTTACAAGTATCAGAGACAATATGCTCACTATTCTGTTGTACTTAAATGTTGTATTGCAGTTTTTCTTAACAGGTAATACGTGACATGAAACATGTCTGATTTTATGCTTCATAACTTCCATTCTGATGCTTAACATTAAGAAATTATATTTATGTATCACACATGTCAGAAAATATTTTAAATAAACTAAGAAAAATAATAACAACCATGCCTTTCATTTCACAAGCAAAATATAAATCTTTTATTCATAGGTATCAAAGAACCATCTGCAATTAGAAATGCAAACCATTTATATTTTCTGACTTATGTAGCTAATATTAAATATCTTACCTAAGTGTTCGTGTTTTATATTCCCAGAAATTTGTTATGAATCAAAATATTGCCATAAAAATAAGAAAAGTCAAGAGACTACCTTTTAGACTGACTCATGACTTTTAAAAATTCAGTATTTCTAGGGGTACTCAGTTAAACTTCTACCTTTGGCTCAGGTCATGATCCCAGGGGCCTGGGATGGAGCCCTCCCACATGGAGTCCACATGGAGTCCTGCATGGGCTCCCTGCTGAGCAGGGAGCCTGTTTCTCCCTCTCCCTCTGCTATTCTCCCTGCTTGTGCTCTCTGGTTCTATCTCTCTGTCAAATAAATAAATAAAATCTTTTAAAAAAATTCATTATTTCTATTCTTTATTCTGATTTTTATAACAAGGAAAAAAATATAATTATTTTGATTTTGAAAACACACAGTGGAAAAGGTACCATTTAAACCAGGTTGAAGTTTACATTTTTTATTGTTATTTTTCTTCAAAAATATAAAAATATGCATTAGAATAAATATTTTTCTAAGCTTCAAAATAAATACAGTACATGGTTTTGGCATTTTTTTTTTGAAAAGGTGCCTTGAATCTTAGACAACATAAATACTAGGCAGTGTGGTGGTTGCCATAGTAACACATAAATAGGAGCATAAAAATACGTTCCATTTTTCAAATGTATACACTTTTTCATAAATATGCATATTTTATAGGTAAAAGATTATTGAACTCTTGCTTTACCTTCCCTTTTAGAGAGAGAAACACCTAATTCTTTAGAAATAAAAGATTATCATGCAGCAAGCAGGCTAAAAAAAGTTTTAAAATGCTGTATGAGAAATCTTAATGTTTTTATGTCAATTTTCCAAAATGGAGACAGGAAAGAAAATTCCTTTCATTTTAGATTACTTTAATGGTCAGTTCTTTAAGTAAGGATAAAATTGCATAAAATTCTTTCCTCCCAAGCATGAAATTCCCTTTTATTTTGCATAAGTTTATTATTGCCATGAATTAAATGTAGTACTTGACCATGGAAAGCTGAAAGCTCTGTTGATCACAAAGAAGCCTAAGAAGTTTAATATTAACCCATGAGCTACTACTTGAATAAATGATATGAAAATACTTATGCCAATGTGCTAAATTGGAGTTCAAAGAGTTCTTTCCTTTCTCCTCTCCTTTCATTAAAATACAATCTTCCTATTTACAGATATCCTAGTAGTTACAAAAAGTTTATCGATAAAGAGCTCTGAGTTTTATACTTACAGCTAAAGAGGACTTACCATACATTTTTTAGGGTTGGAGAGGGGTGGTGTGATAAGCCATGATGTCAAATTTGAAATCTATTGAAAGTTACTGAGGTAAGCCAACCAAAACAGAACAGGAAGATTGCTCAATTATTACTGGGAAACAAATCCTTCAAATCCAATTACATTAATTTGGACTTCCAATTTGTTCAATAACAACTATCATGTAACATTCTCCTAGAGTGAGTATTCAAAATCGTAAAAAGTCGCCGTCTAGGCAGAGTGCCAAGTAAGAGGTGACAAAGCAGTGCCGTAGGGCTTACATTGTGCTAACTCCTTGACGGAGAAGCCATGCACTGTAATGGCTGAGGCCGGCTAACCTAGCCTGTAAGCAGAACATCCTCATTAAGCATAGATATGATCCCACTTACACTTATTGAAGAGAAATCAAGCTTTTTCTTGGGGGAGATAGTAAATTTATATTTTAATAAGTCTGAAAAATGAATTAAGATATTAGTCAAATATTTATGACTATTGGAATAGAATAAGTTATACTGATAATGTGACTGGTGCAAAAGGAAAGAAATCATCTTGTCAGTCCTCTTTCCTCCCAATCTTTTAAATTATGTCCCTCTCTTTTTACTATCTTAAAATGGTGGGAAATATCCCTGGAGACTGGAAAAGGGAAAACATACCCATCTTTAAAACAAGGGGAACATGATTTGGCAGTTAGATAGCTTAGTTTAACCTGGGAACATGCAATAACAAATTAAATAATCAATTAGTAACACCTAGAAAGACATAAAATACTGCAAAACAACCAACATAATATCTCAAAGGCCACATATGCCAAATGAACTTAGTAACTTCTTTTTCTGACAGAATGTGATAGGTCATATTGTCAAGTAAGGAGTGAATAGTGTAGTCTATTTCAGGGTTGTAAGCCTTTTTATTCTATTCTCCAATTCAAGACAAACAAGAAATGGTTAAGAAGAAAAGAATGTAAAAACTGTGTTCATTGATAAACCAATGGCTATTGACACACTTCCTATCTTCTGAGGATCTGTTTCAGAACCCTTTATTGATGACTAGTCAAGAATCTTGACCTCTTGTGAGCCTGGGTGGCTCAGTGGGTTAAGGCCTCTGCATTCAGCTCAGGTCATGATCTCAGGGTCCTGGGATAGAGGTCCGCATCAGGCTCCCTGCTCAGCGGGGAACCTGCTTCCTCCTGCCTCTCTGCCTACTTGTGATCTCTCTCTCTTTCTCTCTCTCTCTCTGTCGAATAAATAAAATCTTTTTTAAAAAAAAAAGAATCTTGACCTCTTTTATGTTCAGCTCCACCATATCAGATCCCTGAGATGTCTAAAAATTTAAAAGCTTATTTTCTTAGTTTTCTTTCCAATTTGTTTACCCTTCTTTTCCCTAGAGATCTTAAATGGCTTGTTGCTTCAACTAAGTGATACTGCACTGGGACAAGATATAAACCCATTTTAGGTAGAAATTTTGAGAAGGAAAGAGAGAATGCTTTGTTTTTTGTGGGTTTTTTTTGGTTTTTCTATTTAAGATTTTATTTATTTACTTGACAGAGAGAGAGAGAAAGAGAGAGCTCAAGCAGGGGGAGTGGCAGACAGAGGGAGAGGACAGGCAGGCTCCCATGTGAGCAAGGAGCCTGATGTGGGGCTCGATTCCAGGACCCTGGGATCACGACCTGAGCCTAAGGTAGATACTTAACCAACCGAGCCACCCAGGCACCCTGGGAATGCTTTGTGAATAAAAGTAAAAGTATTTTCTATGACTAGAGAAAGTGATAAGTAATGGAATGGTATTTAAATAGAAATGCTCATAAAAACACTCAAAACTTGAATAGTGTGAGGAATAGCTGTTATTTGGTTAGAAAAGGGGGATATGTTGGGCGCCTGGGTGGCTCAGTGGGTTAAAGCCTCTGCTTTCGGCTCAGGTCATGATCTCAGGGTCCTGGGATCGAGGCCCGCATCGGGCTCTCTGCTCTGCAGGGAGCCTGCTTCCTCCTCCTCTCTCTCTGCCTGCCTCTCTGTCTACTTGTGATCTCTTTCTCTGTGTATCAAATAAATAAATAAAATCTTTAAAAAAAAAAAAAAGAAAAGGGGGATATGTAAAGATCAAGTGTGTGGAGTCAAGAAATGAACCCAATTTTCAAGGAAAGAAGTTTCTTGTGTCATATGACCAACCAGCTAACTACTCAAGTGGGTCAGAAGCACAACTATGGTGGATAGAGGCATGACTTGAAAGAGGAAGTAAAAAATCTGGTCTCTCATAGAATCAGACAAGAGCCAACTGCTATGTTGAACTAAACTGCCTATTGTACCAGGAGAATTATTGTTCCTTGTTATGTAATTAACACCCCTGTTTTCCCAGATCCCATTACTATTTACATTTATATACCTTAGGAAGAAAAAAAATTGGTCCCTGAATTGTCTGTTTGACCTTAACCATTTTTCTAACCCTAAGTACCATATAAACAATCAATCAGAGATGCTCCCAAGTTAGAGAGGAAGGAGTGTCCCTTGGACATTACCTATACAGGGTAACCAAGAAGGAAATGGGGTGATGTGCATGGTGGCTCAGTTGGTTGAGCATTGGACTCTTGATTTTGGTTTGGAGCATGGTCTTGGGGTCTTGGGATTGAACCCCACCTCAAGCTCAGCGGGGAGTCTGCTCAAGGATTTTCTCCCTCTCCCTCTATCCCTCTACACTCTCTAAAATAAATAAATCTTAAGAAACAAAAAAAAAAAAAAAAGAAGAAGAAGGAAATGGGGCAAGTAACAACTCTAATCCTCCTCTCTTCCACTCTCCCAACACAAAGCAGTCACGTCCCTGTCTTCCACTCTCACCTTACAACATTCCAGAATGTTTCCACATTATGACAATTTTTGCCAAATAAAAATGACTTTATTTTTTTACTAAAAAATACTAAAAACAGAGGGAGAATACTTCTATTTACCAAGCCAGGACTATAATCAATAATTTAATAGCTGAAGAAAAAATAAAGAAAATAATCATGTAGATTTAGAAAACATGAAGGCAGTGCACTGGAATGGAATGACCTCTGGAACTAACCCAAGCAGTTCTAGTGTTGTGTTCTTAGTTTTGGGCCAGACCCAGGATAAAATCCTAAACTTTCTTGGGCTCATTTTCCCTAAGAAAAGACAAGGAAGAATGATAGCACAGGGGAACTCTAAAGTTCTTCTATCTGTATACTTTTAGTCATTTAGTAGAAGAGCTTTCACATAGGGAAGCTAAGGCAGTGTGACAGAAAATGCGTAAGATGTGGACTTAGCTAATTTGAGTATTTGTATTATAATATTTCCTCTATTCCTCCTCAGTCTTATTTCCTTCTGTGTATGACAATAGCAGCCTTACCTACCTTACAAATTGTTATATAGATCAAATAAGAAAATCTATAATGTGTGAAAGTACTTGTTAATCATAAACATTAGACCTCATTTTTGTATTTAGTTCTGCATCTTGCACTGAGAAAGAAATTTTAAAAAAGATAGAATGTGTTCCAGAGACTCTTTGTTATCAGAGAAGATGTGGTATTTATAACTTACAATTCAGGAGTGTCTGTTTCCTCAGCTATTGATTTGCTAAAAGTGTCACAGTTGGACGGCCCAGGTTCCTATAAACTCAGGCGTCATAGGAAAAATATGTAAGATTTCTAAACCAATTAGAAGTAGAGACTTTGGCCCAAAGTCAAATAGCTATGTTGGTTGGTGGTATGTCACAAGTAGAAAGAAAGGGGGAAAAAGTAGAAAGATAAGAAAAGGAGAATTGGCTATGTTGTAGAAAGAATCAACTTGAAGTCTAGACTAACACTAAGATAAGGAAGATGAGCAGAAAGAAGTTGGGAATCACCATTCTGATTCTATAAAGTGTGCAAGTTGGACCTGCCTTATAGATGAGGAAAGTCCCTGTAGAAAAAATAAACTGGGAAGTCATCATATGTAAAGAATAACACATTTGGAAATCTTAGCTAGTAAAAATATTATGAAATTGGGCTATTAAATGTAAGGACCTCAACCTTTTTTTACTGATAATTAGCTTTTATCATTACACTATTTGAATTTTCACTGAGTAAATATGTAATGAATCTCAGATGGCTCTCCCCAAGTTTCCAGAACACAAAAAGTTCATTTGTGAAGGCCGGGCACTTTTACTTGATCTATATAAAATGAGAAAAAAAAATATATATATATATATACATACATTATATATACATATATACTATATAAATATATATAATCAAATATAAAATAGGGAAAATAATTCTTAAGATGCATATACAAACTCAATTTTACTGATTTATAATCATATTATCATATAGATTATGAGCTTCATAAATAAAGACAGACCCAGGAAGGCATGCCTCTCTAAAAGATGTATGCCATCAAGCAAACCACAGCAAAAAGGTAAAAAAGACAGGACTGAAGCAAGACACAGTATCATTAGTGCAATGAAACTAAACTCCATTCATTATGTATTGATAACCAACTAAAACCTATGATTAGAGAGATATCAAAATATAAATAAATTTGCTTTGGTAAAATTAATCCAAATATATTTCTAATCATTTCAAATGGTATAAGCTTACAAATTCTCCTTATACTAAAGATTATTATCTAGTTTCTGGACCAATCTTTGCTCCAAATGCCCAAGGCTGGGAACCAAGTAACAAGAGCCCTTGAGTTCTAAGAACAGCTGAAGTAAGACATAGCATTTACCATGGACTGGCGCCAAAAGAATTATTACAGAGGACGTAGAAAAATCTTCTTTTACATCTTGATACACTTTTTTTTTTTTTAATTTTTTTTTTAATTTTTTTATTTATTTATTTGACACAGAGAGAGAGATTACAAGTAGGCAGAGAGGCAGGCAGAGAGACAGGGAGAGGAGGAAGCAGGCTCCCTGCTGAGCAGAGAGCCCGATGCGGGCCTCGATNCTGAGATCATGACCTGAGCCGAAAGCAGGGGCATTAACCCACTGAGCCACCCAGGCGCCCTTGATACACTTTTTTATCTTACTTCTTTTGCAGGATTACCTGACTTTAACCGAGGACTAACATAAGATCTATTTCTAAGTATATCTTTGCCTGAATTGATATAGCTGAATATTGTATATATGCATATCAACAAATTCACTATCTCATTTTTTAAAGGTTTTATTTTTAAGTAATCTCTACACCTAGCATGGGGTTCAAACTCACAACCCTGAGATCAAGAGTCACACGCTCTACCAACTGAGCCAGCCAGGCACCCCCACCATCTCATTTTTTAATTTAGATTTTAAAATGCTGAATTTAAATGACATATGTACATTGCACTATGGAAGAATTTTTCCTTCTCTTGTACTGAAATAAGAAAAGTGATTTACATTACTTCAAATCAAAATGAAAACTAAAAATTAACACTTATAGAGACTAATACTGCAGATCAGGATTTACACTACACAGACAAAAATCATTTAGTCTTTCAAATTAATATATCTGACTGTCTTTCTTTAATGCTCCTGCTTCACCTGCAGCACATAAGACAAGGTAATAATTTATGATAATCATATGAAAATATACAATTAATATTCATCACCTCTCATTCCTCATCACTTTAGATGATCAGTAATGCAGAGTGAAAATGCTGTCAGATTTCTAATTGCTTTGTAATGGGCTTGAAACAGGGAAATCATTAAAGACAAACAATCTGTCATTTGTCTGTTACTTTATCTATCACACAAAAAAACTCATTAAAGAAATTGCTAATGAACTACAAAAGACTATACTCATGGTGCTTCTACAGTAGATTAACAAGTATTACTATGAATTGCTTAAAATATTTTAAAAATATGATATTTTGTGGAAATTCATCAGAAAACATCTATCTTCAGTATATTTTTTAAGCCATGTGGTTTTATTATTTTGGCATCTAATCCATCATTGCAGAAGTCCCTTTAGCATATAAGATTTGTTTTTCATCAGTCTCTAAATAATTCAACTGAAAGGTTGCAAGAAGAAGCTGAAATGCTAAATGTGTTTATTAGTAGTAAACTGACACAAGTAAAAAAAATAGCACTATAGTAACCCTAATGCTAAGTAAAGAATATATTTCAAAATTTGATTTTTACCCTTGTATCTCCATGGATTTTGAACTGTTGAAGTTCCAATGTTTCATTCATCTTAACACCATCATTATATGAAAATTATATTCAACTATTAAAATTGACCATAATATTATTAAACTCTGCATAACATTAACTAATTTGAAATTTTGAAGATACTAACCAATACTAAAATGTTTCATTATATTACATCAAATAATTTTGGAGGGGAACAAATCATTTCTTTAAATGATCACATCAAATTTTATATGTCTTTATTTGTGCTACCTTTCTATATGAGATACCTAATATTAAAAAAATCTATAGGGACACAGGCGTTGCTCAGTCAGTTAAACATCTGCCTTTGGCTCAGATCATGATCCCAGAGTCTTGGGATTGAGTCTTGCATCAGGTTCCTTGCTCAGCAGGCAGCCTGCTTCACCTTCTGCCTGCAGCTCCCCCTGCTTATACTCTCTCTCACTCTCTCTCTCTGACAAATAAATAAAATCTTTAAAAAATAAATAAATTAAAAAATCTGTAATAATGACACTAATATAGTTTTAAAAACAAAGAGGTACATGAACAAAAAAACCTAGTAATATTTTGTTGGGTATACAGTCCAGTTGCATTTTATTTTTGAAAAATATATGAGAGCGATCATGTTTTTCATTACGCTAATGAACTGAATCGTGACTTTATTTCCTACAACAAAACATAAGAATCTTAGTAATAAAGTCACTTTAAAAAAATGTAGATCTATTCATATCTATTGGAATATACACAAATTTAAAAACCTAAATGCAATGGCATGTTCAGATGGGTGCCATGGTTGAATACAGGAGTTAATTCCAAGCTAACTTCAAAAGATTCCATAACACTCTGGAAACATCTTCATTATACTCTCTAATTGACTTAAACAGACTTCATATCAACTGTTTAACACATTTTAACCTACAAATTAACACCCCTTGATCATTCAGATTAACCTTCTGTGAATCAATTACATGACTAAAATAAACTTAAAAAAAATTCAGTTTTAAAAAACTAAAAAGGAGAAGGAAGAATGCTTTAAAACAAGGATATAAATGCACATTACTACAGAGTTGAAACAGATCATCACAAGGTTTCACATTTCAAAGTAAATGGAAAACTCACAGAAAAGCCAGAGTGGTCATAAGAAGAAAGAGAAAGGGGAAAAGAAGTGAATGGGGGAAGGGGTACCCAGGTAGCTCAGTAGGTTAAGCATCTGCCTTCAGATTAGGTCATGATCCCCGGATCCTGGAAGCCTCAGGTCATGATACTGGGGTCCTGGGATCAAACCCCCAGGACGGGCTCCCTGCTCAGTGGGGAGTCTGCTTCTTCTCCCTCTGTCCCTACCCCCCGTGTGCTTGTACACGACCCCTCTCTCTCTCTCAAATAAGTAAATAAAACTAAATTTAAAAAGCTTTTCAAAGAAAAAGTGAATGAGGGAAATAAGTTTGGTATTTATTATGATCACTGAAAAGAAACAGAAAATGGATTATAGACAGTATCTTTAATAGGTTAATGGAAAGATGAAAATATCAGACATGAAGAAGGTAGTAAGACAGGAACAAAAATTCCAGGTAAGATAAAGACTTCTAAAAGGTGTGAAACAAGGTTGAAAGAACAATGACACAAATGAAGTTAAAAAACGAGAGAAACACAGCAACAGGTGTGGTGTCAGTAAAAGTATTTACCTCTTTGTCTCTCTTGCTTAGTGCACTGCCTTGCTCAAATTCATGAATTTTCACTGATGATTACCACTGAAAAGACAAGAGAAGAGATCAAGTAAGGACGAGTGAGAAGAAAAACACAAAAATGAAAAAACACTTCTGTTCTTTTTTAAAGATTTTATTTATTTATTTGAGAGAGAGAGAGAGAGAGCAGGAGCAGTGGGGAGGGGCAGAGGGAGTCTCCCCGCGGAATGCAGGGCTCCTTCCCAGGACCCTGGGATCACAACCTGAGCCAAACGCAGATGCTTAACAGACTGAGCCACCCAGGCACCCCTGAAAAACTATTTCTAAAAGATGAGGTGGGATTGTTCAACAGGGCTGATTCTCAATACCATCTAAAGCTTTATGACAATACGCCAAAAAGAAAAAAAGACGTTTCTCTAATTCTAACCATTCATTTCTCCTTTCCATTAATACGTAATACTTCAATATTTAAAACTTAATGCTTCCATGCATCTCTCTGAATTAGTCTCATTTTGAGTCAAGGATTTCAGTCATTCAGGAAATCTACCTTTTTCTATCATGTAACTATAAATTAGTAACTGTCACAGCACCTGCATTTCCTCTGGCACAGCACTTCCTACAGTTACTTTGGTTGCTCCTTTAATTGTCTATTTACCCAAATAAACTCTAAGCTTTTACAAGGGCTACAGCCAACTGTTTTGTGTCTCTTGTAACAAAGTGTAGGACACATAGTAGACACCGAATAAGTGGTTTGTTGACTGAATGAGTGAGCGAAGGTTCTACCTGTACTCTCTCTGTGTATATATGTGTGTGTTTATCTTATCAGTAGCTAATTCTTGATGGTTTTCCTATCTCCTAAGTAGATTTTAAGTTGCTGTAAGAGCAACCATCTAATTTCAGAACATAACCATAATATTTTGTGGTACTTAAAAATGGATACAGCTTCGTTCACTGACATGAAAATTCTAAACACTCAGAAAATTAAAGAACAGTTGGTAATGAAACCAGTAGAAAGAGCCAAGTAAATATAAAATATAATAATAGGATAAAAATAGCATAACTACACTGTACATTTTGCAAATACTATCCATCAATGAGAAGCACAATTTACTAATAAGATATCAAATTAAGAATTTATTAATGTGTGGTAGACATTATTTAATGGGCAGACAAGTACTAAAACAATAAATTGAGTAAAAATTGATTTTTGCCATCACTACAACCAAAGGTCTTAAACCCCTGCTATATCTATACTATATAGCCATACTTATATCTAAATCAATATCTGCATTTAACTCTACTTGATCAATCACCTTGATTACTTTTCGGTCAATCATCTTGAAATTAAATATTTAACATATGCCTATCTTGTTTATGTTAAATATTTATGACACAGGAATTAAGAGGTTTTTTGCTCATGCTTTTAATTTATTCACAAACTATATAGTTCATCAAACATTTGGATTTGGGGATCATTTTTCCAATTCAATAGTTTGTAGCTTTCATTTACTCTGTTTGGAAATTCTTAAAATAAAGCTATGAATTCTTAATGTTCTACTAGTCAAAACTCAGCAACAAATATTTCACTATTAATAATAATAACGACAAAAGCTAACCCTTCCTGAGTATTTACTACTTTTAGGCATTATTATCTCATTGAATCCTCACAACAAACCTAGAGGGAGATACTATTATTATTATTCCGTTTTTACAGAGAAAGAAACCAAGGCACAGAGATAGGTTAACTTAAAATGTTCATATAACCAGTAAGAGACAGAGTCTGGATTCAAACCTATGCAGTCTGACTCTAGACTTCATGCTTTTTTTTTTTTTTTTTTTTTTTAAAGTAAGCTCCGTGGCCAGTGTGGAGCCCGACGCAGGGCCCAAACTCACAACCCTGAGATCAAGACCTGAGCTGAGATCAAGAGTCAGTTGCTTAACTGACTGAGCCACCCAGGCGCCCCTAGACTTCATGCTCTTAACCATCATGCTAACATAGTTTATATTTCTGCTTTGTTAGTCCTACATAAAATGGATAAATTACCTTCTTAAAATAAGACAGTTGAGAAACAAACCTATTACACATCGTTAGAACTTCGGAGAAGTGGCACAATAGCTGGTGCTTAGTTTCTCTGAGAGGTGTCCCTGCCCTCACAGAGTTTATGAAATTAGGGAATCAGAACATATACCCAAAATGTATAATAGTACCCTGTGGGATAGGATGGGTACAAATGAGGAGGACATATAGGACTGGCTATGAATGTTGAGAGGAGGAACTAATTTCTAGGCATTGAGTCAGCATAAAAGCCTTGATGGAAGAGATGGGTCTGAAAAGAGGGATAAAATTGACAGGTGAAAGCAAAGAGCAAAGGTGGTATAAGCAAGAAGAATCACCTGAACAAAATTATGGATGAAGTTCCAAGAAAAGATCCCATTGTTTAAATGTTTCATGTACGGAGGTAATAGGCAATGAGGCTGGAAAACTTAGACTATTTGGGAGGTAAATGAATGCCAGTTTAAGGAGTAGGATTTTATTCTCTATTTTATTTATTTACTTATTTTTTGAAGTAAGATTTATACCTAATGTGGGGCTGGAACTCATGACCCTGAGATCAAGAGTCATGTGCTTTACTGATTGAGCTAAGCGAGGTACCCTAAGACATTATCCTTTAGACCTGGCCTGTTTGATAGAGCAGTCACGAGTTAGATGTGGCTATGGAGCATGTAAGATATGGCAAGTCCAAATTGAAATGAGCTGTATAGGTAAAATATACAAGTAAAATACACTAAATCTTTAAAGATTTATCATGAAAAAACAATGTAAAATGCCTCATTAATAATTTCTACACTGATTATATTTGAAAATAATCATACTCTGAATATGGGTTAAATAAAATACATTATTAAAATTCATTTCACCTGTTTCTTTTTACTTTCCTAATGTGGCTACTGGGAAATTTAAAGTCATATATGTGGTTCATATTTGTTGCTTATACCATATTTCTATTGGGCAATAATGCTCTAGAAAATGAAAAATGAAGACAAATGAGCAGGGATTCACATAAAAAGTATTTTAAGAAGTTTATTCTGGTATAAATAAAAGATCAGGTCATAAGACAATTGATCTAGTTTTTCAATAAGCCAATGGCAGGAAAAGAGAAAACAAAACCAAGATGGTGGTAAAGTGGGATTGCTATAGCTTAAAAGATACTAAAGAGACAGAACAATCAAATGCGCTGTGTAGCCTTTGTTTGGATAATGATTCACGCAAACCAACCATAAAAAGACATTTCTGAGACAACTAAGGAAATGTAGAGACTAGATATTGTCAATGAATTATTGATTACTTCAGCAGAATAATGACCTTATGGAGATGAAAGAAAAAGTTGCAAACCAAAGTATGCTTTATTGATGTGGGCTAAAGTATGTCAAGATGAAATGACTGAACACTTGGGAACTGCTGGGGGAGAAAAAGGTGTACCTCTTACTATCTAAATCTTAATGAATACATACATACACACTGCGCACACACACACAAATGTGAAAAAAATGAATTGAGAAAATGGAGGCAGTGTGATCAGACTTTTCAGAATTTGGTTAAAAAAAGAGAATAAAAGAGAAAACACAATACCCTAAGGAATCATAAATCAAAGGAAGGTGCCCTTGCCGTAAAAACTGGAGGATCTGGGCAGAACTATCTGTGAGGAAGGACTAAGCAGTGGAAAGGGGGGTATGTGAGGGCTAAAAAGTTCAAGGGGGTGTCATTCGGTATAGGAAGGTATTTAGAACAACACTCAATTCTGTCACTTAACACATTCCCTTAGGGCCACACAGAAGGTATGTTGGAACCAGGACTAAAATCAGATCCTCTGACTTAGCATAATACTCTTTGTGCCTAATTTTAAACATGACAAAATTCGATGGAGAACCCAATTAATACTTTTTGCTTTAGATTTGCTTACGTCATTCAGTTATTCTTTATACCATCATTAAATAATTGACCATATTAAAATATTTTATTTAATGTACTTAGGTTTATCTTGATTGCTTCTCAAACTGAGAAGAGAGATAAAAAAGAAGGAAAGCAAATTTAAGTAGTAATAACAACAGAACTATCTTAACATCTCCAAGTGAAATTTAAATCATGCTGCCAAAACACAAGACACAGTTACACCTCTGGGAACAATGCAAGGAAGAGAGGTCAATGTAAGGCAAGTCGTATAGAATAGAGGAAATAAAAGGGAACAACAGAAGGAAAGGCAGAAGCAAGAAGGAAAAAAACTAATAAAAAACCTAACAGTGCCCATTTGCAGGGCCCAGCAACTCCCTCAAAGCAGAGTGGTTGGGCGCCTGGGTGGCTCAGTGGGTTAAAGCCTCTGCCTTCGGCTCAGGTCATGATCTCAGGGTCCTGGGATCGAGGCCCGCATCGGGCTCCCTGATCAGTGGGGAGCCTGCCTCCTCCTCTCTCTGCCTGCCTCTCTGCCTACTTGTGATCTCTCTCTCTGTCAAATAAATAAATAAAATCTTAGAAAAAAAAAAAGCAGAGTGGTTTATTCCTTTTCAGTAAGCTTGAAAGATAGCCCGGCTTCCCTGGTCACTTACTAAGAGTCCTGTTCTGTTGCTCTACAATTGGCTATTTGGCCTTGATCCCTGGTTTGCTTCTTCATCTACCAAATGGGACTATTAATACCCTTCTTACTAGCTTCATTGGGTTGAAGTGAAAGTGAAGCAAGGTAGTAAGTATGAAAGGACTTTGAGAAGTTACCGGTTGCTGAGATCATCGACAAGAAATAATTAAGTTGAACATCCTTCCCAGAACCCCCCCCCCCACACACACAAAAACAACCCTTCAATCGGTGTAGGTTTTCTCTTAATTTTCGAATGAGAACGTTCTAAGGGAAGTGTAGAGATACGGGAAGAATGAGCTCTCCTCCTCCTTCACAGGCCGCTATCCCACCACTCCCCCCACCCCGTCCCCGCCAGAGAACAGTCACCAGACGCGAAAGGTTTGGGAGCAGGGTAGGGCAAGCGGAGGAAGCCCCAGGAGATGGGGCGGGGGAGCGGTGGTGCACGCTGAGGGAGAGGAGAGACGCCACAGTCTCGGAGTCGGGACTAGAGGGAGTTAGAACGAGGCGAAGGACACCTTTTTCCACAGCGCGGGCACTTACTGCTTGTAACTCCTTGGAAGCGAAGACTGGTTACCATAGCGACCGCGTCCAGGAGGGCGGAGCGGCCCTTGTGTTCGGTGCCTCGGCCACAAGGGCTCGGCTAGAAACGTGGTCGCGTTAGGTCCATGACTTCCGGCGGAAGGAGAAGCCGGTTCCGGGTTTTGGCGACTGCGGGCGAGGAGTCTGTGATAAGGGATCTGTGAAGTTCGGTAAGTTTGGTATCGAGTAAAGCCAGGAGAGGGTAGCAAGCAGCCTGTGGCTGGGCGGTACAGCCGAAATGAATACAGTGGGTTCCCAAGCCGCAATTTTGAGCCCCCCACCCAACCCCCCGGTCTCTTGAAGTTCACAGCAGTGGGAAGAGGTTGTTTGATTTCTGGGGCTCCTGGCCGGGTCTCTTCTGTAGTCTAGAGGGCTGGCGTATCCTCCTGTGAGCAGTTTCAGGTTCTCTTTTTGTGTAAGCGCCGGTAACCAAGGGGCTTGTGCTGTTTACCTGCCCGAGTTTCCCCATATTATTATTTTAAGGTAATCTGGAAGAAATGTGAACTGGAAACATTAACAGGGAATGCTCCCAAATTCATTTTAATTCTTTGCTGTTTTGTTTTGCTTTCAACTTTTTTAAATTTTGTAAACATTTATTAAATTCCTCTATTGTGTTTAGTATTTACTATGTGCGGCTTTTACCGCGAGACTAGCAGAAATACCTTCTTAGAGGTCATCCACCGCTTTCGTTCATTTTCGAATTGTTTTCTTAATGCTGTTGTAACTCATTAATTTAAGGTATAAGCGTATACCATGAAACGTGTAACAGATTTCCCATTCTTGTCTGTATACTTACACATGAAATTCTTGGGGCGTTTTAAATGAGAATATATGCTTCATCAGGTTTGCGTTATAATCCTGATTTACTCAACTATTAAAGAATTTAGGAAAGTACTTGCTTATTTCTTCGAGCTTGCAAACTAATGAATTGTCATCAATATTTTTATTCAGCTGATCTGAGAAGGCCCACTTCTTGTTCAATGGATGATGGCATTTGAGCAGATACCAAAAAAGGATTGGTATGGCATTCTGGGGGCAGACCCATCTGCAAGTGTGTCAGACCTAAAACAAAAGTATCAAAAACTCGTATTAATGGTAAGTGTTTTCTTGAAGATTTAAATCATGGGGGGAAAACAGGTTTTGTTTTTGTTTTTGTTTTTGTTTTTTTATGTGACCAGAAATTTAGGTTTCTATAGAATGAATGGGAATATCAAAGCAGGAATTAGGGTATTAATGTGGTTAATTGAAAGTTTCAGTAATATTGTAAAAAATTTTTTTTTAAACTTTGAGATGGGAAAACATGGTGATTTGGAGCAGGAGATCTTAGTCTTGCTGGTTGAGTTAGAATACTGATTCTACCACTATTTGTGGGAACAAGGACAAGTTCTTGTCCCCTGTATGTGCCTCAGAGAGAGTGAAATGAACTAGTCCAAGTAAAATGCTTAGAAGTATGTCGTGTAATAAGCAGTCTTAGTTATCTAGTTGCCACTAAGCTACATGTGTCTATTGAGCACTTGAAATGTGGCTAGTCCAAAATGAAATTTATAATAAATGTAAAATACATTTGAAGATTTAGTACAAAAAGAAAATATAAAATAATCTAAACTTCATGTTGATTACATGTTGAGGTGATAATATTTTGGGTTTATTGGCTATTTTGCATATTTTGTACATAATATATGACATACATTTGCATATAGTATAATTAGGTTATCAAAACGGATTTAATCTGCTTTTTACTTTTTTAACAAAGCATGTGTGGCTTACATTTGTAGTTTGTGTTATGTTTTTATTGAATGGTGCCAATTTAGGCCATTTTACCCTGTTTTTCACATGACTCCATTCTTTGGTGAGATGAGTTATGGTATTTATATAGTATCTTTCTGAACTGTTTAATTTTTTTCAACCTATATTGTAATGTGTCTTAAGTCAATATCAATAATTCTATAATGGTTTCTAGTTAACTCAGTTTACAAAAAGGGTAGAGGACCATTACTTGTATAGCATTCGTTGTTTCTGTAGTTTTGGACAAACAGATCTGAGATTTTGCCAAAACTGTTAGTGCTTATTGTGAGAGATGTAGGTGGTTTACTGTCAGGAATGTATTAATATCCCTTCTTTAGGTAATAAGTTGACTAAATGATGTTAAGATTTCTTTTATCTCAGAATTTTTAGGATTTCTCTTAGTAAAGTCAAGTAGACTTGATTGAAAATTTTTTCCTAATACCGAATCATCCTTGTGCCTCATTTAAACTGAGATAAAGCTGGAGAAGTAGACTGTATTTAGACCATGCAGGTCATTTAGGCCATGCTGATCTTTAATTTGGCAAGGAGAAGCCATTTACACTTAATATGGTAGCATCTGTCAAAAACCAAAGTGAATCATTTTGCATACCCTTCTGTAACATATCAGAGAGTTCCATTTGCTCTAGATCTTCACCAATATTTGATGCTCTCTTTCCTCTATTGGGGGTTTCTCAGTTTTGCCACCATTGACGACATTTTGGACAGGATAATTCTTTGTTATGTGGGGCTGTCCTGTGCCTTGTAGGATGTTTAGCAGCATTCTAGATCCCTGTAACAACTAAAAATATCTCCTAGGGGTCAAAATTGCCAGTTTCCCATCCCATTAAGAACTACTGTACAATTCTGTATTTCTAGTGATCTCTCAAGTAGTTTTATTTTATATTTCTCTGATTAACAATTTTAAGCACTTTTAAATGTTATTAGTCATTTGTATAATTATCTTTTCGGAAGTGTCTTTTTAAAAAATTAAGTATATTCCAGATCTTGTGTATAGTTTACATTGTGTGTATTTTATCCTAATCTGTGGCTAGCCAGTTAATTTTCTTAGTGGTGTTTTTGCACCACTGTGGTGCATAAGCAGAAGACTTTTGTTTTAATGAAATACAATTTATCACGTTCGTTTTTTGAATAGTGCTCTCTGTGTCTTTAAGACGGTTATGAAAATACTGTTTTTCTCATGTAGCTTATAGTTTGCTTTTACCTTTAGACCTCTGACTCTTTTTAAAAGATTTTATGTATTTGAAAAGGAGAGAGAGAGTGCATGAGCAGGGGGAGGAGCTGAGGGAGAAGCAGGCTCCCCACTGAGCAGGGACCCCAATGCAGGACTCAGTCCCAGGACCCTGAGATCATGACCTGAGACAAAGGCAGACACTTAATTGACTGAGCCACCCAGGCATCCCTTAACCTCTGACTGTTTTGTGTATGGTGTGAGGGGGGAGGTTATGTTTTCTTTTTCCCCCCTCAATATGAATATCCAGCGGTTCACTTATTGGAAAGATTTTCTTCTCTGCATTATTTTGTTAGTGTCTTGGCTCTGGGGGTCTATTTCTAGATTCTGTTTTGTTTGGTATATTTGTCCTTTTACTAATACCTCTTTCTTAATTACTGCAGTTTTATAGTCTGTTTCAAAGTCAATGTGACGTTAAGTTCTCTAATTTTATCCTTCTCAAGTTTACTTTGGTTGTTCTAGTTTGCTTGCATATCCATAGAAATTTAGAATCAGTTTCTAAATTTCCATTCAAAGAAATCCTGCTTGAATTTTAATTGTGACTGTATTGAATATATACCCATTTGGCAGAATGGACGTTTAACAATATTGTGTCTTCTAATCCATGAATATATTATGTAATGTCTCTCCATTACATAAGTGATCTTTAATTTCCTCAGAAATATTTTAGAACTTCCAGTGTAGTACTACGCATTGTATTTATTTCTAGTTTTTTGGTGTTTTTGGTTCTATTGTAAATGATATTTATTTTATTTTATTTTCTAATTATTAATAGCATATAGAACTATAGAGAGAGAGCGTGCAGGGTGGGAAGGAGCAGAGATGAGAGGAAGAATCTCAAGCAGACTCCCTGCTGAGTGTAGAGCCTGTCTCATTGTGGGCTTGATCCCATGGTCATGAGATCATGACCTGAGCCAAAAAAATCAAGTCAGCCGTTTAACCAACTAAGCCACCCTGGCCCCTCAGAAGTATAATTTATTTTTATATACTGATCTTGTATCCCACAGTCTTGCTAAATTTGCTTTCTGGTTGTCTCAGAGCTGTCTTTGTAGATTCCTTAGAATTTTCTACCAACACAGTTATGCCACTTGCAAATAAAGAGAGCTTTCTTTCTATAATCCATATGCCTTATATTTCTTTTTCTTGCCTTAATGCACTAGTAATGTACTTCTCTTCTAGTGTTCAGTTGAAGTGTTGAGAGGAAATATCCTTGTGTTGTTCCTGATTTTAAAGAGGTGACTTTCAGTATTTTACCATTAAGTATATTATTAGCTGTATGTTTTTTTAGATGCCATTTGTCGGGTTGGGGATATTCTTCTTATTCCTAGTCTGCTAAGAGTGTCTATCATGAGTGAGTATTGAACTTTGCTAGTTGTTGTTTTTTTTTTTTCCATTTATTGAAGTCTGTAGTATTAATTTTCCTCCTTTAATCTGTACGTACTGAATTACATTGATGTTTCTTATGTTAAACCTGTTTTGCATTCATAAGGTAAACAAATCTCATTTGTACGTGAAGTATTATGCTTTTTATGTATTGCAGGATTCTTCTTGCTGTTACTTTGTTAAGGATTTTTATGTCTAGAGTCATATATATTCATGTAATTTCCTTGAATGTCTGTGTCTAAATTTGGTATCACAGTTATGCTGGCCCCATACAATAATGGGGGAGTAAGTCCCATTTTCTCTCTTTTCTGGAGGAGTTTGTGTAAGAATGCTATTTCTTTTTTAAAAAATTTAATTGAAGTTTAGTTGACATACAATGATATATACTAATTTCAGATGTACAACATAGTGATTAGACAATTCTATACATTACACATTTGCTTACCACTGTAAGTTGTGGTTACCACCTGGCATCATACAGTGTTACTATAGTATTTATTATTAACTATAGTCCCTACACTGTATTTCTCATCCCCTTGACTTACGTATTTTATAACTTAAAGTTTGTGTCTCTTCATCCCCTACATCTGTTGTGCCCATCATCCCCATTCCTCTTTCCCCTGGCAACTACCAGTTTGTTCTGTGTATTTGAATCAGTTTCTCTTTGTTTGTTTGTTTCTAGATTCCATATATAAGTGAAATCATATGGTATTTTTCTCTGTGACTTATTTCACTTAGCATAATACCCTCTAGATCCATGTGTGTGGTTGAGAATGGCAGTATTTCATTCTTTCTTTATGATTGGGTAATATTCCATTATTTATACACCACATCCTCTTTTTCCATTTGTCCATTGACGGACACTTAGGTTGCTTCCATATCTTGGCTATTATAAATAATGCTGCAGTAAATGTAGGGGTACATATATCTTTTCAAATTAGTGTTTTATTTTTAGGGGGTAATTATTTTAAGAATTTATCCATTTCATTTAAAAAGTCAAAGTTATTATAATGTTCATACTGTATCCTTATTATCCTCTTACTACTGAAAGATTTGTAGTTATGTTTTCATTTTCATTCTTTATATTGGTAATTTGTGTTTTCTATTTCTTTTTTCCTGATCAGTCTTGCTAGAGGTTTAGAAATTTCTTAAATCTTGGCCAAGAAACAACTTTTACTCTGTTGATTTTGTATTGTTTTTCCATTTCTCTTTACTTGATTTCTGCTTTTAATTTTATTATATCTTTCTTCTACTTGCTTTTCTTTTTCTAGCTTATTAATGAAGAAAAGTGCATCACTGATTGTACACATGTCTTTTCTTACATCTATTTAAAACTATAAATTTCTCTCTAAGCCTGAAGTACTCCTTTAGTTTCATCCCACAAATTTTGATATGTGTATTTTCATTATTATTCAGCTCAAGATATTTTAAAATTTCTGCTGTAATAGTTTTCTTTGATCGGCGAATTACTGAGAGGTATATTGTTTAATTTCAAAATTGGAAAATACTCAAGGGTCTTTCTGTTATTTCTAATTTAATTCTGTTGTGGTTAGGGTATACTTGGTATGATTTCATGCCTTTGAAATTAATTAAAACTTTTTTTATGGCCTAGCTTATTGTCTGTCTTGGTGAGTGTTCCCATGCACTTGAAAAATGGGTGTCCTGCCATTATTGAGTATGGTGTTCCATAAGTGTCTATTAGGTCAAGTCGATATTGTTGTTCAAATACTCTACATACTTACTGATATTTTGCCCATTTGTTTTATCAGTTTCTGAGAAAAGGTCATTTACATCTCAAACTATGATGGTGGGTTTGTCGATTTTTCCATTAATTTTTGTTTCACTTATTTAAGATTGTCACTATTATTAGGTACATGTGTATTTAAGATTTATCTCTTCAGCCACACCATCTTTCTTATACTTAGTGTTTGTATGATTTATCTTTTCCCATCTTTCACTTTCATTCTGTCTCTTTTATGTTTAAAATGTGTTTCATTGATACAGAGAGTAATTTGGGCCTTAAAAAAAATCCAACTTGTCAGTCTCTGGCTTTTTATTCAGAGTGTTTAGTCCATTTAGGCAAAATGATTACCATAGTATAGTTCACCTCCATCACCTCACATAGTTACCTTTAACTGTGGGGTTAAGAACTTTTAAGATGGATGGACTCTCCTAGCAACTTTCAAGTATACAGTTGTTACTAAATTCACCATGCTGTATACTAGATCCTCAGAATTTACTCCTCTTGTAACTGGAGATAGTATTCTCTGACCCATTTTCCCCACCCAGTATTTCATTTATATTTGATGTAATTATTGACAGTGTTTGGGTTTAAATCTCTGATCTTCTTTTTTACCCCTTTGGATTTGTCCTGTCTGCTTTTTGTTCTTCTCCTTTGCCTTTCTTACCATCTTTTGGGTAAATCAAGTATTTTTTATTATTCTATGTTATTTCTTTTGTCAAAGCACATACGCTTCTCTATGTGTTTTTTAGTGATTTTTCTAGAGATTAAATGTAATAATTTTAAGTTTTCACAGTTTACCTTCCAAAAAAATGTCATTACTCCACAGTATAAAAACTTTATGACAGCACACTTCATTTACTGCCCTCCTTCCCCTTTGTTTTTACTTTCAAAGACAAGATATGCTGTAAACTCTGTAGTACAATGCTACTTTAAATATTTCTACTCTTTTAAATATTTCTGCTTCTACTTCTTTTGAAGAGATTTATTGGTATGTATGAATGTATCATACATATTTTTTTCTGATGTTTCTATGTGGTATTACTTTTTTCCCATCTGTGGAATTTTTTGCCTTCATTTTGGAAAGATTTTTTATTTCCACCGGCTAGAGAACTGTAGATCGACAAGAGTTGGGTTTTTGTTTTTTGTTTTTTTCCTTTAAAGGCTTGTTTTAAATTGTTTCTGATGAGAATTCAGCTATAATTTATATCCTTGCTTCCTTCTTTTTAATGTATCTTTTTATCTCTGGTTGCATTCAGGATTTTCCCTTTATCTTTTGGTTTTAGTGGTTTCTCTGTCATGTGCCTAAAATGCAGAGGTTTTTTGTGTTTATCTTTCCTAGGTTTCTTGGATTCGTGTTTGATGCCTTTCTTTTGCTGCTTTTGGAATGTTTTCAGCCATTATGTCTTCACTTTTTTTTCCTGTTCCATTCTTCCCCTCTTTTCCTTTTGGGATTCTAATTACATATATATTAGATTATACCATAGTTATCGGATGCTCTGTTCTTTTTTCCTCTGGTCTTATTTTCTGTTTGTATTTCGGTTTGCATAATTTCATTGAACCTGTCTTCAAATTCATTGGTTTTATTTTTTCTCTACTGTGTCCATCTGCTGATAAACTCACTAAAGAAATTCTTATTCTCTGTTATCTAATTTTCATTTCTCCTGTCTCCTTTCTTTATATGGTTTGCCTATGTCTTCTGTCTTTTCACACATATTATGTACCACTTCCACTAGCCTATCTAATATACTTAACTGTAGTTATTTAATTAATTTTATTTATTTATTTATTTTTTATTAATTGTAGTTATTTTAAAGTCCTTGTCTGATAATTCTAACATTTAACCCAGAAAGGATTTATATCCTTTCTTGATGGTGGACCATATTTTCTTTGTTCGTTCCATTGTCTTACCATTTTTTTATTGAATGACAAAAATTGTTTGTAAATGAAAAGTAGACATAGAAGTAAATAGTATCTGTATTCCTGGGCATGGGCATGCCCCTTCCGTAAGGCAGCTTGTGTGGTGCGCTAAGTCAGTCTAGTCTATAATTGAGCTGAGATTGTTTTGATTGTCATTGCTTTAGTGATTAATTTCACCACAGGCTCCAGATGATTTGAGCAGGATCAGAACCATCCCTTTAGCAGAGCCTGAGTCCCATCAGGATTTGTCTCAGCTTTCCCGTCCTGTCTGTAGACTTCAGCAGGCCTCCTACATGGGAAGAGTGGTCTCTCTCAGTCTCTTCCAGCTTTCCTGTCTCTTTTAGCTCTGGATGACTGTTGCCTGGTATTCAGAGTAAAGTCTGTATTCCTTGGAGGGTTTCTCTCAGTTCTCCAAGACTCCCCTCTAACTTTAGTGAGCCACTTGTGCCACTATCTCATGAGGTGACTCAGCCCTCCTGCCCTATCTGTTTTTTCTTGTGAGCACTTGACAAAGTCCTGTGGGACAGAATTGGTGGGCAGGTACACAGTCTCTATGCCAGTCTATAGTCGGCCTTTAAAAGTGATTAAAAGTTTGTTTTCTTCTTATCTGTGCCTGTGATGGCTTCCTGCTCCTGCTGCTGTGCCAAAAATAAAACCAGTGATAGGTTTTTTTCTTTCGGGGAGGGTCTTTTCACTTTGAATTTGGATTCATTGGGTTTCTTCGAGTTCTCAGTTCCCTATTTAAAAAACAAAAACAAAAATAACTATGAGTTTGTAAGATATCTGGCTGGTTCTCCTGGATTATTCCTGTCAGCATGAAAATGTACCATTCCTCCCATCTTTGGGGGGGGGGGAAGAACTTTTTCTCAACCCATTTCTGCCACTTCTTGCCCCAGCTCAGTGTTCTTTGTAGCAAAAACAGCATTTCAAAATGTTTCTATTTCTGTTCTTTGATTTCTCTCTTTCCAACTCTTTTAAACCTACTCCGGTGAGGCTTCGCTCCCACCAGTACACTGAAACTGCTCTTATCAAGATTGCCAGTGATACCTGTAATGGGGAAAAACACAGTCCTGTGACACAATTCTTCTGTCACCAGATGTGTGGATTTTCCACACATCAAGCAATTTCCTGCAACACCAGCAGGATTTCCCATTATTCTCTTCAATTCTGACATTACCTGGAGATAGCATCCGATCCCACAAAGTTAAGGGCTCACTCCCAGAAGACTGCCCTAACTCGAGATGCCAGTCACAAGTCCCAGGTTGTCACATGTACTTCTTCTGACTGACAGAACTTCTGACTGAACTCCTTATAAGTTAGGGTTCCCAGACCCCTTCCTTGAGCTTGATAATTTACTAGAATGGCTCACAGAACTCAGGGATGTAATTATGTTTACCATTTTATTGTATAATAAAGGATATGATAAAGTATACAAACAACCAGATGAAGAGGTACACAGTTCAGGAGCTTCTGTCCTAGTGGAATTGGGGTATGCTACCCTCCTGGCATATAGATGTATGTGTTCACCAACTCAGATACTTTCTGAACCCTGTGCTGGTATTGGGAATTTAATGTAGGTTTCACCAGGTTGGCATGATTAATTATTAACTCCATTTCCACTTCCTTTTCCTTTTCTGGAGAGTAGGGGGTGGGTCTGAAAGTCCGAAGCCTCAGATTATGGCTTGGACTTTCTGGTGAGCAGCCCCCATCCAGGAGGCCACCAAGAGTCACCCTATTAGAACAAAAGACACTCCAACCACCTATGAGATTCCAAAGGAGATTTCATTAAGAATTCAGTGCCAGAAATTGGAGGCAGAGACTTGTGTATATATTTTCTATTATTTCACAATATCCATGTCGCTAAAACCAGTGGTCAATACTTAGTCTTTATTTTGATTTATTACTGAAATGACCACTTATCCTGCTTTTCCCAGAGTAGTTGTGGTTTATGCTTATTGTCCTGGCATAATTAATAGCTCCCTTTTTCATTTTCTGAAGTGTCAGATTTGAAATTGTAAATTTATTCTCGAGATTTTTTCATAGGTGTATATAGTTATGTAATTGATCACCGCAATTAAAATATGGAACATTTCCATCATGCTAAAAAGTTTCTTTGTGCCTTTTGATCCCCTCATGCCTACAATTTTAACCAGCTGGGCAGATGATTCTGGTACACAGGTGGGGGTGGGACCACTGTACTGTGTTATAGTGTCTACAGGTATGAGGAACTGAAGTCCCAGGGAAGAACAGTTAAAGTGAGAAGAGGAGAAAAAAAAGAAAGAAACTTAAAAGGAAGAATGATTGGCCCAACTGTCGTCAGATGAGCTTTGGTGTACTGGCTCCTTATGGAGAGAATGGAATGTGGAGGAGAGAACTTCCAGACCAAACTCAGTTAAAAAAGAAATTCTCCTCTTAACTTGGTTTGCTCCTAAGTCACATAAAGCCTAAGGTTTCTGAGCAAAATTGATGTGGATGGCTGGGTAAATTGCTTTGGGATAGAGAGGCGGGGCTACTAGGTACTTTTGGTAAAATGTGGAAGACTTTAGAATGGGGCAAAGACACTGTTGCTGGGCATTTCAAGGATGGAACCTCTTGCCCCAGGCAGACACTACTTTGTTAAGTGATAAATTTAAACTGTCAACCCTACTTATATAACAGCAGCATTTGACACAGTTTATCACATACTCTTCTTTGATATATTTTCTTCACTTGTCTTCTAGAACATGCTATTTTCCTAATTTACCTCCTACTAAACTACCTCTGGAAAGTAGGAGGTACTCAAAATAATACTTGTTCAATGAGTGAACTGTATGAACGTAGTCATCTTTATATTTTAATTCCCCTGTTGATGATTTTAATTTTGTATTTGTAATTTCTAGCAACTCTGCCTATTTTCTGAATTTCCTTGTGTGTGTGTGTGTGTGTGTGTGTGTGTGGTCGCCTGTTGTTTTAGAAATAAGATATCTTTCTGGGACTAATAAAATTCTTTTTTTAAAGTTTTCCTCTTTTTTCTTTGAATTTTTGTTTTTGTTTTTTTCTCTTGTAGAGGTTCTTTTCCTTATATTTGGTGATCATTGGTCATCTGTTCATCTTTAAGAATGAAATGGTCCACTTTCTGCTGCTTCATTATTAGCGTATAGGTATGCAGCGGATTTCTGTACATTAATTTTTGGTAGGGTCTTTAGGGCTTTCTATCCAGTAGTTTTTTGGTGGAGTCTTTAGGGTTTTCTATCTGTAGTATCATGTCATCTGCAAATAGTGAGACTTTTATGTCTTCTTTACCAGTTTGGATGCTTTTTGTCTCTTTATGTTGTCTAATTGCTGTGGCTGGGCCTTCCAGTAGTATGTTGAATAAAAGTAGTGAGAGTGCATGCACATTCTTGTCTTGTTCCTGACCATAGAGGAAACGCTCTCAGTTTTTCACCCTTAAGTATGATGTTGGCTGTGGGTTTTTTCAATAAGGCCTTTATTATATTGAGGTATGTTTTCTCTAGACCTACTTGCAGAAGGCTTTTATGATAAAAGAAATTGAAGGTGATGCAAAGAAAAGGAAAGACATTCCATGCTCATGGGTTAGAAGAACAAATATTGTTAAAATGTCCATACTACTCAAAGCATTGTACACATATAGTGCAATCCCTGTAAAAATACCAACAGCATTTTTCTCAGAACTAGAACAAACATTCCTAAAATTTGTATGGAACCGCAAAGGACTTCGAATAGCCAAAGCAAACTTTAAAAAGAAAAGCAGAACTGGTGGAGGTATCACAACTCCAGATTTCAAGTTATATTACAAAGCAATAGTAAATAAAACAGTACATGGTACTGTCTTAAAAAGAGACACGTAGATCAATGGAAAAGAACGAAAACCCAGAAATAAACCCATAATTACAGGTCAATTAATCTTCAAAGGAGGAATGACTATACAATGGGGGAAAAGATAGTCTCTCCAACAGTGTTGGGAAAACTGGAGAGCCACATGCAGAAGAATGAAGCTGGGTCACTTTTTTCCACCATATACAAAAATAAACTCAAAGTGGATTAAAGACCTAAATGTGGGACCTGGAACCATAAAGATCCATGAAGAGTCATTGGTCAGACATCAGCCATAGCAGCATTTTTCTAGGTATGTCTCTTGAGGTAAGGGAAATAAAAGCAAAAATAAAATGTTGGGACTACATCAGAATAAAAAGCTTCTGCACAGTGAAGGAAATAATCAGTAAAACTAAAAGGCCACCTACTGATGGGAGAAGGTATTTGCAAATGATAAATCTGATACAGGGTTAGTATCCAAAGTACATAAAGAATTGATATAACTCAATATCCAAAAACTGGATAATCCAATTAAGAAATGGACAGAAGATATGAACAGACATTTTTCCAAAGAATGCCTAAAATCAACAACACAAGAAACAATAGGTGTTGGCAAGGATGTAGAGGAAAAGGAACCCTCTTGCACTGTTGGTGGGAATGCAAACTGGTGCATCCACTGTGGAAAACAGTATGGAGGTTCCTCCAAAAATTAAAAATAGAACAACTCTGTGATCCCGTAATCACTGGATATTTACCCAAAAAATACAAAAACACTAATTCAAAGGAATACATGCACCCCTGTGTTTATTGAAGCATTATTTAAAACAGCCAAACTATGGAAGCAGCCCAAGTTTCTATCAATAAATGAACAGATAAAGAAAATGTGGTGTATATGCATATGGAATATTAGTCGTTAAAAAGAATGAACTTGTACCATTTGCAAAAACATGGGTAGTGCTAGAGAGCATAATGCTAAGTGTAGTAAATATCATATGATCTCATCCGTGTGTGGATTTTAAGAAACAAAAGAAATGAGCAAAGGAAAAAAAGAGAGACAAACCAAGAAACAGACTCTTAACTATAGGGAGCAAATTGATGGTTACCAGAGAGGAGGTGGGTGGGGAATGGGGACTAAAGAGTATACTTATCATGCTGAAAAATAAATAAAATGATACAAAAATTTAAAAAAAGAATGAAATGTTAAACCTTATTTGGAGGTTCTTATGCATAACTGGGGCTTTCATAAGATAGAGTCAATTATTTTCGTTGGATGACTGCAAATGTACAGCATCTGAATCCATTTATTTATTTATTTATTTAGTTATTTGACATAGAAAGAGAAAGATCAGATCACAAGCAGGCAGAGAGGCGGGCAGAGAGAGAGGAGGAAGCAGGCTCCCTGCTGAGCAGAGAGCCTGATGCGGGCCTCTATCCCAGGAGCCTGAGATCATGACCTGAGCCGAAGGCAGAGGCTTTAACCCACTGAGCCACCTAGGCGCCCATCTGAATCCATTTCTGAGAGGGGAATTCTCAAATCTCCTGCCTGAGAAGATGGGAACATGGTCACCATGTGTTAACTTCCCTTTTCCTTTTGTTTTCAGTGCAACATTGCATTCTACCCCTCAACCTGATGTACCCAAATCCAGAACATTCTCTGATCTGTCTCCACACAATAAACCTCTGGTTTTCTGCTGTGGTAGGAGAGAGGAGATACCTGGCTTTATGATGAGGAGAAGAGCTGGAGGTCTGATTATATCTTCTAAAGTCTCAACCAGTCTTCCTGTTGTTACTTCTGCTCGTCAACCCCACTCCCAGACGTACTTAAAGCCTTCAGTTCCTCAGTTTGTCTGGCCTGTTTGGGAATGAGCTTGCCTCTTAATTGTCTTTTGCTTCAGGTTTAGGTCTCAGTTTTCTCAGGTACACCGAATTGTTTGGTGACCGTATGTTGATCAGTTTTCTATTCTCTCAAATTTTGGTGTCTCTCACCTGCTTATTCTCTTTTTTCATCTTATATTTGTTCTTAGGCATTTATGCTTTTGCCTTTATGAAATTAGTACTCTTTGCTAGTATTTTAGTGGACTTCTGGGAGGGAATAAGGATAAATGTATGTATGAATTTGTCATTTAGTGGGAGCCCTGAACTATTTTCATTTCCCTTTAGGGGCCAGATACCTATCCTCTGCTATGTGCCTTTGCATTTGCTGCTATCTCTCCCTGATCCACTGTGCCTCTTCCCCTACCTCAGTTTATTAACTCTTAACTCATCAGTTTAAAAATTATCTTAGTTTTAACCCCTGCCTCCCCTGATCCCTTCCATATGCATACCTTCCCCGAGTAGAAGTGCATTTACTATTACTACTCTAGGACCAGAGAGGTATAGCTGGCAGGTAAGGAGAACAAGGATAGCTGGAGCGTGACAAAATGTTTGGTCCTCTGTTTCCTTTTAGAAGACAAGAGAGACCTGAGCACATTTAAATTTTCTGGGAAGTAGCCAAGAGAAAACTTGGGGTTGAAGTTATGGGAGAGAACAATCACTGACAGAAAGCATCAGGGCATGGGATCTCAGGCATAGGTAGAAGGATTAGCTTTAGGTAAGAACAGTGTGTCCCTTGTTACAGGACAAAAGGATGAGAGGATGGTTAAAGAGCAGGTTCCTTTGTCAGTTTGGTTGCAGGAAGTCGATGAACTCTTTTTTGGTGGTTTCTTTTTTTCTCTGTGAGGAACACAGAGTTAACTATTGAGAGAAGGTGAGAAAGGAAGTAGAGCAGCGAATTATAGGAGAGAGGATTTTAACTGGCATTATGGGAAGGCTCCCTAGAGGTAACTATGTATGCTGATAACAGCAAAAGTCTCACCAAACAACTAACTGTACAAAGGGCATCCAAAGCTATAAAGAAGCACCAAAACAGGCAGCCTTGCATCTTGGCCTTCTTTAATCTGGGTTATGGTGACTTCGGTCCCTGTATTACAGCTTAGCACAGTAATTGCAGTCATGGGTTTAATTACATTTTGTGTATTCTGTTCAAGAAGACAAGGAATTATGTAGTAATAAATATGTAACTGGTAGAATGTGTATTTTCCTTTATAGAGTGTACTTCACATTTAAAAATGCTTTCACATCTTATATGTTTTTATCCTCTCAGCAGTCCCATATGGTAGGTAATATTATCCCCATGTTTGCAGTTGAGGAAAACTGAGGCTTAGTTACAGTTAAGTGGTTTGTCTGAAACACACAATTAGGAAGGGGTAAAATCTAGACTTAATCACATGTTCTCTGCCTCTAGACTCTCTCTGATTATATCAGACCTCTCATAATTGCCACCCAAAAGGGTTTATGGTTGTTTAAAGGCATCGTTTTCAGTGTTCTGGATATCTTCATTCATGTACAGGTAATGAAGTATTACAGAAGGTGAGAAATACTTACTACTCTGTTTTAATTTTGAAGGGATCTATATTATATATTGAATGAAACTTACCTTCCTTATTCTTTTTGTGTAAGTTTAGAGTTTCTAATAGAGTTGAGCAAAAGAAAATTATAAGGGGAAACCATACTATTTATCATGTATCAGATTTTTTTTTCTAAACAGTCTTTAAAGTTTATATTCTTTCCAGTTTGAATTGCCTTTTTTTTCTCAGTCTGTGTTTTTCAACAATGTCACAAAACAGTTGGGAGAATAAAATTACATTTGACAAATACCATTCTGTATCTAATTTTGTAAAGAAGCACATGGATTACGTGTACTTTTCCAAGTTCAGAAGACTTCGAATTTAACACCTCCTACATAATTAGTTGTTGGGATAAAATATTGCTAAATCGTAGGCTGGTAAGTTTACAATGCATGTTGATTTAGTAAATACTGTTTCCTTTTTTCAATTTTTGTAAATGTAGTGCTTATTCAAGGTCCCAATTCTGAAAAAAATTCTTACTAATTAAGATATTTTAGAATGTTTTAATAAATATAAATAGATATTTATAAATGTAAAGTGCAGAATTAGCCCGAAAGACATTTATTTCATATACCATTGAGTTTGTTGCCTAATAATTTACTATATAAAAATAAAAGTAATCGAATCAGTATTTCCCAGCAGCATTTTATTAATAGGGACTTTACTAATTAATAAAAGTGCGCTGCCCTTGTTATGAACCATTTTTAAAAATATATTTTAGTTTTCTATTAATATAAGTTGAATAATAATCCACTGCTTTGAAATGGCGTAGGACCAAGAATGATTATATTCCCATAGTTGTTGTGGTTATGCATGTGAAAATTGCTATTTACTAAAGATAAAACTTCCCCCCCAAAGCTTTGTCAAATTGAAAATTGGGGTCTTTTCACATTGATGTTGATAATATTACAGGATACCTTTCAACTGGAAAAGAATTATTGTGTTGGAAAATTATATGCTGCTGTTACAATATGTTCCATAATCTTAAAGAAAAATCCATGTAATTTGAGGCAGGAGTGTGCAGGGGAGGCTCTTACTTTTAATATTGGAAGGGTATAAAATGCCACTTAATACTTACGTGGGCATTCAGAGGTTCTCTTTTGATTACAAGTGGTTATATATATAGATTAGCATTAAGCTAGTTATGTAATACATTTTAGGATCTTGAAAAAGAAGGTTATAGAAAGGATACCTGTGCTATACTTGGAGGAAAATTACCACAATCAAAAGGAAGAGAGCTAAGGACAATTCTTGAAGCAAGTCTTTTGACTACATTACAGAACGAAGTGATCTTGATTATAGGAGAGGCATTAAGAGAAATTTTGTGAAAAATCTGGGGGAGTTGTAAGTAAAAATCAGCAAGGTATAACTTGTAATGAACAGTGTAATTTTTGCTAATGTGGTTAACTGTTTAGCTGTCATCTGGGTGTCATATGAGATGCAAGATATTTAAGTTAGTATCTCATGGAGACTCTATTATAGACTATTCTTTGCCATGAAAAAATAGTAGGAATAAGACATTTTAAGTAAACATTTAAGTAATGATTTTAGCTAATTCATACCACTATGTATCAGGCACTCTTCTAATCACTTTATGTGCATTTACTCATTTAACTCTGTGACGTGAGATAGCATTATTATCTCTAACATTTAGATGAGAAACTGAGGCTCAGAAATTAAATAACACACTGGTTAGTGGCAAGATATTATGACTCTATATATACCTTGAAAACTAGTTAAATAAAAAAGGAAAGAGGGGCGCCTGGGTGGCTCAGTGGGTTAATAAGCCTCTGCCTTCGGCTCAGGTCATGATCTCAGGGTCCTGGGATCGAGCCCCGCATCGCATCAGGCTCTGTATTGAGCAAGGAGCCTGCTTCCCCTTCTCCCTCTGCCTGCCTCTCTGCCTACTTGTGATCTCTCTCTCTCAAATAAATAAATAAAATCTTAAAAAAAAAAAAAGGAAAGAATTAACCTTTTCAGTGTATCTTTAAAAATCTTTCTACTGTTTACGTGCCACAGTAGATTATATCTTTAGGGAAAAGGTAGCATTTATGTTAAAGGTACAGAATAGTGAAGTGTTAAAAATGTGGGCTCCTGGGTTTGAATTCGGAGTGTGCCACATACTAGTTCTGTGACTCTGAGCCAGCTCCATAACCTTGTGTTTCATTTCCTTGTCTGCAAAATAGATCTGAATCGTCATTTACTCATAGTAGATATTTACTGAACACTTACTATGTGCCAGTGCTACTCTTAGGCATTTAGTAACTATCCCATAGGGTAGTTATAAGGATTTAAATGAGTTATATACGGAAAGCATCTAAAACAACGTTTGGCATATGGTAAATGCACGGTTACTATTTTATAGTTGTGTATAATAATTCAGCATCGAAGTCTGATGCTTTACTAATTTTTTTTTCAGCACAAAATAACACTTTAATCTTTTTTATTGGCTTAGGGTTATCGTTAATTTTTGTACTGTGAAAATGCAAGCATAAATGGTTGGGGACATAGTGAAAAATGTCATGTCAGTTTATCTGTTAAAGATAAAGAATTGTATCTATAGATGGCTGCATATTTGCAAAATTGTTTAGTCAGTCAAGTTTCTCTCAGAATAGACTTCTGCATTGTCATTTTCACCCTCTTTTTAAAAAAAGATGTATTTATTTGACAGAGAGACAGCAAGCACACGTTCTGGGGAAGGGGCAGAGGAAGAGAGAGAATCTCGAGGAGACTCCCCACCAGCATGGAGCCCAGTGCAAGGCTTGATCCCACAACCCTGAAATCATGACCTGAACCAAAATCAAGAGTCAGAACGCTTAACTGATTAAGCCTCCTAGTGCCCCTCATTTTCACCCTCTTAGGATTTTCCACATTCTCTAAAGCA
The DNA here is from genome assembly GCA_002007465.1 of Ailurus styani. Lineage (NCBI taxonomy): Eukaryota > Metazoa > Chordata > Mammalia > Carnivora > Ailuridae > Ailurus > Ailurus styani. The sequence continues at coordinate 906,023 of LNAC01000137.1, forward strand.
TTATTATTTTTTTTTTTAAAGATTTTTTATTTATTTATTTCACAGAGGGAGAGAGATCACAAGGAGGCAGAGAGGCAGGCAGAGAGAGAGAGGGGGAAGCAGGCTCCCCGCTGAGCAGGGAGCCCGATGCGGGCCTCGATCCCAGGACCCTGAGATCATGACCTGAGCCGAAAGCAGAGGCATTAACCCACTGAGCCACCCAGGCGCCCTAAAACATTATTTTTAGACTGTGAAAACATTGTACCACATTGGCCATCTTGTCAGCTTCAATTTTTATTAAATCATTGTTCATTGAAGGTGTATCAAGGAGAATTCCTCCTCATTTTGGGAATTCATGCCTCTGTTTTTTTGACCTTACTCTACACCAAAGCCTAAGATTTGGCTGTTCTTGCTAGGAGACGTAACACACACAACCCAGATTTTCTTTGAATTCAGTGCTACTCTAGAGACAGGTAGCATTAAAAATAAATCTTAAAATAGTTGCCTGGGTCTGGGGCTAAAGGAAGGGATTGACTACAGAGGGGTGTAAGGAAGCCTTAAGGTGATATGATGGAACTATAATCTTGAATTTGGTGTTTGTTACATGACTATGTATAATTATTAAAATTCACATAACTACACTTGAAGTGAGTAAATCTTACTCTATATAAACTGTTCCTCAATGACAAAGGAAACAAAGTGAACCTTTAGAAGTACAAGGTGGAAAATGCCTTATAATGAATTAGTATCCATCCTTCTAATGATGTGTCTTATTTTGAAATGTTAAAACTACTTTCGAGAAAGTATACAACAATCAATCATATTGGCTCCAAAGATCTTTTTTGACTAGAATATAGTTGTAAATATGGGTTTAATCTTTTCAGTGAGACCTCCTCTTACATAAATCATAAATACCTGAAGTATGGTCTATTTTAGTATTATTTAAGTGTGGTACACATTATTGGTGATATGCAAAAATAACTTTAGATGGTACACAGGTGAACAGTTTTTATATGAACAATTATCCTTACTAGGAAATATTTCATAAATACATTCATGTGATACATAAATATATGTATCACAGCAAATACTTGGTTTTAGGTTGAAGCTAAATAATAAAATGAGGTAATTTAAAGTCTGTCTAAAAAACTAAATGAGACTATTAATATGAGACTATAGGATAAATTTTGAAGATGATATAAGAATAATTGAAGTTATGGAATCCCTCGTCCATAGTACAAATCTGGGAGTCACAGTGACATGGAGCAGTACTTAGCTTTTTTTTTTTATTTCATCTAACTATGAAAAACATTAAGAAAACTGAGACACAAGTTTCTCAGGAAGTATCCATTTTTGTGTTTTGAGTTTAGTACTTGAGGTTTTTGTGCTTTGGGGTTATAGTTTTAAACTTTCCTCCATTTGTAGATTGTAGCAAGGCTTCTATCATAGGTGCAATATTATACTTCTTACCTAGTATCCAGTAGTATTGAGCACTACAGTGTTTTGTCATGAATAGATATAATTGTGCATATTTTATGTACTTTTTTTTCTTATTTATTCATAATTTCAGAGGTAGAATTTAGTGATTCATCAGTTGCATACAACACCTAATGATCATTACTTCATGTGCCCACCTTAATGCCCATCACCCAGTTACCCCATCCTCCTACCACCTCCCATCCAGGAACCCTCAGTTTGTTTCTTAGAGTTAAGAGACTCTTATGGTTTGTCTCCCTGTTTTCATCTTATTTTATTTTTCCTTCCCATCCTCTGCGTTCATCTGTTTTGTTTCTTAAATTCCACATGAGTGAAATCATATGGTATTTGTCTTTCTCTGACTGACTTATTTCATTTAGCATAATACCCTCTAGTTCCATCCACGTTGTTGCAAATGACAAGATCTCATGCTTTTTGATGGCTGAGTAGTATTGCACCCCACGCCATATCTTCTTTATCCATTCATCTGTTGATGGACATCTAGGCCCTTTCCATATTTTGGCTATTGTGGACATTGCTGCTATAAACATTGGGGTACATGTGCCCCTTTGAATCACTATGTTTGTATCCTTTGGCTAAAATCCTAGTAGTACAGTTGCTGAGTTGTAGGGTAGCTATATTTTTAACTTTCTGAGAAACCTCTGTACTTTTTTCTGGTGTGGCTGTACCTGTTTTCATTCCCACCGTCACTGTAAGAGGGTTCCCCTTTCTCTGCTTCCTCACCAGTATCTGTTGTCTCCTGAGTTAATTTTAGCCATTCTGACTGGTGTGAGATGGTATCTCATTGTGGTTTTCTTGCATATTTTCTTTAAGAAGGTAGCAGGCTGTGTCATATTTCAGAAAAAAAATTACTTTAACAAGTGAATAAAATGAAAGATTTAGCACAGTTTCTTTTCAGCTCTGGAGATGCTGTTACCCATCATGTAATATTGTACTATTTGGAAAACTCTAAATTTTTTTTCTGTGTTTTTCTAAATTAAGAAGAAAAACATCTCAAAGGCAGTTAGTTTAATTAGGTTGATTGTTGGCTAAATTCATCATGTTTCTACTGTTTTGTTAACTCCTTTACTGTGGATGGTTGAAGTATAGAGGGCTATTATATTCCTGTATTGAGTATCTACTGTTGCCCTCTTGTTGAAATTTTCCTCTTCTCCTTAGCAGTGTCTCTCCTCTGCTCTCCTTTATTACTACTTCTCTTTGAACTGTTTCTCATTATTCCTATTGTTCCCTCTCATCTTTAGTCACTATTTCTTTGGCCGTTGCCTTTCTTCTCCCTGTTTTATTTTTGTGTTTTTCCTCTCCTTTTGCTATTTTTTTCTCCCACACATCTTTGTCATTAGTTGATTTACAAAGATCACTGTCAACTCATAGAAATGCATCTTCAGTGGGTGATATTACCTTCAGTTTTTGATTCTTCTGGTTGTTCATTGATGAGCTTAGAGACTTTTTTAACTTTCTGGTTCTTTTACAAGTATGTACAAGTATGAGAATTATCTATTGTACATTGTTTCTAAAAAGGCATGTAGTCTGAAGCATGACTTCTTTTCTAGGAGTTTATGGGTTAGTAGGTGGTGTCAGAGGGCAAGGAATGCTCAGGAAGTTGATGAGAATCGTTGTACTGGCCTTCAGGGTTCATTGATGGCAAGTGGGAGAATATATAAGAGCTGTAGTAGAGGATGAGACAGTGAATATTGTGTTGTAAGTTAAATTGTTGAAGGCTTTGATACAGGCTAGAAAGTTGGAACTTTAGTCCATAGGTCCTGAGGATATTTCTGAACAAGATTAGATCTGTACTTTACCAGGTAATAATGATAACTGTAAATAAGATGTTGTAGTAGGAGGAAACTTGAGGCAGAGAGAATATTGCCTTTGCAACAAGCCAAGAGGTACTCGAACCACTCATTGTATTAATATTGGGAGTAAAATGGAAGAGAGATGAAAAAGAATGTGGAGGTGGATTCAGTGGTGGATTGAATATGTCAGGAAGTGGCGGGGTGTTGAAAATGATTTTGGGATTTTTGAGTTTAATCTTGAGGCAGGTAATGTTCTTTGCTAAGTAAGATAAGGGACGGAAGAAGAGGAAGTTTTCTGGGGAAAGATGTTTGGTCTTAAAAGAGCAGGCTGAGGGTCATTTGTCAGTGGAAGACTTCCACTTATGAGGCCATGTGAAAGCTTCCAGTTGGCAGGTGGGAGTGCACCTATAACTCAAGAGGTCAAGGTGAAAAGCCATACATTAGGCATCGACTCCGTAAATTTACCCTTGGGACGAAGGAGGTGGGAATATAGTGTGTTATGGCTTCCTAGGACAGAACCTTGGGTAATGGCTCTTCACGAAGAAACTAAAAAGTGTTGGCCAGAGATAACAGTCTAACTAGGAAAGTGGAATATTACTAAAGTCAAGGAAAAGAGAAGGTATGGCCAACAGTTGCAAATATCATTTAGAGGGGCAAGAAGGCTGAAACAGTTCATTAGGTGTAGCAGCTGAAAACATTTGGGAACCATGAAGAGCTAAGCAACACAGAATAGCAGCTGAAATTAGATAGAATTGGTAGGCTGTCTTAAAGGACAAATCAAATATAACCACCTGTGGCCCTTGGACTCACAATTTGATAACAACCTTAGCTGAATGTTTTAAAAATTGAAAATTGGATGAATTGGCTCTGTTGTTTAAAAGAATACATAGTCTGACCTAGTGCATTATTACACTCTGAAATGGATGAAATTTACAGGAGAAACTTGGTGGAAGATGTAAAAGATGACAGTGTGGTATTGTGGAAGCCTGAACTCTTACCATGCCTTGGTATTAATAAATGACATATACTTCCCCCAGTTCCTGGGGAATGTATGAATAGGTTACTTAAGAAGCTCATCATGGGTTGCTATATGTCAGTGATGAATCACTAAATTCTAGTCTGGAAAGCAGTATTACACTATATGTTAACTAACTAGTATTTATTTTAATTTTTATTTTTTAAAGATTTTATTTATTTATTTTACAGAGAAATACAGTGAGAGAGGGAACACAAGCAGGGGGAGTGGGAGAGGGAGAGGCAGGCTTCCTGCTGAGCAGGGAGCCTGATTCGGGGCTTGATCCCAGGACCCCAGGATCATGCCCAGAGCCAAAGGTAGACACCAAACAGTGAGGCACCCAGGTGCCCCCTAACTGGAATTTAAATAAAAACTTGGGGGGAAAAAGCTGATCATGGAATCTAAAATAAGGCAAACTCATAGTCTTGGAAACAGAGAAACTGATGCTTGCTAGAGGTGGGAATGAAGGGTGGGTGGAATGGGTGAAGATAGTCAAATAGAACAAACTTCTAATTATGTGACAAATTCTGGAGATGTAATGTACAGAATAATGGCTATAATTACCAGTACTGTATTATATATTTCAGAAGTTGCTAAGAGAGTAGATGTTAAAAGTTCTTGCCACAAACAAAACAAACCCAAAAATTGTGTGAGGTGATGGATGTGTTAACTAATCCTATTCTGGTAATTATTTCACAATTTATGAATATGTCACATTGGCAAATATGTGTGTGTGTGTGTGTGTGTGTGTGTGTATTCCATTACATATATAATGGAATATTACTTAGCTATAAAAAAAGAATGAAGTTTTGCTATTTGCAAGACATGGATGGAGCTAGAGAGTTTTATGCTAAGCAAAATAAGTCAGAGAAACATAAATACCGTGTGATTACACTCATGTGGAATTTAAGAAACAAAAAAGGTAAACATGGAATAAAAGGGGGGAAAACTAGAAAACAAACTCTTAATAGGGAATAAACTGAGGGTTACTGGAGGGGAGGTGGGCAGGGGGATAGCCTAAATGGGTGATGGGTATTAAGGAGGGCACTTGTGATGAGCACCGGGTGTTGTATGTTAAGTGATGAATAACTAAATTCTACACCTGAAACTAATGTTACACTCTATGTTAACTAACTGGAATTTAAATAAAACCTCAACAAAGAAAAACATAAATATGTCACATCATCATTATATACTTTAATGCAGTGTTATATGTTAGTTATATTTCAGTAAAACAGGGAGGAAGAAAAAAAGTAATTCATCCTTCCTTACCCTCCCTATTTGCACTGAAATCATGCTTGGCCAAGTGAAATATGTCTTAAGTCACATCAACTTCATGGGCTGGAGTTTCATCTATAAAAAGAAGGTGCTTATACTCTGTTACTTTCTAAAGCCAGCTCTGTGGGGGTCCCTAGGTGGCCCAGTCAGATAGGCGTCTGACTCTTGATGTCAGCTTCAGTCACGATCTCCGGGTCGTGAAATTGAGCCCTATGTTGGGCTCCATGATGAGTGTGGAGCTTGCTTAAGGTTCTCTCTCTCCCCATCTGCCCCTCCCTCACCTGCTCATGCTTGCTCTCTCTCCCCGCCAAAGAAAGAAAGCAGACTCTAGAATTTGTTTCTTCTATAGTTTTTTTCTCATATCTTCAGTTGTCATATAGTTGACTCCCCAGGTCTGAGAATTTTTTCCTAGTTTATCCTACTGTAAGTAACTTTCTTTTGGTGATCCAAGATTGTTCTTTTGACTTAAAATGCATGCACTCTAGATAGGACAAATAATCTCGAAACTGTTGTGATAATCTGTCTCTGGTTTGCTATTTATTTAAGATAAAAAAAAGTATTTCCTTCATAAACTCGCCTGAGATTTTATCACTAAACAATCCTTTAAAAATTTAATCTGGGAATAAGTGCTTCACAATTCGCTTTTGTAGAAAATGAAAGAAAGAAATTTCAAAATAGCTTTCTAGTTATGATCTGACTTGTGTAGCTGATAGAAAATCCATGAAGGAGTGATTTAGGGCATTGTTATATTTCTCTCATAGCCTGGCTTAAAAGAATCATAGAATTTCAGAGATTCTAACTTAAAGAATTATAGAATGTAGGAACATTAAGGGACCTTTACAACAGAAGACTGTTAGATTGGAGAAATGAAATTATTGACCACAGAAAGATAGAACAAAGCTTCACACTAAATACTCAAAATCTAATAATATGATGAAGTTATAGATCAAAAATCATTTTCAAAACTTGTATAAAATGATAGTGCTAAAGAAAAATTAAAATGGGGAAAGTAAATGTTTTATTTTAAAATGCATTTACATTTAGAATTTCCTTATGATTTGCTGTATGTTGTTTTCAGTTATGCCAAGATTAAAAAAAAAAAAAACCCAAGACATTTTGTCCAGTGCCTCCCAAGTGAATTAATATCACACTTGTTAGTGTTGAAATTCACTACAGTATTGTTGTTCCACTTTTTCTTCTTCGTCTATATAAAATAGCTAGAACTTTATTATATTTCTTAGATATATTTTAGACATTAAAAAATATTGAAGTCTAATTTGTATACAATGAAAGGTACCTAATTTAGTAATGAGTTCTGATTGCCTATTCCAGTATAACCACTACCATATCAAGATACAGAACATTTTCATCATACCAGAAAGTTCATTTATGCTCCCCTTTCTTCCCTAGGCAACCATGGATCCGCTTTCATTCTCACTATAGATTTCTTTAGTCATTGTGTGAAGTGCTAAAAATTTCTTGATATTTTATTTGGACTNCCGCTTTCATTCTCACTATAGATTTCTTTAGTCATTGTGTGAAGTGCTAAAAATTTCTTGATGTTTTATTTGGACTTTAATTAACCAAGTTAATTAAAATTTTTAAAGAAAGATGAATTTATCTCTTTACCTACTCCTAAACAATAAACCTTATTATAGCATATATTACATAATATGTTTCCACAAAAATGTTTTGTAAGAAGTCTAGTTAGCACATTTGGGGTATGTTAGAAGTGAGTTGCCTGGAGTTTACATGTTTTAAAAATAACAACTATTATCTTGCAAGGTATTCATAAATCATGCCATCTGAGATATGAAATACCTTTAAAATTTGCCTTAAAGTAAATCATGACTTTTAGCTCATTAATCCCCTTTTACTTGTTAAGATTACTTCTGTTTTACTAATTTTTCTTTTATTTTCAAATTAATTTATTCTTAATTTTTATTATATAAATGTATGCTTAAATTATCTGTCACAAATAAAATTAATGCTGCTTTGTCCGTGTTATGTTCTAATTAAAGATCTAATAGATTCTTAAACTCAGTAATGAATCCAAAACCCCTTCTCATTCTTTTGGGTTTTTTGACATTGACTTCAAATTTAGCATTATCCTTGGTGCAGCGTGTGGGATAGGTTTGCTCAGAAAAGACCATCTTTCCCTGAAGCAACTTAAACCAAACATTGCCTTTTCACTGTCTCAGAGTATTTAAAAATATATTCTCACATTCTCAGAAAGTGGTCCAAGATATTTTGTTTTAGAATTATGCTTTTCAAATTAGTTAAATGTATGGATTCAAATCTGTTTATGAGGATTGAAATAATCTGGGTTTGTCTTCATTCATTCGTCCCCTCACTCAACATTTGTTAGGGTTAGTACCTACTATATTACTAGGTACTATTCTATATGCTGTGGATATAACAGAGTTCATTGTTAGGAAGAAGACACATGTTTAACTACTTAGTACCTAGTGTAGTAAATGCTATGATAGGGACTCCAGGGTGGCTTGGTTGGTAAAGCGTCTGTCTTTGGTTTAGATCATTTTCCCAGGGTCCTGGGATCGAGTCCCACGTTGGGCTCCTTGCTCATCGGAGAGCCTGCTTCTCTCTCTGCCTGCCACTCCCCCTGCTTGTGCACTCTCTCTCTCTGACAAAGAAATAAATAAAATCTTTAAAAACTGCTATGATATATATAGCATATAAATTCTAAAATGCAGTTTCATAGGGAAGTCTGTGTATAGCACAGTGATTCAGAGTCCTGGCTTTGTTAACTCTTTGTACTGTCTTTGAATCTCACCTCTTGTTAATGATCTCTGTGATTCAGGAGGATTGACTTAACCTCCCTGAACCTCAGTTTCTTTATCTGTAAAAACCAAGATAAGATTTTTCTTGTTCTTTTTTTTAATGAAGATTAAATGAATAATGAATGTAAAGCATTTAGCTAGTGTCTTGCATATGATGCCTTATTTATCATCATCACTAAAAATTATGCCAAGATGCAATTAGAGCTGTATGAAAATATAGCATAATGATATGCAAATTTAATTATTAGTGTTCAGCTTAGAAAATGGTAAAATGTTAAAATTAAATCTTAGATGTGTGCTTTTTATCAGGCATTCATTTTTGTGTGTGTTATATATATACACGCACACACACAAATTGCTCTATAGAGTTGTGTTTATGAAACTTAAAATACTGTACTTGATGGAAAATTTAAAGATTTTCAGGAGCAGTTTTGATTAAATTTTCACATTGGATCTCAACACCTTTGAAAACTCCTATATAAGTGTTCAGTTAGAGAAATTAGTGCTGTTACCTGCAGATTGCAGGAATGGGAGAGCAGGGTCGCACAGCAAATTCTGCTTTTAGGTTGTTTTTTTTTTTTTTAAGATTNTTATTTATTTATTTCACAGAGGGAGAGAGATCACAAGGAGGCAGAGAGGCAGGCAGAGAGAGAGAGGGGGGAAGCAGGCTCCCTGCTGAGCAGGGAGCCCGATGCGGGCTTCGATCCCAGGACCCTGAGATCATGACCTGAGCCGAAAGCAGAGGCATTAACCCACTGAGCCACCCAGGCGCCCAAGATTTATTTATTTATTTTAGAGAAGAGAGAGAGAGAACAGGAATGTGAGCAGGGGGAGGGGCAGAGGGAGAGGAAGAGAAATCCAGACTGCCTCCTGAGCACGGAGCTTCAATGCAGGGCTTGATTTCACTACCCTGAGATCATGACCTGAGCCAAAACCAGAAGTTGAATGCTTAACTGACCGAGCTACCCAGGCGCCTCTCTGCTTGTAGTTTGTGTAAGAGAAGTGCCCCCCACCCCCAACGCGGGTTGCTCTTTGTAAGGAAAGAAGGACAAGGGCCAGTAAGTGTGGGAACATATCCCACCCAGGACAGACTCAGCCACTCATCCTAATGTAACAGAATGGATCTCCTTTGTACAGGTAGGTGTTAGATTGAGTTTCAGCTTTCATGTCTTCTATTCCTGTCTTTTCTCCTTCCAGTCAGCTCCTTTCTGATGTGTGTAACCATCCTAACCCAAATGGGGTTAGCAAAATGAAAGTTCATTTCTAGGATACTTTCTAGAATAGACGAAATTCTTTTTTTTTTCTTTTTTAAAAATTTTATTTATTTATTTGACAGCAAGAGAGCACAAGCTGGGGGAGCAGCAGAGGGAGAGGGAGAAGCAGGCTTCCCTCTGAGCAGGGAGCCCCAATGCCAATGCCAATCTTGATCCCAGGACTCTGGGGTCATGATCTGAGCCAAAGGCAGACACTTAACTGACTGAGCCACCCAGGCCCCCCCTAGAATAGGTCAAATACTCTTGAAACAAAAGAACCTTTCATCCTTTATCCTTGATTATGTGTTTTCCCTCAACAACTCAAAATCTTTGTGGATTTTCCCTTATAGCTCATCAAAAGAGTATCCCCTGTGTGTCTACCTGGTATATTGTAATTCTGATATCCCACTGACCACATCCTGTTTTTACTGTAATTACTTATGTCTATGGTTGCCTCTCAGCTAGAAGTCAAGTCTTTGAAGGCAGGTATCCTGTCTCAGTTATTTTTTTTTTGTCCTTGGTAGTACCAACTTCTTGTACCTTATATAATAGACTCTCACTGCATGCATTGGTTGAATTGCACTGGATTTTCCTGAAGTAGAATAAAAAGATTAAGAAGGCGGTTGGCTCCTGTTATTTGGGCCTCTCTTTGTGGCTTGCAGTACTGTCCTCCCTTTTCTGTCACTGTTTACAGGTTCAGTGATGATGTTAGATAGTCCTTGACCCATGTGAACTGATGGCAGAATACAGCCACAGCATGTGAAGTGATTTCATGTGTGGCAATCTTTAAGCCAATGTTTTGTCTACACCTGTCCTCCAAGGCTCTCCAGCGGTTACATTTCATTTTTAGTAGTTCAGCCAAGAGTATAGAATCTTTTTTGGCTTTAGGTTTTTAGTAGTTTGAAGACCTACTTTTTTGAGAACTCCAAATAGTGATGCAGAAGAAAATATTGAGACCAGGAAGAATAAATGAGTTATATAGTTAAAGGATGGTTATCTGAAAAACAAAATAGGGAATATAAGTTTATAGTTTCAGTTTACTAAGTAAAAAATACTTATTGTGGAAGGAGCAATTAATAGTCATTAAAATTAAGGACTTAAAAACCTTTAAAAAAGCTTCAATTACCCATTTTAACATGTCTTTCAGTTTTGATATGACTGCTTCATAATAATCATAGTGACTCTTGTATGCTTAAAATAATGTGGCAATTTATTCTACAGTTTTAGTATTGGGCTTTTAGGAAGTCAGTGTTAAAATGAGCTTCAACTGGTAAAGTACTCAACTGGAACAGTTTATTGGTACATGTTGGCCAGAAAACTTGGTTATTAAATCTTGTTTTGTTTTGAGCCATGATCTTCTCAGATACATTAAGCAGATTTTAGAAACTGCTCTTCTAGTGACTGGTCTGCATCTGGAACTCCTTCCAGTTCAGGTGACTATTTAGAAATCCCTAACTGTGCCATGAAAGCCATCTTCCCTGGGGTGTGGTAGGAGAGACAGGACAGAGAGAGCTCTCTAAAGGAGATGGGGTGGGGTATAAATTAATTGTAATGTATATATTTATATTATTGTGCTGTCAGTTCTTATTTGCTATAATTATATTCTGTATAGTTACATTCTATAAAGTTGCCACAAACATGGAATCAGCAAACACTGAATCATTGCTTCTAAGGGAAATACAGGGTTAGGTTCCTATGAGCCTCTGGTCACAACATTTTTCATCAAATGATCAGTACATCTTGTTTTGTGTGTGCTTCCGTTTAAAGACATTTTAATGTATATAGTTGATTCATTGACTTTGAACTCAGAGCCAAAAGTGCTGACACTCCTGCCTAAAGAAAGAAGCTTATCTAAAACATGAATTTTCCTATGGAAGGCACATCACAGGCTTCTTGGGCTTGGGAACACTAGATAGCACTTAAACTATTCTTGGGGACCATTTTAAACAGTAAAATTAACAACAAAAAGCACAAAAATGGAAAAAAAATGGCACTAAATAGATTGTAAAAAGGGACACTTATTTGCATACATTATGAGAACTGAAACATGGTGTCTTTGTTTGACTTCAGCTGGGAACATGTATCTCAAGAGACTCAAGTTTTTCACCACTCTGGCATGTCCGTGATTTACTGTGTTGATTTGGGGTTATAAAATAATTTTCACAACTAGGCAAATTTACAGATATGAAATCTGTTAATAGTGAGGATCAACTGCATTTATGTATATTTATATTACAGGGTGAGCTTCCTCCTCTTCCTCCACCCCCATTTAAAAAAATTTTAAATTGTATTCAAAATTATGTTCACTCACATTGTCATTTATTTTTTATAGAACAGTCTGAGATATATGGACAGATGATTTAATAAGAAACCAAATATTTATTCTCTTGTATGTGCCAGGTGCTTCAAATAGTGGTAATATGGACAGAGGTCTTTACTTTCATGAGTAGCTTATAT
>LNAC01000137.1:918116-961947 GCA_002007465.1 Ailurus styani
AGAGAGAGATTACAAGTAGGCAGAGAGGCAGGCAGAGAGAGAGGAGAGAGGAGGAAGCAGGCTCCCTGCTGAGCAGAGAGCCCGATGTGGGCCTCGATCCCAGGACCCTGGGATCATGACCTGAGCCGAAGGCAGCGGCTTTAACCCACTGAGCCACCCAGGCGCCCGAGTAGCTTATATTTTATCAAGCATTCTTTCCATTTTTCAGGTGAGGAAGTTTTATACAGTTAAATAACTTAATTAAGATCGTAAACGAACCTAGAATAAGAACTCAGTTTTTCATGTTTTATGATCAGTGCTGCTCTGGTTTTCTCTTCATCTCTATTGTGAAGTCTCACTTCTCATACCGTAGAATGTCTTTCAAAGAAATTCTTCCTTGGCCCTGGTTACCCTGGTTATCACTCCTCTCTTCTTCTTTGCCAAACATTACTTGACTACCATCCATTTCCTTCTCAACCCCCTCTTTTTCACCGCTAGTCTGTTTATTCCTCAGCTGTATGCAGTTTTGTATCTCACTTACCCTAGATTTTTATCACATTCTTGGAGGAGTTCTAACTCAAAAAAGTTGAGAAGGACTGGTCTTTATATATTCCTGTAGCTTTATCTGCTTCACAGGTGACTGCCAAATTCCCCAGCTTCCCACCTTTCCCCTTGACTCCTGCCTTCTATTCTCAGCATCTTTAGCAGCATTCCTCCGGAGTGAGTACCGCAGGACTGCAGTAGTTTCCTTATTGTCAGTCCTCCTACTTATCCTCGCTGCCCATTCCATCCTACCGTCAGGTTAAGTTTTTTTTGTTTTTGAAACAAAACTATTACTATGTCTCTATCATGCAAGTAATGTGGAGTTTTAAGTAGATAAAAGCCCATGTTTGTTAGTGTACTAAAAAGTTCCTTTATGATCTGAACCCAGTTTCACTTCTCAGCTTCATTTCTCATTACTTTTCTTTTTTTTTTTTTTTAAGATTTTATTTATTTATTTGGCAGAGAGAGAGAGGGATCACAAGTAGGCAGAGAGGCAGGCAGAGAGAGGAGGAAGCAGGCTCCCTGACGAGCAGACAGCCCGATGCGGGCCTCGATCCCAGGACCCTGAGATCATGACCTGAGCCGAAGGCAGAGGCTTTAACCCACTGAGCCACCCAGGCGCCCTCTCATTACTTTTCTTACCCAAACATTCTTCTATTCCTTTCCTGTGTAACTTAGTATTCTGCTATTCATATCTCTAATGTTTATCTTAGTACTTTCCTGTCTCGTATTTGCTATTTCTCTCTGCCTGAAATGTCTTTCCCTTCCTTCCCTTCCACAATTCTTCCCCCAGGTCAACTCCTATTCATCCTTCAAAACCCGGCTAAATACCACTTTTATTAAGAAACCTCGTTTCCTAATTTATTCTAAGTTAACACCTTTTACATTGTGTCATCTTTTCTCAATACCTCATCCTTTCCTTTGTATTATAATGAATTGTTTACATGTCTGCTGTCCCCCCACTGGACTTTGAATCTCTCAAGGGCAGAGATCTCATTTTATTCATCATTGGATCTTCATTGGCTAGCACAATATCTGACTTGTAAGGTGGTTAATAAGTATATTTGGAATGAATAAACAGATTCTTGGGCTACTAGTCTTGCACATGGATTATATTTTCTCTCTATGAGTCAGAAAAATTTAAAAATGTTAAAACATATTTTAAAAACCATGTTTCAACTGTTAACTGTTGCATGAAACAATGGCTGAGTTGTTGACTGCTTCTTTAGGCAATATTTTACTAAGCATTAGGTGGCAGTAGTGTGTTGTACTTAACTTTACCTTCGTAAATTTTTTTTTTTTTTAGCATTCATAATCTTAATGTAGTGTCAAAGTGTAAGGGACACAATGGTAGTACTTTTATACGTAACTTTTTGTAACATGATCTTGCTTTCGGCTAGTAGGGGGTCCTACAAAAATGAACAAACCCAGCCATGTCAGTCATTGTGTATCTCTCTCACTTACTTAAACTGTATTCCATTGTACTGTCTTAACAACACCTCCTCACCAACTGTTTAATGGCTGTTTCATAATAATAGTGATTGGCAATTAGGAAAACCAAAAATTATCTCAGAGGATATGTGTTTTCTTGGCATCCTCAGAAGCTTAGTTAGGCCTCTGTCTCAAAAAGAGTATATTAAGTTTATTGAGTTTAACTACAGTTATTTAAATGCCTTTTTTTTTAAACTCATGAGTTTCTGTCAATACTAAAGTCAGTTCTCTTGTTTATTGTGTTTCATTTTAGGTGAATTTCCCTCCCCACTACACAGAATTGCCACCACCTTTCCAGGGTTTTACATTTCATCACATCATTAAATTTAAAACACTTACGTATGAAAATGTCAATGCTTTTAGTATACATTTCATTCCCATTGTAGTTTCCTAATAGCTTATAAAGTTAAATCAATAGAATTTATATTTTATTTAAAGAAAATCTGTACATTTTAGGTCCATGGGATCATATCTACAAGTAAAAGGAATTGATAACTTGTAGAAGAAGCCATTTCAGTGTTGATTCAAATATGAGCTACATAAAATAAAAATCTGTGAAATTCTCTTTCTCATGTCTTCTTTATTTTCTTTTCTATCTCAAGGATAGGGTACCTGAGGGAATTCAAAGCCAGTGTACGAGTATCATTAATGTGGCAGAATCATCAATTAATAAAAGAAGAGCATGAAAGTGTTGACAGAACACACTACCTAATTAGTACCTGATGGCCTTGATGACCACAGAGCAGAGCTCAGAGTTGCTACAGGAGAGGAGCTCTGTAGGATCTGTAGCTGTATGTCACCACTCTTATTTAGTTTGGCCTCAGTTTCTTAAGTTCTTAATTATACAAAAACCATGTCTTCCCTGGACCCAGACGGCACATGAAGTTACCCACTGGGGGATACTGGAGGCAGAGCGTTTATCTTGGAATTCTCTGTGTAACTAGTTCATATTGACTATATCATCAGAAAGTTATCTGATAGGATTTTGGGGGTAGTGGTATCTAGCTCTTTATTTAAATTAAATATAATGTAATCCATTGCACAAAATTTAAATTTTTTGTGTCTTATGTGCCAAGAAATAGGTTGTATCACACTTGATATAGTCAACAAAGAAAAATAGGTATATGACTAGTAAAAGGAATTGGTGCAAGATTATATTTTAGAGTTAGTAAATCTCCTAGTTCAAAATATAGTGGAGAGGTCAGTCTTGGCCTTGAAAGGGTTTTGCGTGGATTGCCATGATTGTTTTACTCAGCCTCATATTTTACCTATTTCATTTCTTCATTTCTATGAATTCCGTTCCTACAGTCTACCTCTTAATTCTCTATTTGAAAACACCAACACCTACTGGAAGTATTGGATGGCTTTGTTTCCCTTCAGTGTTTTTCAATCTCTTTACTCGCTTTTTGCTTAGCCTTCCTTTTTCTTACACTTCTTGCTCATCTTCTCTTCTCCTTCCCCTGGTACAGTCTCCCCTTCCTCTGCCTTCTCCTATCTTCCCTACTCACCTCCTCCTTCTTCTTCCTTTTCATCGCTTTTAGCTCTTCTTAGAGCTGCCAGTTTATATTATACTATATTGACATTTAGAATATTTTAGTAACATGTCAAAGAAGTTTTAAAGATAACTGTTCAGAAGACTAAAAGGTCTCTTTAAAGATACAGTGTTGAAAAAAAAATACGGTGTTGAAATGGCTTTTTTAGAGAATAGAGGCAATAATTTATTAGCAATTCTGGTAGACCAAAGAGATTCTACTTCTTCTTTTTTTTTTTTTTTAAGATTTTATTTATTTGACAGCAGGAACACACAAGCAGGGGGAGCAGCAGGGGGAGAGGGAGAAGCAGGCTCTCCGCTGAGCAGGGAGCCTGATGCCAGGCTCGTTCCCAGGATCATGGGATCATGAGTTGAGCCAAAGACATGATCCCAAGATTCTGGGATCGTGACTTGAGTTGAAGACAGTTGCTTAACCAACTGAGCCACCCAGGCACCCAGAGATTCTGTTTCTTTATACTGTTCTGTCAGTGTGACTGCCACATAGTCACACTGAAGCCTTACTCTTTGGCTCTCTCTGGGGACCATGGGACTATGTTACAATAGGATTATATTATAAATAAATTCATTGGGCTAGTCATAAGAATTCCTTATTAAATCAGTTTTTATGTTATGGAGCCAAATTTAGAGTTCTAGGAGAGCATACTGTTTTTGTCCATGTTTTAGATATTCACCAACATTCACAGGGGAACTAAGGAAGGTAATTTTTATAGATACTTAAAAACCATAAGTGTGGAGCACCTAGGTGGCTCAGTCAGCTAAATGTCCTACTCTTGATTTTGGCTCAGGTCGTGATCTCAGGGTCATGAGATCCAGCCCTGCTTCAGGCTCCGTGCTAGGTGTGGAACCCGCTTAAGACTCTCTTTCTCCCATTCCTCTGCCCCCCCATCTAAAAAAAATCCAACAAATATGCTTCTTAATTAATTACTGTATGTACATATGTGTGTGTGTGTATGTGTACATATATATCATTCTTGGCAGATGCACAGCAACAGAAAGTAGGTTAGTGGTTGCCGGGGACTTGGAGGGAAAGGGGAGTAGAGAAGTACTCCTAACAGAAGCGGGGTTTCTTTGTAGTGTTGAAAATGCTCTGAAATTAGATAGTGGTAATGTTTGTACAACTCTGAATATTCTAAACCACCGAATTGCATACTTTTAAAAAAGGTGAATCCTATGGTATGTGAATTATATTTCAATAAAGCTGTTATTTGTTAAATAAATAGTTAAAAATTTATAAAATAAATAAATAAGAGTCATACCTGTAAGGTTTGATGGACTGGGAAAAAATAAAAAGTGCAAGTTTATATCAGAAAAATTAAGTTTTTAAAAAGGAGAATGGCAGTATTAACTCCGTCTTAATTTCACTTAAAAGGATTATAATAATATGGGCCCGATTCTGTAGGATCACTTGTGATTCTAGTCACACAAATTCGTGTTATCTGACCCTAAAAACACTGCTTAAACTTACTGTTCCCTCAAACAACATTACTTGATATTTTTTCTTTCAGTTTCTTCAGATATAAAACAGTTTTGTTTTCAAGTTCTGCTAATCACAAGCTATCAACGAAAGTTGGTAATTCAGTGTTTAACAAATAGGTGTAGAGGGGCACCTGGCAGGCTCAGTTGGAAGTGCATGCAACTCTTGATCTCAGGGTCATGAGTTCAAGCCCCAGTGGGGTGTGGAGATTACTAAAAAAATGAATAAACTAAAAAAAAAAAACACAACCAAAAAACAGGTGTAGAAAGAAAGACTTTTGGGAAGGTAGAGACAGCAATGATCTGGGGAAAATCTGTTTAGGAAAAGAGGCTGCCCTTCCTTGTCCTTTCAAAAAAATATATCAACTTAGGAATTTCTGGTTTTCCAAAGTCGTGAAAGATTAGGCTTTGATATAAATAATTGTGCCATCCCTTCTGATTGATGATCCAATGACATCCTCCCCTCCCCCATTGTATATTTGGAAGGATAATAACCATTGCCAATTGTAAGGAGAAATATGGTAGGAAGACTTTCCTGTACCTGAAGAATATCAGACAAAGTGATTCTATACCCTTTCCTTCTCCATCTGTTTCCTTCCCAGACAAATCCTGGTTTAGAGGGCTATTGTGGAGGTTTGCTGTGTTGTAAAATGTCAGAGGGAACCTGCTCTCCCTCAGCCCTGGTTTGTTACAAGTTGGTTAAGAGACCCAGTGGCCTGCATCCTTACCTTCTGTAAACCTCGGGCCCAGTGGCAGGGAGTACTCTGGCCCCTGGCCTCTCCTTACACGTTTGATTCTTGTTTTCTGGCAGTTTGACCACCACAGCAGAATGGGGCTGGCAGGCAGAAATTCTGGCCTCCTCTCGGATGTGGAAGGAAAGGGAGTTCTCAGAAATGGTTCTGGCCTCTGAAGCAGCTGTTTGGGACTCAATCAGTGCATTTCAGCCAGGGAGTGTTAGAGCACAGACCTCCTGGGATCTGGGACATACGTTAGAGGAGTTTGTGCGCAGATTGGAGGAGAGAAGAGCTTGAGAAGCTATTTTGTGAGAGAATCGGATGGGGGCCGCCAGACTGACTCGGTGGAACATGTGACTCTTGATCTTAGGGTTGTGAGTTTGAGCCCCACATGGGGATAGAGATTACTTAATAAATCAAAGTTTAAAAAAAGAGAAAAGGCAGTGGTTGGGAGAGGTTTCAGAAGTGTTGGGGAGGGTCTCCTGTGACTGTCATAGTGTTTAGAGAATAAGAGCAAAGAGATGCAGTTATTTGGAATTAACTTTTAGTGACTGAACTGTTTTTTTCTTTGTCTTGTTTTGGAAGGAGGGAAAATTAGGGATGTGATAAACACTTTCAGGCAGAACATCCTTGGTTTTCATAAAATTGTCAAAGATTAAGAAACTGCTAATTTTCATGAACTTTTTTAATAGAACCTATATTTAATACTTTGGTAAATCAAAAGAAGTTCTTCATCAGTAAAAACGTTGGACAGTGGTATTCTTGCTGTCAGATCTTATCGTGGTCAGATGTACAAATGCCCTCTTACATAATTCCCTTAACTTGACCTTTTCAATTTTCTTTCACAGCCTGTGTCTAAAGAAATGAGTTTTTACTATCTTTAGAGGTGATGAGTGTGCCTCAAAATGTAGTGAGGGCTAGATTCATGAAAGCAAGAAGACTTCAAATCAGAATGATGTACAATAAGCTTTTATTCAATGTTTACATGTGTGCCGTGGTTTGAAGTTCCTCAGTGGTATTCTGCATTAGAGTCAGTTTGGAATGTGTATCTACCATGATGTCATGGAAATTCGACATTGGGCCTTTTGGGGCTCGGCAAGGCATTATCTGAATGGATTCTGTCCATAGAACCATTGGCAAAAAGAGCAAAAAAATGCCATGCCATCCGGCTCTTTTTTTTTTTTTTTTGCAGAGATACTGTTAAGATCTCCTGATGTTACGATACTCTCTTTTTGGTAGTACAGAATTCGTATAGGAAACATGAACACTTTCCTTTTTGGAAAACTGAGCAGGGATAGAAAAAAGGATATTAAGGACCTCTTTCTTTCTTTCTTTCTTTCTTTCTTTCTTAGATTCAACCTTTTCCATATTCACACATCCCACAATTACAGTCTCTTCTTTTTTCTTTTTTTTTTTAAGTATGCTCTTGAATTTATTCCTCTTAGTAAGAATCTGTGCAGTCTGTATCTCATTCTTCAGTTTGGAAAATATTTGAAGAAGACCACTGGGTTGAAGCATATCCCCGAATCATATCTGTCCATGTGTCAGCTGAATAGAATGGCATAGTTAATACTTACTTGTTTACTAGGAAAGAGTTGAGAGCAAAGACACAAAAGTGCAAAACTCAGATTAAACCTCAAATTTGCTCCTCCTCCTCCTATCTTATGCTGACTAAAATCAGCAACTTTCAGACTTTGTACATTTGGGGAAAGTTACATGTACAACTTAAGTATTTATGGAAGATATTTGTGAAGAGGGGCATTGTGCTAATCTCTCCAGAGATATAGATATAGTTAAGATACAGTATTTGTATTAAATGTTTTAGAGGAGGGCTGAGTCCACAAGGAACTATCAATTCCTTTAAAATTAGAAATACCGAAGAGTTCAAAAGGACACACACACAGATACACATGTCTCATCCCCTCTGGGTAGGGATATTAAACACGGCTTCATGGAAGAGATGCATTTGAACTGGTGGGGGATGTTTCGGTGGAGACAACAGTATAAATAAGGCATGAAAACAAAGGTATGCATGTTTAAGGGATGATATCTGAAGGACTAGTCTAGAATGACTAGACATAAATGTTATATCTGTAATACTTGAAATAGATAGAGCTGGAATGGTAGGTTGGGATTCTTTTATTGGAGGACTTTACCTATAAGTAAAGACTGTAATTCACTGTACAGTAGGTTACCTATTAAAATTTTTGAGCCTGGGGAATGACATGATTAGGGTTTTAAGGCTAGGCATGTGAACTTGGAAGCAGGTGCATGGATTGGAGAGCTATTAGCAGGTGAATGCTAGAGAACAGGAAAGAGCTACTTTTCATTTTAACTTAGGTTTGACACTGGAAATAGAAAGGACATTGTGTAGGCAGAATCTACTGAATTTAGTGGTTCATGGGATGCGGAAAAGGAAGGTTACCCTGATAATTGTAGCCTGGATTATTAGGAAATGTATTTATTATTCTCTTATTCATGCATTCATTCAGCTTTTATTGACCATAGTAGTGAATTCCACGGGAGGTGATGAAACTAATTTTACAGTCTGGATGATAAATTGGATTTTAGACATGTTGAACTTAGGTAGTACTGATAAGATAGCTTTTATTTATTTATTTATTTAAAGATTTTATTTATTTATTTGACACAGAGAGAGATCACAAGTAGGCAGAGAGGCAGGCAGAGGGAGAGGAGAAAGCAGGCTCCCCCCTGAGCAGAGAGCCCAGTGTGGGGCTCGATCCCAGGACCCCGAGATCATGACCTGAGCTGAAGGCAGAGGCTTAACCCACTGAGCCACCCAGGTGCCCCTGATAAGATAGCTTTTAGAAGGTGTTTTGAAATTTGGTTCTGGAATTAAAGTTTGGAGCTAGAAATAGAGAGCTAGCATCCTATTAATGGTATCAAACTCATCTTTTACACAGGAAAAAACCAAAGTGCTGTGTCCTCAGGGTCCACATTGATAGATCAAATAACATCATATAACAATTTGGGAATTTTTGTTTAATTAAATTTGCTCAATCCTTTTAATAGTTGATTGTTACTTCCTGTTTACAGTCAATATTTTATAAATCGAAACAGCATAAGCACACATGTGTAGTAAAGGGTTAATGTATGATTCCCTAACTTTTTATTTAATTTTAGATTTAAGTAGCAAGCTATCAGTAAAATAAAGCAGTATGTCCTTTTAAAAAGGAATGTAAGAAAGACATTAAAGGGGTGCCTGGGTGGCTCAGTCAACTGACTGAGGCACCTGCCTTCGGTTCAGGTCATGATCCCAGAGTCCCGGGATTGAGCCCCACATTGGGCTCCCTGCTCAGTAGAGTGTCTGCTTCTCCTTCTCCCTTTGCCCCTCTCCCCTGCTCGTGTGTGCTCTCTCTCTCTCATGCTCTCTCTCTCCCTCAAATAAATAAATTAAATCTTAAAAAAAAGAAAGAAAAAGGCATTAAAACCGTGGACCTCTGTTTAGGTGATCTGAAATAATACCTTATTATATAGTGGGCAGTTTACCATGAAACTGTCTTACACACTTTCTTTAAAGAAATACCGTTTCATTTCAACTTCACATGTTTCTTAGCCATTAGAAAAGGTCATTTGGAGTTAATGAATATATGAATTTGCAATAAACCCTTTTAGAAGTTGCTAGAATTTTTACATTGTATTGTAATATGCTCTTCTCAACTTATACATACTTTTTTTTTTTTTAAAGATTTTATTTATTCATTTGACACAGAGAGAGAGAGATTACAAGTAGGCAGAGAGGCAGGCAGAGAGAGAGGAGAGAGGAGGAAGCAGGCTCCCTGCTGAGCAGAGAGCCAGATGTGGGCCTCGATCCCAGGACCCTGGGATCATGACCTGAGCCGAAGGCAGTGGCTTTAACCCACTGAGCCACCCAGGCGCCCTCAACTTATACATACTTTAACTTTTGTCCTTCCTAGTAGAAAAACACTTGTCTCTGTATTAAACCTATCAATGGACATTATTGTATGTTCAATAGCTGAAGCCTGATATAAATTGTATCTTCCTCTAAAAATAAATCAACAGGTTAAAATACCATTGGCATATTGTTCAGATTTCATCATCTTCTTCATCATTGATGTTGGCATTTGTGCAAACAATGAAATAAAGGAGCTGGCATTTATGATTAGTGAATAAAAATTATCAAATATCAAAAAATTTATGACTTAGAACACTTTATGTAATTTCCTAGGTTCACAATTGAGGAGTCTAGGTTAACAATTGAGGAGAGTCACTCAGTGAGCATTTTTTTCTCTTTTTTTGTGTGTGGATACCTACTGGAAGGTTGCATCTGTCAAAGAGAAGTGTTTACAAAGCACTAATGTTCTGACTTGTACCTAATTCTGTGTTTTAAGCAGTAGAGGCTAACAGTGTGCTTCTCATACTTTAGCATGCATAATAATTGCCTGGAGAGTTTGTTGAAACACAGATTCTGGATCCCACATGCCCCCCACTCCCCGCAGGTTTGGGATGGGGCCATCTTCTAATGGGCTCTCAGATAATGCTGATGGTGCATATTTGAGGACCACATTTTGAGTTTCTCTGGGCTGACATATTGTGATAGTCACTCCATAATTAGTAATTTAGGAAGCACTTGAAATAATTATATGAAGAAAATCTAAAATCAAAATGTTCCATATTGGACAACCCTTTGTCAAATAATCTCAGCTAGTCAGAATTAAGAGTCCATAATGAAAGCATTAGTTATTATTTAGATATCTAGGATATAGATAATATATATTTATCCTAATATAATATTACATAATTTTCTCCATATCTTGTAGTTGCATGAGTGATCTTATATTTTCAGACCAAGACAGTTTCTAATCTTTTGTTTGTGTTCATTTTTCTCATCCTCAATTAGTGACATAGGGACTTAGAGAATATAGGCTGTGTAATTTATAAATTTCCCTCAGAAGTGAGGTGGTTAAACAGATCATAAAGTTGTGACCATCAAATCACTTGAGAATAGTAAAAAAGCAGTTTGCTAAAACTTTAGAGACAGACACCTCTGTACTGTTGTAATAATCACAGAGAGACACTCACTTTTAGTATTTTTAGTATTGTGACATATTTATGATATTTTAATTTTGAATGTACTTTCGTCCTGCTCAGCAATACTTAACTTTTTTGAATGTTTTAAAGTTTTTGGAGGTTGGCATATGTACTTGTGAAAGCAATAAAACTGTATTTTTATAAAGTCTGTATTTTAGACTTTTCACTCATTTGTATTTTTGTATTATATATGTTTTAATTGTATTTTTCTCTATTAACATTGGAAGAAATTTCTTTTTTTCTTTATGGCTTAAGATTTTCTAAGTCTCTTTTAATAATTTTAGACATGTCTAAAGATGTTTTTCTATTGAGAAGTGGTCAACATACAGTGAAAAATGCACAGCTCTTAAATGTTCAGTTTGGTGAGATTTGATACCCTATAACCACCATCCCAAACAAAATATAGAACTTTTCAGTTCCCCCAGAAAATTTCCTGTGCCCCTTTGCAGTTAATTTCCATCCCCTATTTTCACGTGGAAACCAACTTTTAATTTCTATCACTATAGATTCATTTTGCCTGAATTTGAATTTCATATCAATGTGATCAAATAGTATGTATCCTTTTGTTCTCGTCAAGTGTAATGTTTTAGATATTCATCTTTGTTATTGAGTATATCACAGTTTTTTCTTTTTTACTGTTGAATAATATTCCTTATGTATGGACATACTACTGTTTATCCATTCTCTTGTTGATGGACTTTATGGTTTCAGTTTTTGGCTATTGTGAATAGGCTGTGAGTACATTGTTTTGTAAGTCTTTTAATGACCATATGTTTATGTTTCATTCTCTTTAAGTAAATGTCCAAAAGTAAATATCCAAAATTATTTGACCACAGAATAGATATATGGTGTCTTTATCAGAAATTGTCAATAGTTTCCTCCCAGCACCATATGAGAGTTCCAGTTATTCTATATCTTCACCAACAGTGTTACGTCTTTTTTATTTTAGCCCTTCTATTAGGTGTTTAGTAATATTTCATAATTTTAATGTACATATTCCTGTTAACTAATGAAAAAGTTTGAGTACAAGTTCATGCACCCATAGTCTGTTCTTCTGTCTTCTTTGAAAAGTCTGTTTTCCCCCTAATTTTTAATTAGTGTGTCTTTTTATCATCAATTTATAAGATTTTGTTATTGTATATTCTGTCTTTTTTTAAAGATTTTATTTATTTATTTGAGAGCGAGAAAGCATGAGCAGGGGTAGGGGCAGAGGGAGAGGCAGGCTTCCCACTGAGCAGGGAGCCTGATGGAGGACTCCATCCCAGGACCCTGGGATCATGACCTGAGCAAAGGCAGACACTTAGCTGACTGAGCCACCCAGTTGCCCCAACTGCTGTATATTCCAGATACAAGTCCTTTGTTAGATATATATTTAGTCAGGTTTTTTGTTTGTTTGTTTGTTTTTTTTAACTGGTCTGTGGCTTGTCTATTTTCTCAGTGGTGTCTTTGCTAAGCAGAAAGTTCTAAAATTTTGGTGTTCAGTTTATCCATTCTGTGTCATTGTTGCTTGTGCTTTTTGTTTTCCGTCAAAGCAGTCTTTGCCTACCCCAAGGGACAAAGATATTCTCTTGTATTTTCCTTCTAGAAGCTTTATGGTTCTGTGGTTTACATTTATGTCTGACTCATTCATCCTGTGTTAATTCTTGTATATGAAGTAAGATAGGGATTGAAGTTAATTTTTCCACATGGCATCCAGTTGTTTCAGTTCAATTTATTGAATTGCATTAACACCTCTGCTGAAAATCAATTGACTATACACATACACACACATCTATCTATCTATCTATATATATATGGTGTATTACCTCTAGACTCTTTTCTGTTCTACTGACATATTTATATATATATACATATATATATGTGTATATATACACATATATATATATATATGCCAGTACTACAACCTTGATACTGTAGCTTTATACATCACGAAGCCCAGTAGTGTAAGTTCTTCAGCTTTGTTCTATTTCAAGATTCTTTTGCCTATTCTAGATCTTTTGTCTTTCTATATAAACCATAGATATATTTACACAGTGTACAATTTCTTATAGCTGCTAAAATAAATTACTACAAACGTGGTGGCTTAAAACAACAGATTCTTCCACAATCCTGGAGTCTAGAAATCCAAAATCGGTATAACTGGACCAAAGTCAAGGCTCTAGGGGTAAGAGTCCATTCCTTGTCTCTTGTAGCTGCTGGCGGCTGCCAGCATTCCTTGGCTTATGGGCTCATCACTCCCAGTCTTTGATACCATTATTTGAAATCCCTCTCTGTCTCTCTTAATGGTCTTCATACCATCTTCTCTTCTGTGTGTCAGATCTCCCTTTCCTCTTTCTTGTAAGAATACTTTGAATTTAGAGCCCACCCCAATTGGTAATTCAGAGTACTCTCCATTTAAAGATCTTCAAGTTACATCTTCAAAGATCCTTTTTCCTAATGTAACACTTTACAGGTCCCAGAGATTAGGACCTGATATCTTTAGGTGCCATTATCAGCCTACCACAGAATGTGTTATTCTCTTTTAAACCTTCATTTTGTTCTGGAACTTGCTGTCAGAACAGATTGGACTGAGGCTTTTAGCATCCTAAATGACCTACTTATTTTCTTGCTTATTTAATAATTACCATTTCTTTTTTTTTTAACATATAATGTATTATTTGTTTCAGGGTACAGGTCTGAATAATCACCATTTCTTAAGTGGACTCTGTATTGTACAATAAAATTTATTGCTTTCTAATAATAGCACAACAGATTAGACCTAAAAGCCTCAGTTAGTGAGTTGTTTATTTAAAATAGCAGTCAGGAAAATACCAAGTTAGTAAGATATTGAATTTTGCTTGGACTATCATAGAACTGATCTGTGACTCAATAAAATTTAGTGATAGCTTTTAGTTTTGGGTGGCCACAAACTAATTCTTGATTTTATAGGACTTTCTTGGTAAGGCTTGTTACATAAATCTTCTTCACATAGTGTTAGAAGAATGGGTCAGCTAGCTAGAGAACTTTAATGTAGCAAACTCTGTTTTGGTTTGGGGATGTTACTTAAATAGCCCAAATGTAGGGACTGCCTAGACCTCAGTATGAGAATGACTTTTATGAGCATCATTTGATAAATCATGACCATAAAAAGATGAAATAGTAAAGCCATAGTGTCCCTTTCTTTTCTTCAGTCATTATATTAATTAGCTTAAATATTTAAATGTTGATAACTGTTAAATTTGGCATAGGAAGAGAAATAGTTTGCCAAAGGGAAAATGGAAGCCTAATTCTCTTTGTTTGCCCTATAATCTTTCTCTCAGCATGCATGACATTCTCCTGTGCAATGAGATAACACAATAGCTTTTGCTCTGCTAGCAAGAATCAGCAGCAGCGCAAAAAAGTTCAGCATGAAAACAAATTCACTGTCAAAACCAGTAGTCTATATTATGATTAAAAATTTACATAGTTTCTGAATTCTGGATTGAGGATTCAAGTCACTTTACTTCATGTTACTTGCCACAATTCACTGAGTGACTTTGGCCTTTGCAACCTGGATAATACACGACGTTGCACTTGTAAATTTTTTGTGTTCTTTCAGTGTCTGTAAAATAGTCAAAGAAAGAATTTAAGTGATTATGCCATTATTAATTGATGAGTATGTGAACTAACCATATTAATGTCATGAAATGTAAAAATGAGGGAGGTTTTTTGCCCATTTTATTGTAAAAACTTGGAAGAAAAAGGACAAGTGCTAAAGGAGGAAAACTAGTCTACTAGTTCAAAGTAAATTCCTAAGGTAACTTTTAAAATTAAGGTATGTTCTGTAACGTATTTGATAAAGCATTCAGAGTAATTACGGGTGGCAAATTCTAGTTGAATACTATCAAGTGGTTCCTTGTTTATTTGAGAGTGAAAAAATGACACATTTGAATATCTGCTACTATGGTCCCCACATTATTTAAGTGAAATGTCTCTACATTTAGATAACCTTTTCTCACTTATTTGTTGAAAGACTGCTGAAATGCAAATGACGACATTGATTCTTTCAGAATCAATAAGTAAAATGAGATGGGAGAACCACGGAGAATGTAGAGAGAAAAGGAAATAATAGGAGTAAGATCTCTAGTACTAAAGCCTCATTTACATTAGCATTTGAGAATTGATGAATTGGTATAAAATGTTCTTATTTTGACCAAATACTTTAAACAAATTACTGTATATTGAAAACATTTTTAAACATTTCTTAGATTTGGAAAACACAAAGTGAGAAAGATTTACTAATGGATTAACTTATATCCAAATGTTTTGTTGAGTTCTTCAAAGTTGTTTCTTACCGGGGCGCCTGGGTGGCTCACTTGGTTGAGTGTCCAACTCTTGGTGTTGGCTCAGGTCATGATCTCAGGGACATGAGATCGAGCCCCATGTGGGGCTCCATGCTGGGTGGAGAGTCTGCTTGAGGTGTTTTCTATCCCTCTGTTTCTGATCCTCCCGTGTGTGTGTGTGTGTGTGTGTGTGTGTGTGTGTGTGTATCCACACATGCACGTACACACCTGCCCGCACACACACGTGCTCTCTCTCTCTCAACTCTTTAAAACAAAAAAAGTTGTTTCTTACCAATCTGGCCTAGAATAACCATTATTCAATAAAAGTTTTTGTTTGGGGATTTGTAACTTTAAAATCTTCAGGGCTGAGCTGAAAGATGAAAGATATTTATTTTAAATCATGATTGTATAATTGATTTCTTAAGAAAAAGCTAGTAGTTCATTAGTGATGGTTTTTACAGCCAAGCACCTTATATTAAGGAAAGCTTCATACTCTGCATAGTTTGTGCCCTTTCTTTGTCATGTCCTGCTTGTCTGCACGTACTTATTTCTGTTTGTGTTAGTCATCCTCTCTAGGTAAATTGTCCATGAGACCAGTGATTCCATCAGCAAATTATCCAGAAAATGCTGTCTTTGCATGTTGTGACAGATCATGTCACTGGTGGGTTTATAGCTACTCCAGTGGTCTAATTAACCTGGCAGTTGTCTCCTGTGCCCAACACTGTTGTCTCGTTGCCTTGGCATCTTCGTTTTCATCTTCACATCACCTTCTTTCTTACCTAAAACTTAGATTTACAAGTTTTGGGGGTTTTTGTTTTGTTTTGTTTTTGTTTTTAACCTACCCCCATCAACCCTCTCTATTCACCACCCCCTTTATTTTTGATTGGCAGTATCATCCAGATAAACAAAGTGCAGATGTGCCAGCAGGAACAGTGGAGGAATGTATACAGAAGTTCATCGAAATTGATCAGGCATGGAAAATTCTAGGGAATGAAGAGACAAAAAAAGAGTATGACCTGCAGCGGCATGGTGAGTACTTGGGGTGAGGAGCCACAGCACACTGGTAACTCTTTGAAGCACAGTCTGCAGCCGTTCCTGGGGAGCATTTTCCAGTCTTTGTACCAAGTTATTATTGCTGCCTTGACTCCTCCCCTCCATCACTGTTTTTAACTGTGTCCTCCGCTTACTAGTGATTATTGTGTATCCATTGAGAAGTTAACAAAACTACTAGGATATGGCTTCTTAGGAAGCCATGAAAGCTGCTTTTTCTAACTAATGAAAAATATTTAATTGCACATTTCTAAGTAATAAATTTAATAACTTTTCATTAAATTTAATTATGTACTGATTCACATTTAATTGTAGCACTTTTAACAATGTGCACTATATAAATGACAGTCGAAAGGAGGGTAGTATAGGGGATAACATCATAAAGCACTCTCCTGTCTTTCAGCTTGTTTTAGGCTAGGTTTCATGATTGTCTCCGGAATAAACTATTCTTTATAAGATTGCTATAAGTGGTATTTTAGGAATGCACCTTTCCTAAGCAGTTTTAAAAGTCATTTCTTTTATGCATTTTAGAAAATAGCTTCTTAAAACAGTGACAAGCTCTTGTGAGAAAGAAAGGGAAAAATGTAGGTCAGGTTTGTCACACATAGACTGCAGTTACACGAAGTGATAGGCTGTCTTTCAGCACTGGCCTTAGGATAGGAGTCCCTCAGTCTTCTGTTTGAACCTTCAATATGCACCCTGCATGCTAATGGGGGGGTGTCAATAATCAGTTACAGCCCGTGGGGAAAACACTCAATTGCACTCTGCGATGGCATACCAGGTTCAACATTGACTCGAATGTGTTGATAAAAGCTCACTGTCTCTGTAGTTGATTATTGAATCCCCTCACATGCCCTACACTGGCACATCATCAAACCTAACAAAATGATTTTAAGGTTCTGAAAATTTGATTTGAGAAACCAGGCTTACTTCTAAAACACAGCATTAGAGGATAAAGCCAATGATATACATGGGATACCCATATTTATTTTCAGATGGAGTTGTACTGATAAAATTCAGTATTACTTACAGGTAGTGTGTGATACCTTTGTGTATAAAGACTTCATGAGCTATTTGTTTATATACTGGAGAACTTAATAGTGACTTTAATCATACTAATCAGCTCTAAAGCCCTTCTATTTTTTTAAGACTGATGAGCTTTTTAAAAATATTAAGAAACTGATGAGTGTCCCTTTGCAATGAATGTGGATTAATTTTCAAATATGGCTTGAATAGTGGGTCCTATCTATTCGGTGCATATATAAGTACCTTGCACGTATTTTGCAAATATGTTTTACTTCTGGCAAAAGAATGTACAAGTGGTTCCATTCGTGGATGAATTCTACTCATAGATCTATCTTTTTAACCTTGGTTCACATGATAGTATTTCTGTGAAAGTACTGAAGCTATACACGGATGTATCATGTGTGAGAAGTTACCTATGTGTTTTTAGCCCATCTTTACCAGTCGTTACTTTGTGGGTGCCAGTTTGCTTAAGATAAGGATAATCCACAAAACTGTACTTGAAGGGGTGTAAGCGTACATTCTTGCCCTGTGGCTCTGCATTTTTGCCACTCCACAGCCTGTGTACTGTTAAGAACCTGTCAGTAAAACTGACTAGAAGCCCACTACCTAAAGAGAAAAGAGGGATAAATCAGGAATAAAAAACTAATCTCTCTTGCTAGGTAATAGGATATTGGTAGATGAGAAATGGAAAGAAACAAAACGGGGTTAAAAGTGAGCAATAGAATTGCATGAAGGGAGTTTAAAAAATGTTGTAAGAACAATCAATAGCGGGTTAGTTGCGACTTCGGTGGCTGTAACGAAAGATGGTCTCGGGAGGTGAAGCTTCCGGGACAGACAGCCATGCCTGCTTTCCTCTGTATTTTCCCATCCTGGAGATCAGTCGTTTTTATGCAGGGGACGAACTCTTACCCTTTGCCTTGGCAATCACAATGATAGTAATACAGCTTGTCTTCTGCCCCAACTTTTTGTATCGCGTGCCCTACACAGTACATCCGCGTCTTTACAACAGTCATTTATCAGATGCAGAGACTGATGTCTCCATGCCAGTGAAGATTTCTGAATTCTGTGATCTGTGATTGTCAGGATAAAGAAACTGATCTCTAGAAATTAGTCATACAACTAATTAGAGATGGAGCTGAGATTAAAATCTGGGCTGTCCAAGGTACCATTCTTCTTCACTGTATCTCGCCTTAAGGTATTATTTCTGAGAAACTACACAACCTCCTGGGAAGAGATGAATGTGATGTTGTGAGAAGCGAAGGGACTGGATACTAGCCACCTAAGTCAGATGGAGGCAGCTCAGAGAAGTAGCTTCAGGAGGTTCGGTTTAAGCCCTCAGTCTGGGACAAAGAGAAAATGGCAGAGAAACAGGAATGAGTTCTTCAGAAGAGAGCTCCTAATCTTCCAAAGGGAGGCTCTGCCTTGCCCTGAGGAATAGTCAGAGTGCAGTCACCCAGGATGTGGAGCTGCTGCTGATGTTTACACCAGTTAGAATGGCCAAAATTAGCAGGACAGGAAACAACAAGTGTTGGAAAGGATGTGGAGAAAGGGGAACTCTCTTACCCTGTTGGTGGGAATCCAAGATGGTGCAGCCACTTCAGAAAACAGTGTGGAGATTCCTCAAAAAATTAAAAATAGAGCTACCCTGTGACCCTGCAATTGCACTACTGGGTATTTACCCCAAAGATACAGACGTAGTGAATAGAAGGACCATATGTACCCCAATGTTCATAGCAGAAATGGCCACAATCGCCAAACTGTGGAAAGAGCCAAGATGCCGTTCAACAGACAAATGGATAAAGAAGATATGGTCCATATATACAATGGAATATTATGCAGCCATTAGAAGGATGAATACCCAACTTTTGTATCAACATGGATGGGACTGGAGATTATACTGAGTGAAATAAGTCAAGCAGAGAAAGTCAATTATCATATGGTTTCACTTAGTTGTGGAGCATAAGGAATAACATGGAGGACATTAGGAGAAGGAAAGGAAAAGTGAATTGGGGTAAATCAGAGGGGGAGACAAAGCATGAGAGACTGTGGACTCTGAGAAACAAACTGAGGGTTTTGGAGGGGAGGGGAGTGGGGGGATGGGCGAGCGTGGTGGTGGGTATCAGAGGGCACGTATTGCATGGAGCACTGAGTGTGGTGCATAAACAATGAATCTTGGAACACTGAAAAAATTAAATTAAAAGAATAATAAAAATTGTAGATGTACATGTTTAGAAATTTCCTAGTGATCAGAAAGTACAAAATAAAAAGTGATAGCCTTCTTCCTAATAATTTCTTCCAAAATTAATTATTAATTTTATGGTGGTTCCTTGATTTACTTTAAACCATAATGTAAAAGATATGCAATTTGTGTTTCAGTAGTATGGATTCTGTTATTTTAATAAAGAACTTTTTTTCTAGATAAAATGTGCTCAAAAAAAAAAAATCAATAGCTTCAAGCCTATCTCATTGCCTTTGGGAAGGCCTTGGAAATGTGGATTTCTTTTGAGCTTTGAGTCCTTGGTTTTAAGGTTTTAATGGAGGTAACTGCAGCCTAAAGGATCACAGGGGACTCTTGTAGGTCATTGATGAGGCCATAATAACACTTAGACAAACTGAATACAGTGAGAATTGGGCCTGATTCACAATATCAGTAGATAGGCAGATCTGCTTGGAATTTATATAATGTTCAGTTTGCTTTGTAAGTTTTTCAAGCAGGTTCTAGGAGGACAGTAGAAATGCAGCTTTTCATGACTTTAATATGTCAGACCTAAGTAGGAAGTATTTTCTTCATTACCAGCAGCTGCAAATGGTGAGAATGCTTTACTTCAGTTTTAAATTAAGATTGGATTGCTGTTCAGGTAAGAAGTAGAAGTCTCTTATCCAAATATAACTTGCTGTTTTTAAGCCTTTCATACTAGAGCTATTTTTAAAAATCTCATAATAAACCTAGTTTCATCTTGTCATTTCTCTTGAATGCTGACATTAATTTTTCTTCTTGACCCATCTTCAGTAATTGGCTCCTCAAAAGAAGGAAATGAACTTGAACTTCTAACAGTGAGGATTTAGACTTGGTAGAAGGAAAACCTTTGAGAGTGATAATTTGTTAAAGACCAGGATAGGTTACCAAGAGAGAGAGAATTTGTTATAATCAGGTCAAAGCACTCTTTTTTTTCTGGGTCACCCCCTGGGGACATGGAAATAGCTTTGTTATACGGAACTCTTTTTACATGTGGTGATAGTTCATTGTAGAACTTTCTTTTCAGAGGGTGTGCTTTAAATATGTTTGTTTCCGGCCTTCCATTAACTTGGAGTATAAAATAAATTTGAGCTCTGTAATACTTAGGAAGGAGGCAAGAGATGTTTTATTTATATGTTGAATGCTTTCTCATATTTCACAGCTCATAGTTGGTGCTCTGTTGTAAGGAAACCCTCATGAATATTGCCCACAACCATTTATTTCCCTAAAAGATCATTTAGAGGGGCCCTTGACATCCGTATTTCTTTGCTTCACAAAAGATATTATCAAATGAGTTCTAATAAAGAAAAAGTCTAGGGTAGATAATCCCAGTAAAGTACATATATTCTTTCTACCCCATTTCCACGTATCTATTCTTAGTTGATATTTTTAGGGCAATGTTGGGCAGGCTGAAGAAAAGCAAATCTAAAAAAGGATGAGTAATATTCAGTTCCCAGATATACATTTTGAAAGCAATGTTAACTAGTGAATTTAATCAATTAGTTCCAGTTGGCATATTTACCTTCTTGTTTCTAAGGATGCTTCCAAAGACTTGCTTCCCATGTTCCCTTGAAAGACATGTAGTTATTCAAGATTAGGCTTTGCATTTCAGACAACCAGATGAGCAGTTTGGAAAATCTTTTCTAGATTTATAAAATGTTTATATGAGTAATATCTGTTAAATAGATTTTGGTGCCCTTATAAATATATGAGGGGTTTTCTCATATATTAAGCACATTAAAAAATGCATCAGAAGTACATCATGGGAAAGTAGTAGGGATCATGGTTCAGTTGCTTTATAATATGACAGTCACACAGTGTCTCAGTGGCTCTCTAGAGTGACACAGCTGACGAGTTAGGTTTACTTCTTTGTGACCTGACGTAAAACAAACCTTCAAATGAAATCAGTCAGATTAAATAATGTTTTTTAGAAATAATGTGTTTGGTGGTATCCTTGGTGTATATTATTTTATATTATCCTTGGTGGTATATTATTTTATATTACGATGTATCTTGGTTTTCTATTAGTGAATTGTTTTGGTAATGTGGAGTCTTTACCTTACACAATCAGACAAGTACTTGGATACCCAAAATAGCCTGGCTCAGAAGATTGGGCCAGACATTGTGAAGTCAGTGTTTCTTTACTCAAAGCTAATCAGCTACTCTCCCTTAGCTAGATACAAAAGGTCATTTCTGGTGTTGTGTTACACAATTTACCTTGTCCCTTTTATAAGGGTAAATATTTGAGAATGGGAGATAAGCAAGCAAATTGTGGGCCAAATATGAACCTATCTTTAAAACCCCTCCTACCAACGTTAATGTGTCAACATGTAATTTCTTTTTTTTTTTTTGTAAAAGATTTTATTTATTTATTTGACAGAGAGACACAATGAGAGAGGGAATACAAGCAGGGGGAGTGGGAGAGGGAGAAGCAGGCTTCCCACCAAGCAGGGAGCCCGATGGCAGGGCCCAATCCCAGGACTCTGGGATCATGACCTGAGCTGAAAGCAGACACCCAACAATTGAGCCACCCAGGTGCCCCAACATGTAATTTCTTAAGCCCAAAATAAGAATCCTTCCTGAAAAGCACGTTAATGCTAAA
Source organism: Ailurus styani (assembly GCA_002007465.1). Classification (NCBI taxonomy): domain Eukaryota; kingdom Metazoa; phylum Chordata; class Mammalia; order Carnivora; family Ailuridae; genus Ailurus; species Ailurus styani. Next base: position 940,177 of record LNAC01000137.1, read on the forward strand.
GACTGCTTAACTCCATAAGAAGGGAAATAATACTTTTAAATGTAGATAATATGAATCTGAGTTACGAATAATGATTTAAGGCCAGTAGATATTTGTGTAGGTTATGTGCTAAACTGACCCTTAGAAAATACTCGTATCAGTCAGATTAGAGTTTCCATCTATGATCATATCAGTATTTCCATTTGATTTTAGGAATTTGAAAATTGGCTGTAAAAATGTGCTTCAGGTAAAACTTGGAAGATAAGCATCGGGGGCATGTTTTTTTGGTGACTGTTTCTGGGAAAAGTACGTATGTGAAATGATGCAGAAAATCCATCTAGACAGTTAGGGACTGGCGTTTTCTTCAGAGGGAGAAGAGAGTATAGAGAAAACTTTCTGTGAGGATCCTCCTGCTCCATCCTATTTGTCACAAGAAGGTGACTACTCATGTTACCTTTTACTTTTACTTGAATGCAAGTATCTATTTTTGCAGTAAAAATGTATTTTAAGATCTTTTCTCAGTGGTTTTGCATAAAAATTTGGCCAGTTTCAAAGAATGTCATAGAAACCTATGGGCAAGATTACAGTTATAGTTCTGGCATACTTGGATGCAATTGGGAGTTCTGATTTAATACTAGTGAAAGTGGAAGATTTAAGGAAGTTTGTGTCTCCCATTTTAATGTCTCTCCCAATTTCTACTTGGATACCTGACCGATTGACATCAATGAGTCTTAACCCAAAACTGGGTTACCTTTCTCATTGCTTGTTTTTTCCCTCAGACGTGAAACCTTCATTTCATATTACATTCTGATTACTTCTACTTTGCTCAATGTACAACCAATGAATTAGAATGAGTGTTGACATTTAATTTTTTTTACTGTGTGATCTTTTTATTCTCACAGCTATCACAGTAGGCCGTACCCAGAGTATCACACATACCCATAGCTGCTCACTGGCCTTCTCTTCCAGTCGGTTACATCTTGATTGGTCTACCTTTCTTTATTCTCACTCCTCTGTTTAAGAACTTTTATAACCACCCTCTCCCCAACACAACATTTACCCATTCTTGTAGAATTTAAATGGGAAGGAAGCTTTAAAGTTTGTTCCTAATTACTTTTTCTAGCCTTATCATCAATCACAAATGTGATGTGAATCTTCTGCCCTGGCTCATCTATGCCCGTGTTGTTTGCCATAACTCGGAACACCCTCCCATTCTGATTTCGTTAGTTTATTTTTTGTTCACCCCAGTCTACTCCCAACTGCCAAAGAAAGCTTCCCCCAAAACTCTAATCTACCATCATTTCTAATCTCTGAATCTAATCTACAAATTAATTATTTTGATTTTTTTTTCTCTGTGGTTCTTATCTTTCGGTTTTGTTTGATACATCAGATGGACTATGGCTTTGGTAATAACAGGTCGGTTTTAATGGGACTGACAACAGCAAAGTACATCAAACTTGTTAGCACTGTCACAAATCCAGACAAGGTCAAGAGTTGCTGCCTCCCTGCACTGTGGTACTTGAGGCTTTCCCCTCTCATAATGGATTGGTGTTTAGTCATCTTCTTATGGTCTGGTATGAACAGGTCAACAAAACATTATGAGATAATAACAGTTAAAATAGCTGCCGTTTATTGAGCACTTTATCTGTGGTAATTGTCTTTCAATCATTGTTTAACAGCCCATTAAGGAAGATATTAATATCTGCTTTCCAGAGAAAGAATCTGAGATTCAGAGGGGTTAAGTAATTTGCCTAAGGTCACATGGCTAATAATTGATAGAGGGGGAATTCAAAGCCATTCTCTGACTTTTAATCATACTGTGCTGCACTGTCAAATTTTGAATAGGTGTGTACCACCTATTTTTAGTTCCATTTGGGCAGGAGTGAGTTATATTTGAGGGTCAGAGCAAGAGGCCAGGCCTACCTCCACTGCTGTTCTACCTGTTGTGTAGTGAAACATGAAATTCAGGTTCTGGGTTTCATTTGGTATCTTTTATGAGCACTGCGTGTACGTTCAGTTTATAAAAGCCCCACTTCTTCCAAGTCTGTAATTAAACTCCAAGTTTGTAATTTTTCTTTGATATGGAAAGCCTTGCAATTGTGACTCTTTTAATTTCACCTGGGAAAGGATTATAGAGCTTTCTGATTTAATGAGCAGGTTTCACGTTAAATGTTGCCTGATTCAGAATCTCTTATCAAGGTAGAGACTGTTCCAAGAACAGAGAGTGTTAAGGACAAGGAAACTGATTTCCTTCAAGTTAGTTCCTATATGAAAAATTTAATTATGTATAGTGAAATGAGTTTTAAGAATGCGGTCATTGTATAAAATTAAATTACTTGGTTTTAAAACAGCAAGATACTAAGTTCGACCTAAACAAAAGCACTATTTGCTTTTTACACACAGATGAGTTCCATAAGTGTGAAATAAATTTTATTTTAAAAGGCATAAAAATAAATACAATAGATTACTAGCTAAATGAGAGCGTCCTGGGGACTTGATCGCTCAAGTAAGTTCTGAACATTGCTACACATGAATAGTAGGGACAGAACTGCTGATGGACTAGATCTTTTGGCCAGTATTGGGTTGAATGAGACTTTTGATATCTCAGCCATAATGAATAAAGTTAAATTCCTCTCCACCGTAGCTTTTTGTTGCTGTTATTTATTTTTACTTATTTATTTGAATTGTAGCTACAGTTAGAAAAGGTTTCCTGGGATTAGGAAGTGTAATTATTTAGGCAGCAAAAAGTTGTTTTAGAAATTTTACTATCATTAGGAGGAAGCTTTAAAAGGCTGGAATTCCATTGTCTTGTAAGAAGTAAGAAATATTTATTGATTCCCAAATGGAGCTGAAAAAAACCTTTCCTCTTTTAGAAAGTTGTGAATGACCCAGCGAGAGCTCTAGTAAGCTTTACTGAACCAAGCTGCTAATAGTTATTTAATGTTATTCTTCAGTCTGAAAGAATCTCCCTAGATTTTCCTTTTAATCTCTTTGAATTGCAGGCTCATAAACCTCTCTGATGAGTCCTGCCAGTGTTTTCTTAGATCCCACTGTTGAGACAAAGGAGCCACAGAATTCTTTCGCCTCTTGTTGTCAGACAAATCCAATAGAACACAAGGTCAGAAGGGCCTGTACTTCTGAAGGTTGAAAGATTCTTTTCCAAGTAACCACATAAATTATTTGATTTTATCATTATATTCCATAGGAATCTCCCTTTATAATGCATTGCTTTCTATATGTAAGTAAATTTGGATCTTTTCCTTATCTCTATTATTTAGCTAAGCTTTGGATACAGCACAGGGTGTGAATGGACCTACATACCTTAGGAAAATCTGAGCCCATTTACTTCAAAAGAATTAGGAATCTTGTAGTGTAATTGGACTTAAGATAGAGTACCCAAATGCCAAGCATTTTGTTTTCTTTCCAAATGGCTGGGTTTGTTTGTTTTTAAGTTATTACCATTCTGGAGCTAAGATTCCAGATTTAAATCTTGTACTTATTCCTTTAATTAAATCGCTGTCTAAGTCAGTTTATGCGTTCTCAATATTTTTAGTAGTGTCATGTTAACAGGAAGACTTTGAGATAGAATTTACATTTTCAGATACCTGCTGAAATATTTCATTGTAACAAGCAAAAATATTTATAATATGTAATACTCACAAGAAAAGGAACTTACCTATTTTGCAGATGCTGTGCCTGATTAGAAGACAATTATCAAAGCTAATTACAGGGTTCCTGTGAGTTACTTTACAGACTAGGGAGGAATTAAGTTTTCTAATTATAACTACAATGGTGGACAAGCAGAGATCATTGTTTAAAAAGAAAAAAAAAAACATTTGTTTGTGCTCCTTCTAATCGTAGTTAGGGGGGAAGTTGCTGTTGCCCCATTCCCTGGACACCTGCCTCTCAACAAAGGATCGTGGTCACCTCCCCACCCCCTACATTTAGATTCACCTTTTACTTGTATGTACCCCCTCTGCTCATTATACAGTTCTCCAGGGATCCAATTTTCCCTGAGTTAATCACCCCCAGACTTTTTCAGAAGTTGTTAGATTACCATCTTTTCAAGGAATACACACTTTCTTGGGCTTTTAACTTCTTTCCCTTAACTTTTGTTTCCTTATTTCTATTAAAAAGTGTAGCTCTTGGAGTCTTCGCACACTACTTTTAAAACTTATTGTTGAAATGTATCATACATGCAGAGAAGTACACCAATCCTGAGTGTCCAGCTTGATGGATTTTTACAATAAACACCCATCTAACCAGCACTCAGAAGGTCCCCTGTGACTCCTTGTAGTCACTGCTTTCCCCCACACCCAACACCACAGTGTCATGCAACAACTCAGGGTAGTTTTGCCTGTTAGATTTTATATAACAGGGAATCATACAGTATGTTCTCTCTTGTGTCAGACAGGACTTTAAAAACCAGAACCCCGGGCGCCTGGGTGGCTCAGTGGGTTAAGGCCTCTGCTTTTGGCTCAGGTCATGATCTCAGGGTCCTGGGATCGAGGCCTGCATCGGGCTCCCTGCTCGGCGAGGAGCCTGCTTCCCCCTCTCTCTCTGCCTGCCTCTCTGCCTCCTTGTGATCTCTCTCCCTCTGTGAAATAAATAAATAAAATCTTTAAAAAAAATAAAAAATAAAAAATAAAACCAGAACCCCACAGACACTTGGGACTGTGTCCACATAATACTGAATAAACATCAAATAGATAGATGTTTAGACAGCCACAAAACATGAGAATATCTTTTAATATACTTCTTTTAACTCTGACCTTGGGCAAAGCACTAACCAGTTTTGCATTCTGTTTTCCCTCTTATTATGAGATATCATCTAAGTTGACCTGTCATCTAAGAAATAGGTCGCTACTCTAAAATTACTGCATGTAAAGAAAAAAATAATAAAAATATAAAGTCCCCTTTTTTTGAGGAAGTGGAATAGTAGAGAGGTGCTCCATGTGAAACAAACACTAGGTAAGCGTCACAGTAGCTTCCTCGTGGAGAAGCACAGCAATATGCTAACTTCCTTGGCAGTTCTCTTTGCCAGTTAGTTCTTATTTATTATTTTCAAATAAAAATAGCATAATGGACATATATGAATAGGTTGTCTTTTTGTGTAATTGCTGTATTGCAGGTGTCCAAGATAGGTTAGATTAAGGCTTATTCATTTTGTCATACCTCTGCCTTGTCTGATTTGCTTTAATTGATTTCAAAATTACTGAAGATATCGATCAGATACCCTGGAATATAACCAGCTTAATTGTAAATTATTTACATCTGTTTTTCCTCTAACTACCGTCTGTTAAACATCATTTACCCCCATTCCTAAATCTAAAAGTGTTTCATTTCCCCATTCAAGTGAATTTACCTTAGTCATTCTAAGAAACTGAAACATACAAGTAAGATTTGTTTTTTCTCTCCATGGGACTTTTAGAGAGATTTTTTTAGAAAACTAAAATACTGAATAACCTATAACCAAGTGTGCTTTATATAGAATGTGGAAATTGTTTTGTTCAGAGATTACCTCATATACTGATACAGTCCGCATAAGGTATTCAGTGGGCACAGAGATGGAGGAACTCCCCCCCCGCACCCCCCCCCAAGCCCCGACCACTGGGCAGAGTCACTAATCTTTGGATTTTCAGGGTCAGTTTAATAGACTGTTGGTACCCAGTAAATATGAAGTGATATTATATTTGACATACTTAATAGAAAACCAGTGAGTTCAAAATATTGTGTAATTTTTTCATCTATTTTAAAATTGTGTAACTCACCAATAAATTTTGAACAGGCGGTTATTAAATATAATTAAATTGTAGGCATTCACACAACGGAACAAAGGAAAGCATTCTCAGCAAGTGAATAAGAGACTAGTGAGACAGCTAAAGAAAATTTCATTGGGGTGAGGGGTGGATTTTCATAGTTTCTTTTAAGCATCGACTTCTAGAAGAACAATACAAGCATACACGAAGTATAACATGCCTTTAAAAACAAAGACAGGTGCTTATCTGTAGTTGCTTTCTTTGTCCCAAAGTATACTTGTTTTAAGCAGGAGTACATGCTTCTACTACCTAAACTATATGCTTACTAAATTTAGGTAGAATTCCAAGCTTCTTTGAACCTTCTGCCTGCAGGGAAAACTTCGGCCTAGGAAATAGCAATAGAACATCAACACAATACAGTTGTATGGTTATTGAAAACTTTTAAAGTAGGTCTTTAAGTTACCTATTCCTCTCTTACAAGCAATTAAAAATCAGATGACTAATAGCCCCTTACATTTGGTTAGAGCTTTATTCTTTAAAACACTTTTAGAGGGGGCGCCTGGGTGGCTCAGCCAGTTAAGCATCTGCCTTCAGCTCAGGTCATGATCTCAGGGTCCTGGAATCAAGCCCACATTAGACTCCCTGCTTGGCGAGAGCCTGATTTTCCATCTCCCTCTGCTGCTCTGCCTACTTGTGTTCTCTGTAGCTCTGTCAAATATATAAATAAAATCTTTAAAAATAAACACTTTTAGACAATCTCATTTGATTAGAACGACATGCTAGTGTGAGTCTGCTCTGACTGCCATAAGCAAATTCCATAGACTAGGTGGCTTAAACAACAGAAATTTATTTCCTATAGTTCTGGAAGCTGGAATTCCAAGATCAAGGGGCCAGTCAATATGGCTCCTGGTGAGGGCTCTCCTACTGGCTGTAAGTGGCCTCTTTCTTGCTGTGTCTCTTTTTGATACTTTCCTTGGTGCCTGTGCATGGAGAGAGAGAGACCCTCTCTCTTCCTCTTCTTATAAGGCCACTAACGCTATCAGATTAAGACCCCACTCTTATGGTCTTATTTTACCCTTATTACCTCCGAAAGGCTTATCTCTAAATACTTCATCATATGAACTTGGGGGGGACACAATTCAATCCATAACAGCCCTTCTGAAGTAAGTGATAACTCAGTATATCTCTAAGTATATTTCTAAGGTTAGAAAGCTAGTGAAATATTATAACTAAGGTTCAAATACAGTTATTTTTGCCCAACTCCACACTGCCTTCCTTAGTTACAGGTATAGTTTGTCTGACCAAAAAAAAAAAAATTCCCTATCTCTCACAAAAATAGGGGTTACTAGTTAATCACAAGGAATTACCAAAGCAACTCCATGATTTTTACGTGTTGCATATTTGTGCAAAACGGGATAGATTTTGACTGCTGAAGTTCGTAAGAAGTGGACTACAAGTCAGCCTTAAAACTGCTGTCAAAAGTAGTAAACTAAGTTTTTAAATGGCAAGTAAATTACAGCTGTAGTCAACGGGCTACAGCTGCCTTTTCAGCATTCTTCATGGTTATGATTAAAGTGTCAAATAAATGTCGCATTTTATGTTTTACAGAAGATGATCTAAGAAATGTGGGACCAGTAGATGCTCAAGTATGTCTTGAAGAAATGTGTTGGAACGAAGGTTGGGATTTTTTCTCTTGACTACAGTAAAGAAAAATATTAGGGATTTTCTTTAAGAAGAAAACTCTTATAGGATATTTGGAACTTTTAAAAAATAGTAATAGCTTGGCTTTCTAAATATATATATGTGGGTGGTTTTAGGAATATTTTTCATTCTAAACTTCAATTATTGATGTCCCCCTATATGACTCATTTCCAGTTATTTGTCTATTCAATTAGATGTTAGGTATAAAAGGTTTCATGTGGTTTTCTTTTTTAAAATTACTTGGGTTTTGGTTTATTTTCCATCTGGGTAATAGGGAAAATAAATTTTTTCCATCCTTTCTATGTTGACATATGAGATGAATCCCTATTAGAATTTTTGTTTAGGGCGCCTGGGTGGCTCAGTGGGTTAAAGCCTCTGCCTTCAGCTCAGGTCATGATCTCAGGGTCCTGGGATCGAGGCCCGCATCGGGCTCCCTGCTCAACAAGGAGCCTGCTTCCTCCTCTCTGCCTGCCTTTCAGCCTCCTTGTGATCTCTCTCTCTGTGTCAAATAAATAAATAAAGTCTTTAAAAAAAAAAAGAATTTTCGTTTATCTTTATTTCTTTACATGGAATCATACACTGTCAGGGCAGGGCTTTTAATATTGCACTTTTCTGCTTGGAGCTTGGTTTTTACCCTCCTTTTTTTATTTTCTTAGGTGGAAAAGAAAAATTTGTCACTCCCTTTACCCACCATGACGTCTTGTCTTTTTCCCTTTTCTATTACTAGAATTTTATTTTTACTTTATGTTACATTATGTTTTATGTTATGTTAAGCTAGAGAGAAAGAGAGTGCACATGGAGGGAAAGGGACAAGCAGACTCTTGCACTGAGCCTGACACAGCCTGACACATGATCCTGAGATCATGACGGAGCTGAAATCAAGAGTCAGATGTTTAACCAACTGAGTTATGCAAGCGCCCTCTATTACTAGAATTTTACAACTTAAATCTAGTTTCTCTGCTGTTCTGATAATTTTGTGAATTGTTCTGGTTAGACACTGTTAAGTTCCTTCTTCTAAATAGAACCCATGAATATCACACATCCATGTTTCTCTGGGAAAATGAAGAAACTGTTACTATTTCTTAGAATTTTTAAATACTTTAACCATATACTACTGTTCAACCTGGAGTAAAAATTCCCTAGCCGTTTATAAAAATTGACTAATGAGTGTGGATAGGCAGAAGATAAAGAACCCATGCATCCTTCCTGAAACCAAGTTTACTGGAATTCTTTTTTTTTTTTTTTTTCAGATTTTATTTATTTGACAGAGGGAAGGAGAGAGAGAGCCTGGACAAACAGGAGGAGCAGCAGAGAGAGAGAGAGAAGCAGGCTTTCCGCTGAGCAGGGAGCCCAAAGTGGGGCTCAATCTCAGGACACATGACCTGAGCCAAAGGTAGATGCTTAACCAGCGGAGCCACCCAGACACCCCTAGAATATTTTTTTTATGGCAAATTTTTAACGTAGTGCTCTTAGGAAGGTGGGTCATAGGCTGTTGACTTAAAAGGAGAATCACGTTTTCGCCTATGAGCCACTCTGCTCCTAAACTTCCAAATGAAATCCTAGAGTATAAATTCTTATTTGCAGTGAATGATTGAGAAACTTAAAGTTTTGTGTAACTGGGGCTCCCAGGGTTTTATAATAGTTTCATCAGTGGAAACCAGAACTACTGCTATGAAAGTAGAATATACTAGTTAGCTTTAGTGAAAGGCTTTTAGTTCATGAAGGGGACAGGCTAGAACATGTCATTTATCAAGGAGACCTGCCCAACTAAATACATTTTTTGAAAATAGTATTGCTACCTCATCAGCTAGTATTATATGTGTTTAATCTCTTCTTAGACGAATTAGTTCTTTTTGCTGTAGCTGATTAACATATTTTATTTCCTAATGATTCCTGATAATATGAAAATAGTCAAAACTGGTATTTGTATTTTTCCTTCAGTAGTTTTTTAAAAAATATAAATAATAAGTTTTTGTTTTAAATTAATATGGATTGGAGGTTCAAGCATCAGTTCAGTCAGCAAATACAATGAGCTTTCTTTTTTTTCTTTGTAAAAAAGATTTTATTTATTTATTTGACAGAGCACAAGCAGGGAAAGCAGCAGGCAGGGGGAGAGGGAAAAGCAGGCTCTCTGGGATCATGACCTGAGCTGAAGACAGACACTCAACTGACTGAGCCACCCAGGTGCCTGGGAGCTTTCTGATACAAGTGAAAAAAAAAAAAAAAAAAAAAAAAAAAAAGATAGTTAAGGAAATGTACAACATGAAATCCTTAAGTTATGTGTTATTATCCGTGGACTTTCCTTAAGTAAACCTGACAGTGAAGATACAGAAGAGTCCTAACCACAGCCAATGAATCAGTTATTAGAAGCTAGAGTTAGTCTTAAAAGTATAGGGCATTCTTAGATGCTTATTTAAATTAAGGGTTTTTTTTAACAAAGATGGAAATAATCTTTACTCTTGTGAGAGCAAAGATTGAGCAGCAAATAGCTGCATGAAGCCATTATTTCTGCAGGGATATTTATAAATTAGTAATGTAAGTTTTGCAATTGAAAAGAACAGTCTTTTCTTTCATCTGAAAGAACAGTCTTTTCTTTCATCTGAAAGATGAAAATTCAATAAAAAGTACGGTCAACTGGGCAAATTAAAAAAAAAATTGTTTGAAGATTCCTTCATGGCCATTTTCAGAATAACCTTGGAAAGTAAAGATCCAGATCAGGAGAAAAGTGGATGAATCTCTACATGATAGACATAGCCATATTGCCATAGTCTTGATCCAAGGACAGTATGAAATAATGCGTTTTTTTACTCTTAAAAGCCATCCCTAAAGAACTGTTGAAAGAATGGTTAACCTTTCTCCTTAGAGTTAGTCTGTTTTACGGCTTGGTTATTTTGTCTTCAGTGTATTTAAAATGATTTCTGTGAAGATACAACTTTGTTAAGTGATAGAATAATATAAGAAATGTAACAAGATATAATTTTTAGTGAGCATTAACACTTGGAATCATCTATGACAAAACTCCATGTAGCCCATGGTGGCCTCTGCATCATTTACTGAGCACATGTCACCTCAAATTGTTTCTCAGTGTTCACTGAGGTGGTAAAAAAAAAAACAAGACGGACATTTAGCTTTAGAAAATCAATGGTTAGAATATGTACATTTTTAGACAACTTAATAATGAAACAATTCACTTTTGAAAAGCATGCTCTACTACAATATATATGTTGGCTCAGACAGGAAAGATGTTAGCATTTTAAAATTCCAAGATTAAATTATTTTTCTTTATGGACAATAAAGGCATTGTGGTAAAAAATAAAAAGGATGATTGGGTGAATGAATTCATGTTTTCATCTTATTTAATTGTAATTTTTCCAAGGCCAAATTTGATTAGAGAACAAATATAAGACAGTTGAATTTTTTCTTTTCTTTTTCTCTATTAGTGGCATATGATGAGATCTGAATGTTAAAGAATGAAGTTTGAGAATTGAATGAAGATATTTGATGTACCTTTAATAAATTACGACCATCGTACAATAAGATGATCAGTAATTATTTTTCTTTTACAGTCACTTCTCAGTGACAGTAAATTGGAATGACCAGTGGATCAGATTCTTTCAGTTAAAGGACATGAGCATTTCAGCTTCCTAAGAATATGGTAGACTTAATAAAATTTCCACCGTTAGTAGGCTAAATGTTGCGGCATATCACCTCTATTGGGATTCTCGGAGTGTGATAATAGAACAGACTGTCTAAATGTTGAACTTGATAAACAGTTAAATTAGCAGGGCGCCTGGATAGCTCAGTTGGTTAAGCATCTGCTGACGGCTCAGGTAATGAGGATCAAGCCCTGCATCGGGTTCCCTGCTCAGGAAGGAGTCTGCTTCTCCCCCTTCCCCCACTCATGTTCTCTCTCTCTCAAATAAATAAATAAAATCTTACAAAAATGAAACAAAACAGTCAAGAGTTTTCTCTAAAAGAATATACTCTAGGCAAAAGCATGTTGCTTTACAGTAAAACATGTAGGGCTGTTTCTTTCCTTCACAGTAGTATTTTTGACAAATATATTGTTGAGAGGAATGTAAAATTTATATGGATCTTAAGAAAACAGAAGACTTCAAATAAATGTTCTGGGTCGCTTCTGAGCATCTGTTCTCCCCTCAAGATCTTTGGGCTGTTGATTCATAGCTTTAGTCCTGTACAGCTCTCCTCTACAGATCAAGATTTTTTGGTAGGTAATTTTTAGAAACACTGCCCCATATAAGAATTCATTTCAAGTTCTCATTTAAATATGTTTTATACTTAATGCACTGCTTTCATTTTGCAATTTCTATAAGATAAACTGCATTTTAAAAAAGTTGTTGAAATAGTTATTTACAAGCATTTTAGGCATCATTTTGTTTTTTTTTACAGATGACCACTCTTTTTCTCTGAGTTGCCGATGTGGTGGAAAATACAGGGTTTCCAAGGATGAAGCAGAAGAAGTTACCCTGATTTCTTGTGATACATGTTCATTAGTTATAGAACTCCTTCATTATGGCTGAAATTATTCACTAAGTGGGATCCTTTAACTGTGTATTCAGAAATGTTGAAGAGAGCCCATTCAAGTAAATGTATAAAGCTGAGAAAAGGAAATAGGATTCTTTTTTTGGTCAGCTTTTATTTGCAGAGAAGTTTAGACTGTCAAGCAAGGGGTACCCCAGATTAATAGAAAATTCATTTAGTTATTTATATTGTTTATAATGTATATTTATATCACCAAAAAAAAGGACTTGAATTATAAGTTCTATTTTGTGAATTCCTATCTGAGAACTTTGTTATTTGGTCCATTTTCTCCTTGGTATAAAATAAGAATTTTCCTTTTCTTTAAGCATGTCTCCTCTTATAATGGGTCACAGTATCATCATGTTCCTTTATTGTTACTGGGTTTCTGAAGTAACATGACATTTCTAGCTGCTAGAGTTATACGGCTATTGTATAAGTATCTCAAAGCCTCAAGTCATTAGGATTAAACTGTAATCTTTAAATAACATGTGAACCTAGTACTCCCATAATGAGGGCTAGATACAGATATTCATGTTTTCAGTTAATAAAGAAGATAAAGTGGCAACCGTAGAAAGGATAGCTTTGTAGTAAAAGACTTGACTCCAGTTCCTGGCATTATATTTCCAGATTCTTCATGTGGCCAAATTAAAGGGAATAAAACTTAAACACTGCCATTTTCAACTGTAAATGTAACTTAGGAAATGGCAGCTTTAAAAAAATAATAATTTGAAACAGATGCATTACTTCCTTTTTTATTTCAAAGTACTAAGTATTCCTGTATTTATGAATAAGGAACCACTGCATTGCTGGTATGATCAAACAGACTTTTATAATGTTATTATTGATTATAATGGATTCTAAAGATTTTATTTTTCTCTATATTTCATGCTCTATGTACAGTATAAGTCAGGACTCATTTTAAAAAATTGAGGAATCCTTTATGGGATCACTGGAACTTTAATTTCAAAGGAGTGAACCAAGCATGTGACTTAGCAGCTTTTTATTGGTTCGTTCATAGTATTAATTATTGGTTTGGACTTAAAAGACTAGTTACTACTCTGACATGTAAATGTAGCAAAAGTATGAGGCATAGTCAAGAAAAGATCATTTTCACTATAACTATAAAACCAAAAATTCAGAAGTGAGGTTGTCATCCAGGTTTTTTCCCTAAAAATACTTTTATATCTATCATAAAATTTAGATTTCTTATTTTGGATTACATTTTTATCCATATATTTGGAGCTAATAGAGCTTGCAGTATGTATCACTTATTCTTTCATATAACAATTACAAATGACTAAAACTAAGTAGCAAATAGTTTATTAGTAAGTACATGGTTTCAGTGGCAATAGTAAATTCACTTGGAGAGAATAATCAAAAGAATAAATGCCTGCTAATCATCAGAAAATCTGTGGCCATTAGGGCTGTCACGTAGAAATCCAAAATCACTCAGAGGCCAAATCTGTAAAATTAAAATGTGATTGAAGACATTATTGCAAGTGTTATATCATCATCATCATATTCCTTTATTTTTATTCATCCCTTTTCTCTGTGCCATATAATTAAACACTTTCTCATTTTTAGTCAAGAACAAATTCTCTATACAAGACTTCAGAAAGTAAATTTGTATGTGTGTATGTATTTAAACTCTAAAGTTTGGAATGCTGATATGTTATACAAGAAATTATATGTGTGTGGTGTGTGAATGTATGAATATGTGTGTCTGTGTTTTCTTCTACCACCCTCAAATAAAGTTAACTATAAATCTAAGTATTTAAAAAAAACCCCTCTGCCTAAGTATGAAGAATCCTGCAGATTATCCAATAGCCCCAAGTATTCATGTGTTTTCCTTCTTACTGCTGTGGCAAAAAAGGAGGAGCCAGTGAAAATAATCATCTTTCCTAAGAGTCCTATATTTACTATAACCATTGTAAGTCAATGTACTTAACTGGGCTATCCCCACTTAACAGTGTAGTTTGACTACACCGCTCTTCTGCAGATGCATATTTATGTCCAAGATATGAATATAGTTGTACAAGTTGTATGAGAAAGAATTACATTCTGGAGATTTAAATTAAAGGCTTCTTATAACTGAGGCTGTTTGAACTTTACTATTCAAACAAAAAATTACTCTTAATTACCTGTCTCAGTGGGGAAAAGGGTAATGTTTATAACTACAAAGACAGCATGTTCATAAAATGTAGCTGCTGCCACAGTTAAGTCCACTGATAGCCTGAATGTTTCAGAGTTCATTTTGAAAAAAACTGGGGTTTTTCCCAGCTCAGAGAAGAAAACCTACATTTTAAGCAGAAAATAATACCTTGAAAAAGATACGTCCTCTTATTAGTCCATATGGAATAGGTCCATAATACCTGGAATCTGTAGAATTCTGTAGATTATCACCTTCTAACCAAACATGACCTGTTGGCACCTAGAATTAGAGAAGAAAGCAGCAAAACAACATATTTGGGTACTATAAATAAAAAGCATGTCTTTTGGTAGTAGGAATGTCCTAAAGTTGTTTATAAAACACAAACCCTGCCTATGATTTGTATTTTTACTTTTATTTCTTGCACAATAAAATATCTTTTACTAAATATTAGTAAGTAATATTGTTTCTTCATTTTAAAAGACCTTTTTTGCCACATGGTTCCCAAACATTAATTTGTTATACAAACCCCAAACTGAGGTTATAAGAGATCAAAACAGTGTGACAGGGTCATTAATTTAATAGACTTCAAAAGAGGTCATTAGGATGCTGACTGAAAATATGCCCTCCTGTCTCTAGAACAGCATAAGCAGGGCAGCTACTCACTAAGCAACATCCTGGGGCCAGTACCAAGGCCAGACCTATTAGAGTGCTCATGATGAACTAAATGGTAATTGATTGTGACATCAATTACAAATAATCTCATCATTTTATTGGAGTGGGCTTGTCAGAATTCTAATTAAGATCCCTGTTCTGCCTTTGTACAGGCCATATCTTCAATGCATTATACTTCGATAATGACCATCAGGAACTAGAAGGACTTATTATAAAATCATCAGTTCTAAAATTAATGATGGTGACCTTCTACTAAATGAAAGACCCTATCTCCTATATTGTCCTATGTACTAACTGGTAAATAACATAAGTTTACATTTTTACTCAATGTCAACCATAAGAATATTTAGAACAGAACATGTTAACTTAAAAAAAATGCACTCTGTGATAGGAAACATTTGCCCATTAATCTGTTCTATATAAAAAAATTACTCTGTAGCAATAATCCTTAAAGTAGCATTTTACAAGTTATTTTATAGTTTCTGTTACCTAAGAAAGTTGAATTACCAGACCAAGATGATCTACTGGGAAGGAATTTATTTTCACTTTT
Organism: Ailurus styani; assembly: GCA_002007465.1. NCBI lineage: Eukaryota > Metazoa > Chordata > Mammalia > Carnivora > Ailuridae > Ailurus > Ailurus styani. The sequence goes on from LNAC01000137.1 coordinate 955,532, forward strand.
CTTTTGACTGGCTTTTTATGACTTGGGAAACTTATGTGAAGAAAAATATTCCTATGGGGTTAAATAAGAAATGACTGCAATTTTCCAAAATGTTACAAATTACTGCTTTTTAAAGACTTTATTTTTTAGAGCAGTTTTAGGTTCACAGCACAATTTCCCCCCTAGCTCCTGCCCCCACACATGCATGACCTTCCCCACTACTGACATCCCCTACCACAGTGGTGTATATTTGTTATACTTGTTGAACCTACATCAACATCATAATCACCCAAAGTCCAGAGTTAATTTAGGGTTCACTCTTGGTGTTGTACTATAGTATCATAGAGTATTTTCACTGCCCGAAAAACTCTCTGTGAGCTGCCTTATTTATGTCTTTCCACTCCACCCCGCATATTATCTTTTGGTTTTTGGGGTTTTTTTTTAAGATTTTATTTATTTATTTGACAGAGAGAGAGATCACAAGTAGGTAGAGGCAGGCAGAGAGAGAGGGGGAAGCAGGCTCCCTGCTGAGCAGGGAGCCCGATATGGGCCTTGATCCCAGGACCCTGAGATCATGACCTGAGCCGAAGGCAGAGGCTTTAACCCACTGAGCCACCCAGGCGCCCCAATCTTTTGGAAAAATAAATGCATACAAGCATGTAAAATCTGAATTTTTTACATCAGAGATTATATAATTTTGGAATGTCTTATGTAGAAATAGTTGTCCAAAACAAATCAAGTTAATTATCTTAATTTACGTACACTTAAATGTTAAATCTATTTATAGAGAAAGAACTTGTTTCCTGAAAGAATATCCGATGCTGTAAGATCACTTACTCTGCCCCCCCTCCACTATTAGTGGAACTAGTTATAGGTTCTAGGGCCAAGAGCAAGACTAATTCCTATCTATATAAGTGGATTTATGTGCAGTGAACCTTAATATTGTTCAGGTAGAAAAATGAATCCATCTCAGGTGATAAATGAAAAAAAATAGTATATTTGGAAAATCCATGTATCATTAACAAAGTCTCAAATGTCACTATGAGAGAAGCTATAATATGGACAACTTTTATGTTTAAATTTCCATAGTTTCTCCTTAATATGTGTTTGTTTCTGAGTTCTAAAAAAACAGGTAATAGGGCGCCTGGGTGGCTCAGTGGGTTAAAGCCTCTGCCTTCGGCTCAGGTCATGATCCCAGGGTCCTGGGATCGAGGCCCGCATCGGGCTCCCTGCTTGGCAGGGAGCCTGCTTCCTCCTCTCTCTCTGCCTGCCTCTCTGCCTACTTGTAATCTCTCTGTCAAATAAATAAAATAAAATCTTTAAAAACAAAAACAAAAAAAAAACAAAAAAAAACAGGTAATAAACCAAGATCCGATATATATTCCATTTCTTATGAAGCTTTCCCCAACCTTGCCTGCCCATACCAAATAGTCTTGATGGTTTAGAGCACTTACCATATAAAGTCTGCTTGCCTGCAGCCGTGTATTATAACATCTTATTAACCTGCTTGGCTTTTGTGTAAGTCTATTATTTTATGACCAAATAGGCCAACAGACAGTAACCGTGTCATGATCTTAATTCTTTACAACACCTAAGCCAAGTATTTGGTGGTATTTATTATTAATGTAAGTAGAAATTCTTATAAAGCACAATCACTTTAGTGTGACCCATGTTTCTTCCAAATTAGTGAAATAAAGTGATGAAGTGTTATCTCTGGTATAAATAATGAACGAGTATAGAAAGGAATCTGCTAAGATAAACCCAGAACTTATTACCAGAAGCCTGTGGAAGAGTGTGACTCAGGTTATCTTGACCTAGTCCTTGATTGCAATGGTGGAACATAAAGAAGGGAATAGTAGTGCAAACCAGTATACATATATGGCTTTCCAGTTTATTTAAAAAAAACCAAAAAACAGAACTCATTTGAGCCTTAAAACAACCTGTGAAGTACTATTAATAGAAGTAGGTTCAAATATGGTACATGCTAATTCCCATTTATCTGAAGCTTAAACATTCAAATACCCATGCATCCATTTACAGTAAAGGAATATCCTCTTACCTCTCAGACTTCAGTGCTTGATAGAGAATGCACAGATCAAGGAAACAACCTCATCATTGATAGAACCTTTAATAAGAGCTTCTCCATAAACAGGAAAACCTCTAAGTTGGATTTTTAAAAATCAAAGCAGTCACCTTTGCTGACCTACCTGTCAGTTTACTCAGTGTCCAGTAAAAAATTCATGATGCTGAAATTAATTCCACTTATTTTTGGTATGGAGTAAGAGTGTACATTTTAAAAATCAATTTTTTAGAGGCATACTTTACAGTAAAAAGCACTCATCTCAAGGTTGACACTAGCTTTGGAAAATGTGCACATCTATGGAACTGCTAATTATAATCAAGATGTAGAACATTTTCATCATACCAAAAAGTTCCCTCCTGTGCCAGTCAACCTCCCATCCTTATACCTGGTACCAGGCATCTCATGAGATCTGTTACTAGAAAGTGGTTTTACCTGTTCCTAAATTTCATATAAGTAAGATTGTACCATATTTATTTTGTGTCTGGTTTCTGTTCATTTTTTTAAGATTAATCCAGTTTATGTATCAGTCATTCATCCCTTTCTACTCCTAAGTAGTACTATTCTATTGTAAATCACAATGTCTGTCCATGAATCTGTTGATGGATATTTTTCTTTGCAGTATGGGGCTGTTAAAAATAAAGCACTCTAAACATTAATATGTAGTCCATTTCTTTTCAGTAAATACCAAGGGTAGAATTTCTAGGCCATAAGTGCATGCCTACCCTTAAACTTTTCCAAAACAATTGAATCATCTTACACCCTCAACAGCAATGTATGAGTATTCTAGTAAATTGTTGGTATTACATTTTGGTTTTTATTTGCAGTTCTCTGATGAACATTTTTTCTTGTGCCTATGTGAAGGATCTATTAAAATATTTTTGCTTATTTTTAAAAATGGATTGTTTTCTTACTCATTGTAAGAATCCTTTTATTTTATTTTTAAGACATTTACTTATTTGAAACAGAGAGTGTGCACAAGCAGGGGAAGAGAGAGGCAGAGGGAGCTTCTGAGCAGAGAATCCCAACATGGGGCTCCATCCCAGGATGCTGGGGATCATGACCTGAGTCAAAGGCAGACGCTTAACCAACTCATCCACCCAGGCGCCCCCCCCCTTCAGAATCCTTTATATACTAAGTCCTTCAGAATCCTTTATATATTGAGTATAAGTCCTGTGACAGGTATTACAAATATTTCCTCCTAGAATAGGATTTTTTCTTTTGCCATTTCTAATCTATTGTAAAGCTATACAATGTTTTCTAAGTTCTATATATTCACTTGGTTCTTTTTGACATTTACCATTTCTTTCCTCATTATGTTCATCCTTGAGATCCTTGAAAATATTTAGAATTGGTGTTTTAAAGCTGTGGCTGTTAATTCCATTACTTGTTATTTCTGGATCTATTTAACTGATTTTTTTTTTCGGTTATGGGTACACTTTCTTACCTTTTCACATACCTTGTAGTTTGTCACTGAGCTGGATATTGATTTGTTGAGTGGGGTTTGTTTTCTTTACAGCATGTTGAATGTTGAGGTCAGCTTGCTTTGGGGGAGGCAGGTAAATTAGCTATGGATCAGCTTAGTCCTTTCGAGCCTTGTTTTTAAGCTTGTCAGGTTGGGTCTATCTCACACTGTACTCTTAGGGCTACTTTAAGCATACTACTAAGTAAGGCATGATATTCAGGAATCTCTACTGAATGTGCTAGATATTCAGTGAGATCTGTCTACTCTGGCTGGTCAGAACTCCAGTGGCTCTCGGCCCTGTGTGAGCTCTGGGAATTGTTCAGCTCTCCTCTCATTCTTAGCTCAGTCTCTAGGTTTCACCATAAGCAGGCACAATTTAGTACACAGCTCAAAGGCCAAGAGAACACCTAAGGAGATTTATGGTGATCATTTGGTAGCTCTCTGTTCCCAGGTAGTTTGATCCATAAGTTCCAACCACTTAAACTTCTCTCTATCCCAGTCTGTCTATTCAACTCAGCAAAACCACTACACTTTGGCTTGAATTTATCTCAGTGCCTTCCGAAACACCTTACAGCAGGAGTTGGGGCAAGTATAGGGCTTGCCTTGTCTCCCCTCTTTCAGGGATCTGTCCCATACTTCTTGCTGTGCATTTTCTAAGAACAGCTGTCTGACATTTTTGTCCAATTTTCTGGTTCTTTATGGCAGGATGGCAAGTTCAGCATCAGTTACTTCATTATTACTAGAAACAAATTGTTCAAATTATCTAATTTTTAAAGTCTTTATTTTTCTTATGAGCATACCTCATAACAATATGAAGACGATCCTTTCAATAAAAACTGAAAGTTTTTGATGTAAGTAAAGTCTGCCTTTGGCATCTCTCTCCACCTTGTGTCCCTTTCAATTGCATTCCTGCATGTTTTTGTTCTACCCTTTCCCTACCAAAATCTCTAGAAAAGATCTGCCAAACTCAGCATGCAATTATGTATAAATAAGGAAGATACTACAGTATTGCTTGTATCTCAAAATTAACAAAAGTATAAATATTCCTCAGTAGGTACAGGTCAAATAAAATATGGTTCATTTATATAATAGTAGGCAGCTGGTTAAAAAAACAACTAGTTGATTTACATGAATACCATCAGTGAAAAAAGTAAGTTGCAGGGCAATATGTATAAATGTTTAAAAGAAATCCATAAAACTTACATATATATATCAAAATTTACATTTTTATGACAAGTATATACTACTTAGATAATTTAAAAATGTGTATAAACCTCAACTTACCATGGACTTCTGTCCCAATTAACCCATCATTAAGTGGAAAATACAGTTGACCCTTGAACACGGGTTGGGGTGATGGATGCCTCCCCCTCCACGCCAAGTCGAAAATTCTCATATAACTTCTGTCTCCCCCAAACCTTAACTATTAATAATCTGTTGACAGGAAGCCTTACTGAGGACATAAACAGTCGATTAACATGTTTTATATGTTATAGGTATTCTATATGTATTCTTACAAATAAAATAAGCTAAAGAAAAAGTGTTCAGAAAAGTAATAAGGATGAGAATACATTCACAGTACTATACTATAAAAAATCCATGTACTCATACAGTTCAAACCCCTGTTGCTCAAGGGTCAACTCTATTTTAAGCCAAAAACGCATTTAATACACCTAACCTACTGGACATCATAGCTTAGCCTAGTCCATTATAAATGTGCTTGCAACACTGACATTAGCTTACACTTAAGCAAAATCTCTAACACAAGCCTCTGTTATAATAAAGTGAAGAATATCTCAAGTAATTTATTGAATACTGAAAGTAAAAAACAGAATGGCTGTATGGGTACAGGATGATTGGTTGTAAATGGTCACTTTCGCCTCTTGACTGCATGGGTGACTGAAAGCTGAAGCCCACTTGCTGCTCCCCAGCAACACGAGAGTATCATACTGCATATCAGTCCAGGAAAAGATCAAAATTCAAATTCTGAAGTACAGTTTCTACTGAATATATATCGCTTTTGCAGCACAACAAAGACAAAAAAATATTAAGTCAAACCATCATATATTAGGGACCGTCTGTGTGTATCTACATACACACATATACATGTTATCTTAATGTGTCTATCCTTTTAAGTGATACTTATGCTTTTTTAAAAAAACATAGTCCATCACAATACAGGTTAGGAAGAGCTTTGTTGAATTTTTTTTTTTTTTAACCTTTTGTAGAGTGGAAAGAGAAGAACCTAACTTCCAATTTAGGTAGAAGGTTTGCTTCTTTGGATAGTATAAGTAAATGATTGCAATTAGCAGTATTGTCACCAGATCCCTGGATAACTAAAGTATTTGTCTAACTAAGAACTCATTTTTTAAAATAAAGTACAACACATTTTTGGTATGAGTCCGAAACTCAAAACCTGACCTGAGACTGAGACTGAGGCAAACAAACAAAAAACAACCAGAACAAAAATTTCCTTTCTTGGGGCATCTGGGAGACTTTAAGCATCTGCCTTCAGCTCAGGTCACAATCCCAGCATACTGGGATGGAGTCCCCATCGGACTCCCTGCTCAGCGGGAAGCCTGCTTTTCCCTCTCTGTCTCCCCCTGCTTGTGTTTCCTCTCTTGCTGTGTCTCTCCTTCAAATAAACAAAATCTTTTTTTAAAAAATTTCCTTTCTCAAGATGGGATGGGGAAGGAGACAAACCATAAGAGACTTCTAATCTCATAAAACAAACTGAGGGTTACTGGGGGGTGGGAGGGTAGGGATAGGGTGGATGGGTTATGGACATTGGGGAGGGTTTGTGCTTTGGTGAATGCTGTGAAAGATGTAAGCCTGATGATTCACAGACCTGTACCCCTTGGGCAAATAATAAAAATAAAATTAAAAAAAAAA
>LNAC01000137.1:962134-1011767 GCA_002007465.1 Ailurus styani
AAAAAAAAAATTTCCTTTCTTACTCAAAATGCAGTTATTGTCTGTGGGATTAACCTACTTATTATCACTGAATTGAAAATCCAAACCAGATAAGAGAAAAAAATTCTATAGCAATATTGTAATATTAATAGATTAAATGGCAGTTTAAGATGTAGAACTCCAATAAACTCATTTGTAATAAATGTTTGCAAATTGCCAAAAATGGAAATCCCTAATTCCATGACATTGTTCATTACTTCTCATAACCAAAACTTTATTTAAATGGTTAGATTACTTTTCCTTTTCATACCTTTGTAAATCTGCCACACCAACTTAAATGAATTTGTGAAACAGAGTAAGAATATATGAATATGTTTATAATGAATACCACATAGAAATTTTTACTTTGGCTCTAATCTGAATTTTCCCAGGGTCTCAGAACTTACTTTGAGGGCTAAATTTTAAAGCATTAAAAGAACCTTTAAATAATTCTTGTTTTTCCTTTCTACGTCAGAAGTTTACTTCCTGATGTATGATAAAACCTAATCTCAGGGCTGGACAAAAGAATCAAGCCTCTAGTTCTTAAGTATACTTACTGAGGTCTAGTTAAGTGCCTCCTTTAGTACAAGCAACAAATGTAATTGCCTCATGGCCTGCGGGTGTCCATTTAACAAAAGAGGCTTTGTGAACGAACCCACAGGTGTTACTTTTCTTGATTCAAGTGAAATCTGATGCAAGAGTCCACAATATCAGATAACACATTTACTAAACTGCAATCAAACTCATTTATGGAAGCAAAAAATACCTAATTAAGAAATAAGTTCCAACTGAAGAATAAGATATTTGTATGTCTGACCTTTCAAAAATTTCAAAAACCAGAAAATCCTAATAACAGGTTGTTTTTTAAATTAACCCTTTGTTTGCCAGATATTTTATAATTTACAACCAACAAAGGTAGGGTGTGGACTGGCCCGGCTACTACTCATGCCTCTTTAATGTTTCTAAAATGACTGTGAATGAAAAAGAAACGGTAGTTATTAAAGAAACAAAAAGCTAAGAAGAGGGGCAAAGTTTTGGCATCCTTTTTTGACATGATTATTTTTCCTTTTCCTGAAGGAAAAGGAGAGGGACACCCATTTTATGAAAGCAATCAGAAAAACCCTTATTTCTTTTTGGCAAAAGCAAATGGGGGTGATCTATCAGTAACAATATTTAAGAGTATTTCATTTTCCACACATATTTTAAAGATTTTGTTTTGGGTCTCATGGAATGATAAATGTGAAATTAAAAAATGCATAATTTCCCTACCCTGGAAAAAAGTCCCCAGGATGAATGTACATTTCATTTTATATGTCATTTTACTCTAACAATTAATGCCCATAAAATTGTTTTTTATGTTACTGTCTTCCAGGTAAGCAGGATCAAGTCAAGTTACTATACCATTATGTGGCTAATGCATATTGTTTAATCATGACTTACTTAACCAAAATGCAGCCATGGTAAGATGCTGTGCACACAAACTACTGGAGAGAATAATTGGAAAATGAAGTAATTTATTATATAGTTATAAAAGAACTTCATAAAACTCTGTATTAGTATGATTCATGCCAAAGTCAGTAATTATTGGAGTTTACTCTTCCTATAACACCAATAAAAGCTACAAAGACATATGTCAAAAAGTGAAGCATTGAATCTTCCTAGAGGCAATCGAGTAGAAGAGCTCCTGATAACACAATGCAGAGAAAATGTTTTTAGTCTTTAATTTTAAAAAATGGCAGTCTCAAGTGTCAGTTATGAGTATCTTTGAAAGCAAAACTCAAGGAAGAGTTCCACTAACATTCTGTTTGACATTCTCCTTGGCACAATTTCTTGCCCACATACAGTCTATCTGAGTAGAATACTTGGAGTCCTAATGGTGTTACTCCCAAATGCTAGATGCATGACAAAGAGATTAACATTTGTAAGGACCAGGCACGGAACAGTTAGCACTGATTATTTCAATGCGTACTATTTCTGTGTAGTCTTATTACTCTATCTGCGTAATTCATGGGGACTGTTATTGTCGTCTCCTACTTAAAAATGGTGCTACGTTGAGTTTATTAGCCAATTACCACCAAGGAGGAATTTCACACAAGTTCCAATAGACTACAACTCCAGCACTAGGGTTGGAGTAATGATGGGATGCTTTTTACTAACAGGTTCTTTCATTATCAAGCATCTCCCTGCTGAACAGATTTAGAGCTTAACCTAAGACTTGCTCATTCTCATAGCTCTGGCAAGCTAAGCTCCTTCATCTTTCCCGCAAGTACTCAATACCTCCATCCAGCCTGAAGAGGAATTTTTGATGGGCTCTGTAAGTATGATGGTTAAAGATACAGTCCACAGAGTAAGAAGAGTCCTGCGTTCAAAAGTAGCTCTGCCACTTACTAGTTAAGTACCTTGGACAGATTATTTAAACCTCATCTGTATAACTGGGATTAATAAATCCCTTACAGAAATATTCTGAGAACAAAATGAAGTAACACACAAGGCTCCTGGCACCCAGTAAGCATTCACTAAATATTATCTATCGTGATAAGCAGTTGTCCCAGCTGCTGGTATGAATGGTGTCTGCTGGGCGTTCTTTGTTCCTGGTTTCCTATGCTGTCTACCCAGTTCTCTGCAAAGTGAATTGTGCTTTGCAATTTTACTTTGTTTTTGGTAGTTTCTTTTACATTGTATTCAATTATATGGTTCTGGTACTAGCCAAGACTTGAATTCAGTGTTATTAAAAATGTACATTAATTGTGAAATGATGCCATGCTAATTATGTAGTAAAGACTACCATTTTTATTTTAACAGCCATCTTAAGCAACATTTATTAAATATCAAATGCTTAGGCTCTTCCTTATGAAGCATTCACTTCTTCAGAACCGTCTACTCACTAGTCAGAAGGTATACAGAGGGGGAATGTGTTGGGACTGAAGCCAACAAATAATGCCTTTCCATCATAACCATCTAATATTAATGTACCAATCCTACAGTATTTCTTTCCCAGGACAATGTATTATTTTGCTCTGACTTTTTTGTTCTATTTATAATTTACCTCTTTTGTTTTTGGTTTAGTACTTAAAAGAAGCATCTTATATTCTCATTTCAAGACTATCTCTGTAGCTTCACTTTAATACAGCCTAATGTACACTCTGGGTTTTTGTTTTTTTTAAGATTTTATTTATTTATTTGAGAGAGAGTGCATGAATAGAGGAGGGACAGAGGGAGAAGCAGACTCCCCACCGAGCTGGGAGTCTGACATGGGGATCTATCCCAGGACCCTGAGATTCTGATGCAAGCCGAAGGCAGACACCCAGCAGACTAAGCCACCCAGGCAACCCATACTCTGGTTCTTATATTCCAAAAGATGAGCTTAACTTAATGAAACACAGGGTATTTCAGAGACTAGTAGATGTTTCCATGAAAATTTTGATCCACGGGACTTCAAATAATACTTCCCAAGTCAAAACTCATTCCTACATGGAATTATTTCCACAGACGAATGAATGTATCTCTTTTCAATTTCCTATGGCTTCTATACGTAACTGCTTCATACAGAGATTGTATAAGAAGCTGATTAAACACCTGAAATGGCATTAGAAATAGAAGATCAGCGGTAGAAAAGTCTCTCTACTCCAAGGAGGAAATAATTACAATGAAATATGTAGATCTGTTTGTATTTGATACCACTAATGCCTTAAAAAAAATTATGTTGCATGTTTTCGACAGATACTTCTACTTGTGTTTTATTCATCAAAACCACAACTCTAATGCACCGTACCCTGGAAGTTATTTAGAATGAAATCTAACTCTGTGAATATAAAATTCCAATTTAGACAAGTGGATGACTGATGACATTTTTCTGTAATGATGTAAGGTACAAAGAAAACAGCTGAAGATCTTTAAAAAATAAGATTGATCTCTGAGGACTGAGAGCACCAAAACATTGTTTTAACTAAGAGATTATGAAAATACAATATAGATATGAAGGAGGGAATAGTACAACATCCAAATGTCATTTTGGAAAAGTATTTGTCTATTTTTCCCACTTCTTATAATAATTTAATTGCTACTGTATTAATTTAAAATACAGGGATGACTAGGTGGCTCAGTCAGTTAAACGCCTGCCTTGGCTGAGGTCATGATCCCAGGGTCCCAGGATTGGGTCCACACTGGGCTCCTTGCTCGGCGGGGAGCCTGCTTCTGCCTCTGCTTGCTGCTCCCCCTGTTCCTCCTCTCTCTCCCTTTCTCTCTGACAAATAAATAAATAAATCTTAAAAATAAATAAATAAAATAGAGTCTCTCTTAGGCTTATTAGATAGGCTATATCTTCTCTCCATTCCCCAAATTAACATCTCTGCCAGTACCATCTACTCCCATTACTAAAGCCGCACACCTGGCTCAATTTTAAGCCCTTCGATTCCATTTCTTCCAGCATCCAATCCTGTCTAGATATTTTCTTAATCTTTCTCCAAATTTTGTACTGCTTTCCATTGTTAATGTTATTATCCTAGTTATGTCCTATAGCCTATTAACAGGGTATCTCAGCCTCCAAACCTTCTCTCCTATTAGGAGTCCCTCCTACTCCAAACCTTCCTTTATTAATCTATTACTAATACCAGAGTGATCTTTTATTTTTATCCCTTTACAAGAATTTAATAATATTGGAGTTTTTTTAACCACAAGAAATATATATTTTTTTATTATTTTTTAAAGTTTTTAAAATAAATTTTAAGGATGATTTTTAAAAAGCTAAGTCTGATAATGTTATTTCCCTGCTTGAGAAATACAAGGAACTGAGCCCTTTTACCTTTTCATTTTTATCTCTTTTCACTAGTCTCCTCTCCCACTATATGTTCCAGACATAAGAACTTACTTTTGGCAGCTGCCCAAAGCACAGCGCTACACTCTCCCTTCTAGACCTTATGAATATGCGGCTTGCTTTGATCAACTCCTATTTATCCTTCAGAATTTCGACTCAAGTTTTACCTCCCCAATCTGGAAAAACCCTGTTGACCACAGTCTGGACAAATTTCGTCTTATGTCTTATCACAGCACCCTGTATTTAATTCTATCATATTATAATTTTTTGTCTCCTCCTCCAACTTGGCTACAAGTTTCTAAAGCTGAATTGTCCATTATGGTATCTACTAGTAATACATGTGGCTATTTAATTTTACAAATTATATAAAATTCAAATTCAGTTCTTCAGACACACTAGCCATGTGTCCTGTGCTCAGCAGTCACATATGCCTAGTAGCAACCATACTGGACAGTGCAGATACAGAATATTATGCTTTTGCAGAAAGGTCTATTGTACAGCACTACAGGCAAACTTATCTCCTCTAACATGGTTCTGGCCCTGAAGTAAGTGCTCAGTAAGTATTTGTGGAATTAATAAATGCATGAATAAATAAAAGGAAAGTTGTGAAGTTAATGTCTGGCAAATTTTGCCCACCCCCACAGCTTGCTGAGGGGCATTTCAGTCTTCTCTTCCACCCCATCTCCCTGTCCCCTAAGTCCAGTGGTTCTAGCTGCTCCTGAGCACATCCTCCTTAAAGATGCTTAAATCCTGGGACTGGTTTGGGATTAGGTACAACATTTGCACTTAGGGTCACAAGTCCATATTGGTCTATGTCCCTGCACTTACTCTGACTTTCTCTACATAGGCAGGTCAGGTCAAATTTCAAGTCTCTTTGGATGACAGAAGGTTTCTCTAATCCTTCTTGATTTAGAGATTCGTATATACAATGTACAGGAAGTAGATCAGAATCTTAAATTGCATCTTATAATTTTAAATTGCTCACCCTACAGTTTTAAGAAGACAAATCTATCGGAACTTCATGTGTGTTTAGTGGAGATGCAGGCACTAGCTGTAAGAAACCAAATGATTCCTACATTTTTTTTCTTTTCTTCTTCTTCTTCTTTTTTTTTTTTTTTTTTTTAAGAGACAGAGGACTAGAGACGGGGAGGGGGAGAGAGAGAAGTTGAAATAGGCTTTATGCCCAGTGTGGAGCCTGACATGGGGCTCAATCCCACAACCCTGAGATCATGACCTGAGCCAAAATCAAGAGTCTAATGCTTAACTGACTGAACCACCCAGGCGCCCTGATTCTTATACTGTCTTACAATTAGTTATGACAATTCTAATGCAAGAGGAAAGCACTCATATATGTAGGTTAGCAGTACAGTGGCTTGTAATGCCAACAGTTTCTTGCTAATTTATAATCTTCAACTGTCTTATAATATGCACATTTATTTTTGTTTATTAAAGATTTACTTATTTGAGAGAGAGAGAGAGCACGGGTGGGCAGGAGGGGAGGGGCAAAGGGAGAGGGAGAATGCCAAGCAGACTATCTGCTGAGCATGGAGCCCACAGTGGGGCTCGATCCCACAACCCTGAGATCATAACCTGAGCTGAAATCAAGAGTCAGACAGCTAACCAACTGAGCCACCCAGGCACTCCATGCACACCTACTTTTACATGTTTTTCCTCCTTTCTATTCTTATTTTAGGTAGATGATAGTTTAGAGAATGAGAATGCTTTTACGGACTAATATTAAGTGAGTCACTGAAACCCACAGAACTACCCGAAGCAGTAACACAAGAACTTCATTTAGTTGCTTATTTTAAAGCATTTGAACATACTCCACCTAGTCCACAGCAACTTTCCAGGAGACCACTCTATCAGATTAGGAACCCACATGACACTTGGAATATATTCTTTTTACTACCAACAGAGATGGAGTCTGCTTCAGATGCTTCTACTGAAAAGCAGCATTACAATTTCAGTTTTCTTAATTTTTCCCAATTCCTTTTAGGCAACTTTAAAGTAGAGAGGTCTCATATAACTTTCAGATAAATATACATAAATATTTTCATTTTACTGAACTGCATAACTGCCCCCCTTGACTCATGGCAATGACACTGATTTTTCCAACTTTGAGTGGTTAAAATATATTTAGGTGAACAACTCGTTTCAGGTAGACTTGCTCTTATTTCAGCAGAAATGTTGATCTTTGTGCATATGTATATGAATATATATGTATATACACAAACATTAAGACGAAATACATTTCTACAAAATAAAATTCTATAAACTATATGTTATTGCAAAAATAAGATAAATTATTCTAAAAATGTTCAGAGAACACATCAGAAAATGCTTAAGTTTTGGAGACCTTAAAGATGATTATTTAATGTTAATGTCAGAAAAAAAACACCTCAGAATCGTAAACAGTAAGTCAAATTTATCTTCAGAATTGTGTTAGCTATAGGATGAAAAAGTCACGTCATCTCCGCAGTGAACCTCACTTTAGCAATAAAGTAAACATATTTCCTCCACATCAGCTGCAATCAAGGCATTAGCAGTATGCCGTGATTGATTATCCTGGGACCCGTTGCTGAGAAATGGATGTGTAGCGCAGGTTTTTATCACTATAGTCTGCAAAAAAGCAAGTCCCTTGTTTAGATATCCTAGTTGTAATGAGTGACATTATTAGGTAGTTCTTCTATTTAAATGACATAAGGATTTAGTGTATCAGCAGCTTATAATAAACAAGTCCTTTCAATCTGATGACTCCTTTCTCTACACGAGTACTTTTTGTGTTTATAATACAGCTGGTAATAGAAGACCATATGGTTGTGACTTTTAGCTAAAGTAAATGACATTTAAACAAACAGAAAAACAGCATTAGGATATTCAAGGATTTGAACTATAACCTAAATACACAGTACACATTAAGGGGCTATTAGTGTTAACTATATACACTGACCATTTTCTAATGCTGTCCAATTAGTGAGATTTTCAGTTTGCTGATCAGTTTTTCAAAAATATTTTCCAGCATATTGTCAAACACCTTTATCACTGGCATATTGCCCCATTTACAACTTCTTTTAAAAACAATGTACCACCAATATATCCTGAGAACATTTAATCAGTTCTTTCTGAAATGTAAAACTGCTTCTATGCTTAGATCTCTGCCAAAACAATAATGATGTTGTTATTCACATATATACATAATTTTTAAAAGAAAAATACAAGGAAGTAGGAATGGTACAAGCAGAGACAGCAGTTCAAAAGTTATTGCAAGAAAACAAGATATGAATGTGTCTTGCACCCCAATGGTAGCAGAGATAGTAGCAAGAAGTGGTCTAATTCTGATTATATTTAAAAAATACAGCCACCATAATTTGCTAATGTATTGGATGTGCAGTGAAAGAGGAAAAGAGTCAAGGAGGACTCCAAGATTTATAACCAGAGCAAGCAAAAGAATGGAGTTGCCATTGCTGTGATGGGGACTGTGTGGGATGAGCCAGTTTGGGAAAGAAGAGCAGGAGTTTGGTTTTGGACATACTAAGTTTGAAGTGCCCATTGTGTACTAAGATGGAGATAGTAGGCAGACTATTAGATTTATGATTCTGGAGTTCAGGAAAGAGGTTGTAGTTGATATAATTTTGGAAGATAAATTAGGTAGCATTTAAAACCATGAAACAGGATGAGGCAACCTAATGTGCGAGTGTATATGAACAAGAGAAAAAGTTTAAAATAAGAACCCTTAGTTACTCCAAAGTTTAGAGGAACCAAAAAAGGAATCTCAGAAGAAACAGAAAGATAAGGAAAAAACCCAGAGAATGTGCTGTCCCCAAAACTAAGTGAAACCAGGTTTTGAGAACAAATATTTCAAATACTATCAACAGGTCAAGTAAAATGAGGACTGAAGTTGACCACTGAATAGATAACAGTGGGGACCCCTGACAAGAACTGTTTCAATGAAGTGGTGAGGGACCAAAACTTAACAGGAATGAGCTCAAGAAAAAATATGAAGTTCAGGGCAGAGTCAGTAAGTAGACACAACTCTTTCCTATAGGACGATGTGGTGTCAAAGGAGTTTGTTTATATGGTAAATTTTATAGCATATTTGTTTGCTGATAGGAACTTAGTATATTGCAAAATGCCTAAACTGTACCACAGTTACACTACAGATTAAAATCATAGCCCTGGACTATCAATGTTACCTTCAGAAAAATTATAAAGTGTTTTTCATCTTCTCATTAACTTTATAACAAAATTTCACTAATACTACCTGAGCCCTGGCCCTACTTTCCCTAGGAAAAAGGAAAGTCCATTATATAGGCTTTTATACTGCACCTTGCTACTGGGCAAGTTATTCAAGATGTTTGAGGTGAGTATAATATGCTTCTTTTGAAAGCCACAAATGAACCTCATATCCTAGTAGCCAATGCTTAGCCCATAACCCAAGGCAAGAAGTACTGGCCTCAATACCATTGAAATGAGCAAAACTCACTGCAAGAGCACCTGACAGGGACTACTTAGTTTCCAAATGCTTAATGTAAAAAATAAATCATGGTTTGTAAGTATTGCTGCCACATGGACTTTTAGAACTCCAGAATGAATAAAATGGTTCCACATCACTTAATCGATGATCTGTTTATATTCTTTTTTGCCAACTTAGGAACAATGCTATTTCTTTCATATGCTAAACTCTACGTTCTAGGTTCCAAATGACAATTTTGGTGTTTTGCTTTCTGAAGCACCTACTTAGAAGAATATTTTGGGGGGGGCAGGGGGCACCTGGAATTCAAAACACATTTAACATTCGTGATCTTTACCAAGCAGTTCAATCAAGATCTGAATAGTAATGTCTTCATCATAAACAACAATGATTTTTCTACGAAGATACATCAGTAAGGGAAAGAACCCCTTCATAAAATGCAGCACCAGTGTGCTTCAGAGATAACTGAAAAAGGGAACCCTCTAGAGGAGGAGACCCGGCAAAGGTTTGGATATCTCTTCAGAGTGCTCCAAACTTGGATGAATTTTTGTTATAAATCACCTTGATTAATGGAACACATTTGCTAACGTTGTTCTGTAATAACTACACAATTCTTATTCCTTGAAAAACCCAGCCTAGAAAAACTGCATGGAGGCAGGGAAGCCTTCAAAAAAATCATTGGCTTTTCTTTTAGGACCAATACTGTCCCTGATTAGAAATAGTTCCCTTTCTTTTTAAAAAATAATGAAGACAAGTACATTTTAAGGGAAGTATAATTTGATGAGATACGAGTATAAATAATAATAATAATAATTAGAAGAGGATATTTTGGGAGAAGCAGTAGTAAGTAGCATGGTAAGGAGTACAAATTCTGGATGGAGCCAGGCTATTTGTGTTTGAATTCCAATCTTTTTTTTCACTGTTTCAAACTGGGCAATATGTTTAACTCAAACTGGGCAGTATGTTTAACCTCCCCATTGTCCAGTCTTCTCATCTGTCAAATACTACCACTAAATATGTTATTGGGTTGCTGTTGATGATTATAAATAAATTAATCCTCATGAAGAGTTTCAACAGTATCTTGTACAGATGAAGTATATAGTAAGTGTTGGCCAATAGTATTACAATTATGTCTGTCACTTATAAACATGCAAACCAAAATGAATGGAATATACCTAGAATAATATGGCAGTGTCCTCTAATTTATCCATTCACTGAAAATAAAAATTCAAAGAATATTTTCCTTAAACAGAATATTCAAAAAAATTTATATCTTATAGTCCTTTGATTGTCTTCTCAGATTACTTAACAAATACCTAATCCCCTGATATTCTTCCTCTAATAATTCTTAAAAAGAAAATAACAATTGTGTGGTATTTAAGTACACAGATAGTCGATGTCATCATTTATATATTTTATTGTTCTACCTATTGACAAAATTATTTCTGGTCTCAAGCATATGCTTGTTGCTAAAACAACTAAAAAGTGACTAGAATGTTTCATGAAATGTTAACAGTCATGTGAAGGTGAAATCGATATGTAAAATTCTGACATTTTTAAAGAATAAAAGGATACAATGTCGAGAATGAAGGTCATAGAAAAATAAATTACCTGATACCACACTATCACCTTCAACATTATCAACATCGGCTAACAATTACTAATATGTTTAGCACTGTGGTAATAAACATTAAAAACATTTGCACTGCTGAACCATAGTCTATTATGGATGGTACATAAATAATAGATTTAGTAATTTATTGATAAAACTTATAAGGCAATCAGAGGCTATTATAGTTCAAAATAAATGCACAATGGTCAAGACAATCTAACTTATTTGCTTAAATTGGGGATAAAAATAGAGGTAAATTTAGTTAATAGATCTAACAGCTACATCAATAATTTGATAATACAGAAAATTTAAATAAAAGTAAAAAATTAAGTTACAATTATTAAAGTAAGCCAAATACACGCTGAGTAAACAAAAGGCCACCCTCCCCTGCCATAAGCTCTGTCACAGCAGCCAGGTGATTGGTGAGAGGACCTAAAATTACACCTGTTCCTCCTTTCTGCTGCTCTTGCTCTCTTTTTCTAACTGGACAGTCAAGTTGACTAGAGCAAGGTATATACAATTTCTATCCTAAAAATTTAAGTAGGATTTAAAAAGACTAAACTATAGACTTTGATTTTGCCGGATTTGCCACTAATAAGTCAGCGAAAAAATTTTCTAACCAGGATCCCAGATGGCAGTTAGGGGCATGTCTCTTTTTCTTCTCCCATCTAAGACACTTCTTGTCTTTCCTTGTTTTTCATGACCTTGACATTTTTGAAGAGTTTTTAGTCAGGGGTGCTTGGGTGGCTCAGTGGATTAAGCCTCTGCCTTCGGCTCAGGTCATGATCTCAGGGTCCTGGGATGGAGCCCCACCTTGGGCTTCCTGCTTGGCAAGGAGCCTGCTTCCTCCTCTATCTCTGCCTGCCTCTCTGCCTACTTGTGATCTCTGTCTCTCTGTCAATAAATTTAAAAAAATCTTAAAAAAAAAAAGTTTTAGTCAGTTCTGTTGCAGAATGACATTCAGGGTTTGTCTGATATTTTCTCATGATTAGACTGAGGTTACACTTACTTTTGCAAAGATATCACAAAAGTGATGTGTGCCTTTCTTAGTGCTTCATTTCAGGGGCTACATTATGTTGATATGTCTTTTTATTGGTGAAGTTAACCCTGACCACACTCAATTAAGGTGGTGTCTGCCAGTTTCTCCTCTACCAACTACTATTTGTCCCTTTGGTTTTTTTTTTTTCCTATTTTTTTCTATTTGTCCCTTTGTAATTAATATCTTGAAAGAGATACCTTGAGACTGTGCAAATAAACTATTTTTTCCTCAAACTTTTGCCCAAAACTTGACATCCATTGGTGAATCTTGCCTCCAACAATTATTACTGAGATATTTATATTGTGTGTTTTTAAGAAGGGTTTTAAAAGAAACTAAAATATATAAAATATAATGGCCAAGTTGTTCTGGATACAAACATACTTAAATTCTACTGAATGCAGCATTTTAATTTATATTCAAAATGTGAATTAAAGTTATTTTCTTTTGTCAGTGTGTTCAGTTAATGTTAATCAATGAATAACAATTAAAATGTTACTTACATAACTATGGCTTTTAAAGAAATCTGATGGACTATTGGTGAGGATTTTGTCTCCTTCCAAGCCAATTACTCTTTTACAAATGTTTGATTTTGGATCACTTGGGCTTTTTGCAATCACAATGTCACCTCTGAGGGGAAAAAAGTCAAAGAATGGTCAGTGTTATTTATTAAACATAAACACATGGACAGCACTGCTATAATACTTGTATAACTTAAACAAAGCCACACCCTTTATCCTCTCACATACTGACCTTCTCATATATTTATCAGCTTTGAGAAACTTTGTGACTGAGTTTTATGGGTCAGAATCCAACAAGAGTAGTGGAAAAGCTATTAGAAGATTTTAAAATTTCTGGTAATACCATAACAACCATCTTCTTGTACTTTATCCACTATGTGTTACTTCTGCATCCAAATTTTTAAAAACAAAACTAAAGAAAAGCAATTCCACATAAGTACCACTGAATAAACTAATAAATTTTACTGTCCAACCATTAGTACTGATTGCCTCTAGAGCACATAAAAACATGGGAACAACAAAAATATTTCCCTAGAGCTCAAAGAATTTATACAGCATATAAATAACCCAGATAATTCGCAGTATAGTCAAAAAACTTTTGAGAAACAATCAGAAGACACAACCAAATAGAATGCTAAAAGCTGCCCGAACATATAGGACAACAAATAAATGGGTATATCAAACATATAATACCAACATGGGTATGATTACATGTAGAAGGCATGATTCATGGAAGAAGTAACAACATACATGTATTAGAAGAATAAGAAAGATCTTTAAAAGTGTAAAAGAAGGAGACAAAATGGTAGACAGAGACAAAATAGGACTATTTTGTCTTATTTTGGTTGCACCCCAACCAAACAGAAGACAACACTCTTTCTGAAAAAAATGAGTATTAAGTGAATTCTGTCGACTAACATACATATTTGAAAGGATTTAATAATTTATATTATGTGTACATAGTTCCACAAATAATTTTATGTTACTTACAATAAAAGGTGCATATATCAAAGTATCAAAAGCCATAAAAATAAAAGGAAAATGCCAGTCAAATCAGAAACCTAGTATCACTACATACAATATTAATAAGAGTTCTAAACTTTTTGGTAGCCAACTCAAAAATGAAAATCTGATTAATTACACAGGAATGATTAACTAATAAAGTTTAGTTTGGGAGGTAAAACAAAATTGTCTTAAACAGCTAAATCAAAGAGGAATATACAAGAAAGATTCTTATATAAGGTAATAAAAGACACCATCCTCCTAAGAAATTTTACAGTACTAGTATTCACTGGGATGATAATTTCTTGTGGTTAGAGTTGAAAGCTATTAAAACACTAAATTCTATATTTGCAGGTAATATAAGGCTGACCTTTTTTTGAAATAGGATAAAGTAGTCTCTTTTCAACCAAATGGAACCATGCCAATGGAACTTTCAGATGAACAAGTTTGCAAAGATTGTAACATACTAAACAAAGTTGATTTTGGCTAGCTTTGGAGAAAGAAATGTTCTCTGTGGGTGTTTTATTCAGCTTACATTTTTTAACAAAATAATCAATATGATCCTTAAGACAAATTCTCACTTATATGGCAACATAAAAATCATAATTCAGTCAAGGTGGTTTTCTTAAATGCTTTATTTATTTTTAATTTTTTTTTTTAAGTAGGCTCCATGCCCAGTGTGGGGCTTGAACTCACAACCCTAAGATGAACAGTCACGTGCTCTACTGACTGAGCCAGCTGGGTGCCCCTCAGTTAAGGTGTTTTTATAGAAACCAATACTTATGCAGACTATACTTCTGGTGGTCTAACTAGATATATGTAGAGAGAGCTTAGATCAAAGTAATTATTCCTTGGTTTCTCAACTCTTTCAAATAGGCTTTTAAAAGTAACTTAATAGAAGGAAGATTAAAATTTTCCTTTCTCATTTATAGTTATAAACATGCTTATTATCCAACTAAATTATAAGTTTCTGAAAAGGGTCAATATCGTATTCATCTTAACATTCTCTGTACTGCACATCTTATAAATTAGGTGCTCATTAACACCTTAGGTGCTCATTTCACCTATTTGGTGAAACAGTAAGTAGTAACAGTAGTAATAAGAGACTTTGACTGTTTTAAATATGAGTGTTGTGTGCATTTAAGTGAAAAGAGATCCATGCGCTTTAGGTACCAGTTATACAGACTTTCATTTTTGCCTAAATGCCTTTAGAAACAAGCAGGTAGCTAACAGATCTCTTGCCAAGGGTCAGAGAGTCCCCTGAAATCTCAGAGTTCTATCCTACAAATAAAAGAAAAAGAATATTCTGAACAGTAATATTTTTAAAGTTGAACTTACCAACTGACAACCTTGGCTGTAAAGGTTATTTGGTATATGTCATATAAATGCCAGATTTTAAGCTGTCCTTCAAACTAAGGGCCCCTTGATTGAACAGAATGCAAAATGAAACCTTCCAAGTATCTTAACTTACTGAATGTAGTTACTTGTATTACCCATCTGAATCCAAAGATTATCTATTTTAAAAAAAAGATGATATTGAGTTATTCATTCAAAATCTATTTAGCCAACAAGTTCAGCTCCCTGTTGGATGCTCAAGGACTGAGAGTAAAATCATGTCATTAGCATGGAAAACAGCAGCATATCTTCATGCTACAATGATGCTACATGTCCAGTTAATCCAAAGACTATATGAAGTGATTTGGATATAAGTTAAAAAGTAAAGAAAGCTAGAACACAACCCGTTATCTAAGTCTTATTTTATAACTCCATAACTACCAATTAGGTGTTTTGAAGTTGCTATGAGTAAGACCTGAAGGAGAATTTTATTTAGGGATGATGCTAGACTATACAGCTTGACCAAGAGATAACTTCTACCTACAGAATCAAAAATGCAAAGAACAGTTTTACAACATTCTTGATGACTTTTAGGTAATGTGAAATAGACTATAGAAGAGGCAAATAATGAAAGAGGAGTGCTTAAACCTACTTATGCCATCAGCTAAATACCAACTCTAGTGAGTCAAATTTGAAGTTTATGGAAATGAAAAAGTGGTATTATTTTTTTCAGAATTATGAAAAACTAATGAACCCAAAATTTTAGGGAATCAGAGAGATGTCCTTTAGAAAATACATTAAATTACTAATATTTGACATTCATTCAGAAGGAATAATATATAGTTAAGTAGAATAAACAGTATCACAGGGTCTGGAAGCACAATTTAGAATAGTACTTTTAAAAACTTAGTGGCAAACAGTATTTGTCAAGGAGTTTCTCAACTTAATTAATCAGGATACTCAGAATAGATAAGATTCCTGGTTCCCAGCTATATATGGTTCTATTGTCTAAAAATCATCATTTTAAATTTTAAAAATTTAAAAGCCAATCATTGGTTTGGTACGTGATGTAGTTCCTAAGTCCCTAGGTTCTTCACTCAAAATACTGTAGAGCCACCCCCCACCAAAACTAAAGTAGGCTTGAATGTACATTATAAAAGGGACTGCTATTTCATTTCAGCCAATAATGCAAGGGACACAATGACCCAAGACTGTGCATGCTTACAGAAACTATTAAAATTTCTTGAACTGAGAGAAAATATTTGAATCAAAATTTTAACTAGCTGGTCATTAATCTGGTTATTTACAAAAGAGTTTTTAAAGATAAACTACTAAAAAGATGTAATGTGTAGACATGTTTTCACTATAACTTTAATATATCTATGACAGAAATTTACCTTTGGATACCATAAAAATGTCGACTAAGATTTTCTGCAAAGACAATATCTGAATTTTGAATTGTAGGCTCCATTGATGGTCCAGAACACTGAAAAGAGAGGTAATTTTTAAATTTGAGTGAAACTCTTTTTCAATGTAACATAAATCATCTGAGCAGGCTTATAAGAAAAAAGTCAAACAAATGTTCTTTAAATTTGGAGGATAATTTATAAGTTGGAAGCTGCTAGGTAAGTTCAACCCTACAGAGTGGCCACCAAATCTGGAAACACAGGCAAATATATTAAAAATAGTTTACTGAGAATACCTTATAATACATGAATAAAATATCTACGTTTCCAAATTTTGACCATCCTGTATAATGTACGCTCCATGAGGTCAGGGACCTTATCACTCATGTTCCCAGTTAAATAACCAACACCAAAAAGTGCTTGGCATAAAGCTGATAATAAATAATTGAATAAATAAATGAATGATTTATTTATTTTCTTGCTATTATCAAATATCCAGTGCCCATGATGGTAACTTATTAAGTAGTATCATGCTATTCTCTATAAGTTTGGTGCCTTGAGTTCTCTTCCAACAGAATAGCTTGCTCATTTGAGGGGGCTGCAACTTATTTTTTGTATTAAAAATTGTGGCATAATGAGATGCACTTTAAAGACTTACTATTAGTATGTGTTAAAACAATGATCTTCATGTATACCTCAAAATGGTAATAAATGATCACTGTCACTTAAAATATCTAAATACAGCAGTCTCCACTGACTTTACTTAAGTGTTGATAAAACTTTTTATTCAAAACCTCCTACCGAGGCAGAAATAAAAAGAACACAATGAAAGTTTATGTCTGCTACCTCTGTAGCCCACTGGAAGTATCAATGTAAATTTAAAAATCAAAGAGGAGACTTTAGTTAAATATATTTATTTGCATTTTTCCAGCTAAATTTGAAGTTGTATGACTATGAATCCTTCAAGGTAAACCTGATAAACACAGCAATACCACCAACAAAACCCACTCACTGGACATTCAGTTTATTCTTTCATTTACATGACAAAAGATCAGTACAGTCACAGTTGATGGATTTATGATGCAATATTTAGAAAAAGCATTGGTTGGGGGGCAGCCTTAACATTTTAATATTGACACCAAGCAGAATAATCATTTATTTTAATAACAGTTAAACACAACTGGTTAAGAGCAGGAGTTTTGAAAATTGGAGAATGTATTGAATTCCAAATCTACTTATTAACTGTGGAACCTGAGCAAGTTACTTAAGCTTTCTGAGCCTCAGTTTCCTCGTATGTATAATGGATTTCTCATAAGTATCTCACAGAGTGGAAAAGATTAAATGAGTTAATAAATATAAAACATAAAACATCACCAGAACACAGTAAGTAGACTTCAGTAAATGGTAAAAACTATTATTATTAGATTATTAATTAATAGGGCCCCTGTCAGAAACAGAATACGGAACCATATCTGAAGTAATGGTTCTTATATCAGTACTAATTCCAACACAATCCCAAAATTTAGAAAGATTTTATGTTTTAATAGTCACATTTTAGTCATTAAATGACTTCAATTAAAATAAAGGAAAAATACATTTTACTTCAATTAATAAAAGTACATACTTAAAATTATTTTCTTTTATGTAAAAACTTACCATGACAACACCACCAATGTATTCAAAAGCACAATGAGCTATACAGCCATACTGAATAGTATAGCCAACAAGTCGAAAGGTTTTTCCCAGAATACCACGAAGCATAGTTCTATGCAGACTCTGCCACCATTGGCCTGATGGTAAATTTCAAAAGTTTCATAATCAATACTATTTAAAAGACTTAAGAAACCGCTCAACTGTAAAATATTTACAATCACCCAGAATATAGTAAATGCCTAATGCAGTTTGGTGCAGAAAATCAAGAGCTTATTTTCATTTGCCCTAACAATGTTTTAAATGGCAAATTAAAACCACTTAATATTTTGATCTACTGAAGAGATTATATTCATTTAATATCACTGGGTTTATACATAAATTTGATAACTAGCATACTCTGATTTTATCTCTCCTTTCATGCTTTGACTTTTTCTTGGTATTAACTCTTTCAAAGTACTAATAATAGTTTTTGATACTGTTGCTTGCTATACTGTATCAGTTCTTACCATAATATAATATGACATAAAAGAGAAAGCACTAGAATCGGTATATGGATTCAAGTAGTAAATTGATACTTTCATTTACTTGTGTGATCTTCAATGACTTACTTAACCTCTCTTGGCCTGGAAATAATATCTTATAGAATGGTTCTGAGAATAAAATTCAATAACATGTCAAAGTGCTTTGTAAATTATACAGTTACATTCAGTTGTCAGCTATTGACTATTGATACAATAATGAACACATGAATACTATGAAACAACATAAAGAACCATATAAAGATTTTTTAAAGCTACATAAGTTAATATTATTCATCTAAAATATTCCTAGTAATCTGTCCCTTCCTTTCCATTTTCCTGTTACAACTGTTTCAAGAATTTCTCAACTAATGGCCTAAGGTGTAGGTCTAGGCTACTATGCACTGTTCTCAGATTACATTTATTGAAACAAATCAATAATAATAATATGTAACATTTGCTCAATACTTGTTATATGTCAGGCTTTACAAATTAATCTCTGCAGATATTATTACCATCCTCATTTTATAGATTAGAAAAAGGAACCTAAGAATAGTAAACTTGTGTACTCAACATCATAAAGTTGGAAAATGATGGAGTCATGTTACACTGACTCCTGTATTACTCCCCTGCTCCCATAACCTCAATGGCTCTCCCCTAGATGAAGTACAGATTACTTAGACTCATTTTCGGGATCCATGACAGATGGCTCCCATCCTATCCTCAGTTTCCAACTTGATCTTCCCTGATACTCCTACATGACCTGACTACTCAATAATACTGGTTTGTTCTTCAAGCAAACTTTGCCACTGAACACTTATTTATGCCAACACCCACAGCTAGAATATTCTTCATGATATCCATCATCTATCTAATTTGTAACTCTCCCCCAAATGCTCTCAATAGGCAAGATTTTTTTTTCTTTTCTGGGTTTCCATGGGTCTTAATGTTCTTTTTTTTTAAATATGGCATTGAGTTGAGGCATAAAGCTGATCTGCCTATACTTGGAAACTGGCTCCACCATATTTTAGCTGTTTTACCTTCAGGAAGTTATTATGCCTCAGTGAGTCTCAGTATCTTTATCTGTAAAATGGACTTAATAACTAGCTAAGAGAGTTAGGAGGATTATATGCAATCAGACATGTAATATGTGTTGTAGAGTATTTCAATAAATGTTAGTTACTGTATCATTCACTTGGCAATCCATATGCTCTAAAACCTCATAACATTAGTTGCATTTTCAATTATCTAAGTTTCTTGCTAACTGATCTTTAAATAAGAGAATTTTATAGCCTATAGCATAGGACTATATCTTTTGTGTTATATTACTTATTAGTGTTCATTCACCTATTAAACATTTACTATGTCTCCTCCTCTAACAAGTCTTCCTTGACACCCTCCTAAGAAATGTTACCTACGTTTTGTGTCACTTACCTTCCTTGGGCATACACTGATTATAATGCTTACCACGCTATATTGTTTATATTTTCCCTTATTATACTATACTTGTTTATAGGTCTGTGGGCAGTGACTGTGCTAATCATCTTTGAATCTGCAGGGCCTACCAAAGTAGACAGCAAACAGAAGGCTTATCTGAGGAAATTAATGAATGAATTTTGAACCCAATCTTCTATCCTTCCATATCTTCATTATTATAGAATGGTTATAATGTTCAAAATGATGAGAAGACCACTGGAGATTTTTAGTTAATGAAGAGACACATTAATGTCATATTCACTGACAAAAGAAATTTGTCAGTGCCCGGGTGCCCTGGATGGCTCAGTCATTTAAGTGTCTGCCTTCTGCTAGGGTCATGATCCCAGGGTCCAGGAATTGAGCCCCACATCAGGCTCCCTGCTCAGCGGGGAGTCTGCTTTCTCCATTTCCTGCCCCCTTTTCAAATAAATANTCCAGGAATTGAGCCCCACATCAGGCTCCCTGCTCAGCGGGGAGTCTGCTTTCTCCATTTCCTGCCCCCTTTTCAAATAAATAAAAAAATTTTTTAAAAGATTTTATTTATTCATTTGACACAGAGAGAGAGAGATTACAAGTAGGCAGAGAGGCAGGCAGAGAGAGAGGAGAGAGGAGGAAGCAGGCTCCCTGCTGAGCAGAGTGCCCGATGTGGGCCTCGATCCCAGGACCCTGGGATCATGACCTGAGCCGAAGGCAGCGGCTTTAACCCACTCAGCCACCCAGGCGCCCAATAAAAATTTTTTTAAAAAAGAAAAGAAACAGGAAAATAATGAATATGGTTACATTTATAAAGGGAGTAGGTGGGAACAGTGTGAAAGGGATATGGACAAATACACCTCTGTATATAGTTCTGAGTCAAATGCTTTACAAATCCAAAAAAATAGAAATAAACAAAAAAAGATTTAAAAAGGGAATTTTAAAATTGAAAACAAATAAGAAAAATAAGCCTATCTGTATACTCAAAATGCCAACACTACCAAACAGAAGAAGTAATTCAAGTATTTTTGAACACAGTATAGAAAGATATAGTCTAAGTTCAAAAAAAATTGCAAATGAAATCTCAACTTCTCTTAGTAGGTTTATTTTTCTTTTATGTGTATTTCAGATAATACAAATGAGTAAACATTAAATTACTGGAAGTAAGATTCTCAATGTTAGAGAGAAAGAAGCTAGAAACATAGAATGAGAGGTTAAAGATGAGTTGGAGGTATAGAAACAAACTTGTTTAAATAAAGAATTGTGTGTGCATGTGTGTGTGTCTGTCTGCCTATATTAAATATCATCCAAGGGGGGCCTGGGTGGCTCAGTTGGTTAAGCAACTGCCTTCAGCTCAGGTCATGATCCCGGAGTCCTGGAATAGAGTCCTGCATCAGGCTCCCAGCTCCTTGGGGAGTCTGCTTCTCCCTCTGACCTTCTCCCCTCTCGTGCTCTCACTCTCTCTCTTTGTCAAATAAATAAATAAAATCTTTTTATAAATAAATAAATAAATAAATATCATCTGAGCTCTGACTACTGAAAAGAAGCAATGACACTGCAGTAGTAAAGAGCACACTTAGTACTCAGATTTTTGGGTTCCAAATATCATTCCCCAATAGGAAAAATAGTTTAGGGCAGAACAATCTTGTGCAGAAAGCAAGTTTGTGCTCCAAGACAAATACAGATATAGGAACAATTTAAAGGGTCTCCCACTGGCCAAATGTGGGATTAAAAAAATTAATAACAGTCATGGATAATACATTAGATTTAAAATAAAATCTATTGAGTACATACTGATTTTTTAAAAAAGATGTGTTGGAGACAGGAAAAATTCTTTACAAAAAAAATGCCAGCTAATAAATATAGAGGGAATAATGAAACTACTACCAATGTAGTAACTGATTCAGGCAAGGGTCATTAATAGATGCTAAAAATTAGTGGGTGAAAGGTTGTTGTAAACAGGATATGTGCAAAGTATTAAAGTAAATAACTTATTATTTAAGTAAAATACCTTTACATCAAGAGATCTGGCAAACATTATCTTAACTAAGTGAGCAAATCTAGCTGCATAAAAACTTTGATATGATGTAGCTTCCTGACATTATCTGATGACAAGTACATCATCATTTGTATACTATTCTTTAAAATGTGTAACCTAAATCTAATTATGAATAATCAGACATATCCTTTCCACGCATCCCTTGTGGTCATTCTACATGACAGCAACTTGAACATTTAATATAAGTTTAATGAAAGAAAAAATAATAAAACTATGATTTTAATTTTAAAAAAATATAAGGACATGATGATTAAATACAGTATGAAATCCTTAACTGGACCCTGGAGTGAAAATTTTTTTAAAAAGGCAATAAGAGATATTATGTGGATAATGGGCAATTTGAACATGGCTTGTAAATCAATATGTTGTTTCAATATTAAATTTCCTTTTTTTTTTTAAGATTTATTTCTTTATTTCAGAGAGAGAGGGAGCACAAGCTGGAGGGGCAGAGGGAGAGGGAGTGAGAATCTCAAGCTTCCATGCTGAGTGTGGAGCCTGACACGGGGCTCAATCCCACAACCATGAGATCATGACCTGAGCTGAAACCAAGAGTCACACACTCAACCAACTGTACCACATAGGCACTCCAATATGTTAAATTTCTTGACAATATCACAACTGTGCAGGAGAACAATCTTGTTCATAGGAGAGAAACACTGATTCAGAAAAGAATGTCCTGTCTGTAACTTTCTTTCATATAGTTTACTTCTACTACTGAGAAAGAGAGATAGTAGATGTAGAAAGAGAAGTTTATACAGAGACATAAACATATATACACACATAAACAAATATTTACATACAGATGTATATATACGACAGAACACAGAAAACTAATGTAGCAAAATGTTCACTGTAAATCCAGATGGGGTGTAAAAAATGTGTATAGTACTATTTTTTCAAATTTATTATAGAACATAACTTTTTAAAAAAGAAGCACCTGCAGGGGAAAAGGGTATTCTCATAGTCATTCAGTCATTCAATCATTCAACAAATATTTACTGAGCTTCTATTATATGCCAGATACTGCTTTCAGCCCTGGAAATATAATACTGAACATGATGCCTGTCCTTACCATAGCTTAGAGTTTATTAGGAGAGGTGTCACAAACATACAAAGTAAAGAAATAAACACATAAGTATATTAAGTACTTTCCAAATAGAAAAATTAGAATAAAGTGATAAAGACTGATGGGTGGGGCATATTTTCTTTAGGATCAAGCAGGAAAGATTTCTCCAAGGAAATACCATTGAAGTTGGGGTCTGAAAGACAAGAAAATTACAACTATGGAGGGGATGGGAAGAACATTATGGGCAGAAGAAAGGGCATGCATGTGCTTAAGGAACTAAAAGAAGGATAGAACCCTATATGAAGGACATAAAATGAGACTAAAGAGACAGGCAAAATTATTCAAGGTCTCGTAGAATTTGGGATTTTATTCTAAGAGTAACGGGAAACCATTGAAAGATCTTCAGTAAGCAGAAGAGTAACATGACTTGATTTTCAATTTAATATCACTCTCATTGCTATACAGAGAAAGGACTGGAATGGGGGCAGAAATAAAAATGTTGGCAGGTCAGTTGGGCTGGACTCACTACAGTGATGGTAGTGGAAATGGAGAGAAATGAATGGATTTGAGAAATTTAGCAGACAAAATAAATGGCAAGGAAAGGAAAGAATCGGGATGACTCTCAAAAGTTTCTGGACTGGGGGGTAAATGGAGGTCTATCCACATGGTTTGTTCATGCCCATATTTGGAGCAGAAAACAGTCCTGTTTTGGTCATGTTAAATTTGATATATTCATGATATATTCAAGTGGATGTGTATGAGACTGGAGCTCTGGAACTCAAAGCAAGATTCGTACATGACAGGTCTTGAAAAAATAATCTCTATCTCAGTGAGGATTGTATTCTACTGCAAACAAGAGAAAACTAGAATAACAGTAATTTAAACAAAGAAGATATTTACTTTCTAACAACATTGGCTCTTACCCCAAGTTATAAGCAGAAAAAATTATTAAGAGTTTACTCTCTACTAATTTTTTGTCTTTTTATCTAGGAAAAAAACACCTTCGTTCCCTTTACATCTAACTAGCCAAAACAATGTCTTTAAGGAGTGCTAGGAGAATACTGTTATTTTCTTTTTAAGTGTTATGGCACTATTTTACCCTTAAAAATCATCTGGGTACCACCTGAAAAAAATTAAAACTTTTTAAAAAGTATGAAAGGGAGATGTAGAAAAGGAGACAACAGAAATAGTCAACTTTTCAGAAAAGTCTGGCTTTTCAGGAAAGCTAAAAAGTAGAGCAAGGTTTTTCATCTTCAGCAATATTAACGCCTGGGGCCAGACAAGTCTTTGTTGTGGGCAGCTATCTTATACATTGCAGGATTTTAGTAACTGGCCTCTAGATACCAGCAGTATCCCCTTCCCCAGGTGTGACAATCTAAAATGTTTCCAGACATTGCCAAATGTTCCCTGGGATGCAAAACCACCTTCAGTTGAGAACCACTGCAGTAGAATAACAGAAAGAATATGGTACTGAACAGGTTTGTTTTTTTTTTTAAACATAGAAACATAGGGGCATGCTTTTCACTCTTTGAAGTGTGAAATTCAGTGGTTTTAGTATATCCACGAGGTTTTTAGTATATCCATCACCATTATCTAATTCCAGAACACTTTCATCATCTAAAAAGAAAAACAAACAAAAACCCCTACATCCATTAGCAGTCACTCTCCATTCCTTCTCTCCTTCCTTTTAGCTCCTGGCATCCACATGTCTATGGATTTGCTCATTCTAGACATTTTATACAAATGAATCATACGATATGTGGAGTATTCTTTATTGGCTTCTCCTTCTTGGCACGATGTTTTCAAGGTTCATACTTGCTGTAGCATGCATCAGCACATCATCCTTTTTATGGCTGCATAATATCCCAATGCATGGGTACATCATTTTTCTGTACCTACTCCTCAGTTGATGGACATTTGGGTTGTTTTCACTTTTTGGCTATTATGAAGAATGTGCTATTAACATTTGTGTATAGTTTTATTGTGGTCACTTGTTTTCAATTCTCTCACATTTATATCTAGGAGTAAAAATGCTGTCACGTGAAAATGCTGTGTTAACTTTTTGAAGAACTGCCAAACTGTTTTCCAAAGTGGTTGCACCATTTTATATTTTCACTATCAATGGATAAGGGTTCCAATTTCCCCACATTATTGCCATACTACTTGTTATTATCCACATTATGATTAGAGCCATCC
This sequence comes from Ailurus styani, assembly GCA_002007465.1. Classification (NCBI taxonomy): domain Eukaryota; kingdom Metazoa; phylum Chordata; class Mammalia; order Carnivora; family Ailuridae; genus Ailurus; species Ailurus styani. The sequence continues at coordinate 987,293 of LNAC01000137.1, forward strand.
TATTGAAAGTGAAGTGGAGTATCTCATTGTGGCTTTGATTGGCATTTCCCTAATAACCAAAGATGTTGAGCAGCTTTCCCATGTGCTTACTGGTCATTTATATATCTCTGGAGAAATATCTAGTCAATCCCCTGACAGTTTTTTTAAATTGGGTTATTATAATTTTTCATTTAATTCAATAAATGATTAAAAGCATGCTATAAAATACATAAAATAACATTCATGTTATACAACAGAACAAAATGACTGAAATTCCAACAGAAAAAAACAGGTGATTCAGATATAGATATTAAAACAAAGACAAACATAATCATGACTAACATTAAAAAAAATGGGGGAAAGGACATTGAAGCTGAGCAAAGAATAAAACTAAAAAATCAAGTGAAAATTCTACACAAAACTACAGAATAAATTAAAATTTAAAATTCATTACATTTCTTAGCAGATTAGACTCTGCCTAACAGAAGTAAACTTGAAGGTAGGTTGGGAGACAGTAATCGGACTGAAGCACAGAAAACAGGTGGACAATACAGGAAGTAAGTATAATCACAGATCTAAAGAAAAAGAGAATAGGACAGAAGCAATATTTTGAAGAAATACTGGTACAGAGCTTTCTAAAACTGATAAAAGACTTTAACAATGTTAATGTTAACAATGTTAATGTTAACAAAAGACATTAACTTACAAATTCAAGAAACTTAGCAAACCCTAAACAATATAAATAAAAAGAAACAAAATACATCCAGGCACAATACAGTAAAACTACTGAAATTAAGACACTGAGAAGGCAAAACTGTGAAGACAGTAAAAAGACTAATGGTTGCCAGGGACTGTGGGAGGGATGAATAGCCAAAGAACAGAGGGCTTTTAGGGCATGAAAATCCTATAGTACTATAATGATGGCTATAAGTCATTATACTTTTGTCCAAGGCCAAAGAATATACAATACCAAAAATAAACTGTAATGTAAACTATGACCTTTGAGTGATTATGATGTGTCAATGTAGGTTCATCAACTATAACAAATGTACCACTCTGGACAGGGATACTGATAATGGGCATGGTTATGCAAGTGTTGGGACAGGGAGTACATGGGAAATCTGTGTACCTTCCCCTGGATTTTGCTGTAAATCTTAAATTGCTCTAAGAAAATAGTCTTAAAAATAAGACAATGAAAAAAATTTAAAAGTGGTCATAAATATAGACTATTTTCAAATGAATAATTCTGTCTGTTCAACAGAATGGCTTTTTGTAAGAAAAAATGGAAACCAGAAAAAATGGAAACCAGAAAAAAATGCAATGTCATCTTTAAAGTGCTGAAAAGTACCCAGCTATGAGTCTACACTCAGTGAAAAATCCCTTAAAACCTAAAGCAAAATAAAAAACATTTTCAGGGTGCCTGGGTGGCTCAGTGGGTTAAAGCCTCTGCCTTCGGCTCAGGTCATGATCCCAGGGTCCTGGGATCGAGGCCCACATCGGGCTCTCTGCTCGGCGGGGAGCCTACTTCCTCCTCTCTCTCTGCCTGCCTCTCTGCCTACTTGTAATCTCTCTCTCTGTGTCAAATGAATAAATAAAATCTTTAAAAAAAAAAACATTTTCAGAAAACAAGTTTTGAGAGAATTTTTGCCAGTGTACTTATAATAAAATATATACTAAGGCAGTAATTCAGGCAAAAACAAAATGAAGCAGGCAAATGCAAAAAAGGAACAATGAAAACTCAGAGCACATATTTGGATAAAGACAATGAAACCATTTAAAACAATAATGAAAATGTTTTGGGGGCCATAAGACATGTTAGAGTATTATTTATACCAACAATTGCACAAAAGGCAGAAGGGAATTAAATGAAGTTAAACTAGTAAGTTTTTGCACAGTTCTCAAAGTATTAAAGTGGTACTTAAGTTAATCAATAAAAACCCAAAAATTCATGTTATAATATAAAAAATATTGAAGGATTATATAACTAATAAGTTAATAGAAGAAAAAAAGATTTGAGGAAAAATACTATAATTACAAAAGAAGACAAGAAAGGAGAAATTAAAAAATGACAAAACACAAAACTAATGGAAAGATGGTAGATTTAATTCAAAAATAGTGTCCACTAAATCTAAAAGACTATGACAATTAAAAGATGAAGATTGTCAGATTAGATTTTTTAAAAAAGCCACTTTCCTAGTCACAAACATTAAATATTAGGTAACAGAAATAATGAAAGTAAAAGAAATTCCACACAGGCTCACCATTTATTTATATCAATAAGTGAACAAACAGGCTTTAAGGTAGTACTAAAGACAAAAATAAATATTTCATAAGAATTAAAGGATTTTAAAAATTCAAAGGACTGAAAAATTATTCTATATTCTCTGAAATATTTAACAGAAGAGTTAAACTAGAATTCAATAACAAAAAGGTAATTAAATATTTGCAAATGCTTAGAAATTGAAGAACATCTTTAAGAATTCCCATTTTCTACTGAACAATAAGGAAAATACAACACATCAAAACTTGTGGGAGCCACCTACAGCAATAAGAAGAAAATTTATAGCTTTTAGTAAATAAAATAAAAAAGAATGAAAATTAATGACCTAAGCTTTTATCTCAAAAAGACAGAAAAAGAGGCACAAATTAAAATCAGAAACTATAGAGAAGAAAATAACAACACAATCACTGATATAAAAAAGCAAACATGCAATAGCAAAAATCAATGAAACCAAACGCTGGTTGTTTTAAAAAATTAAACTAATAAACCCTAGCAAGTCTTGATCTGATTAAAGAAAAAACAAAGTGAGAGAACCCAAATTATCAGTATAAGGATTAAAAAAGGAGTCAACACTAGAGATCTGACATTAAAGATCACAGAAGGATGTTATAGAAAAAACTTTAGCTTAATAATTTTAACATTTCTATATACCTTCTCAAGACTGACAGAAGAAATTAAAAATCTGGATAGTCCTATGAGGTATACAAGAAATTTAATTTGCGATTAAAAATATTTCCACGAAGAAAAATTCAGGCTCAGATGGCCTCACTGATAAATTCCTCCAAACATTTAAGGAAGAAATAACATCAATCATAAACTCTGTAAATGAACAAAAAATGAAGGAATACTTCCCATCTGGTTTTATGCAGTCAGTATTACCTTGATAAAAAACTTGACAAGGGCATAAAAGGAAAGCAAAATTACAAAACAAATTCTCTCACTGACATAAATATAAAAAAATCCTAAACAAAAATCAGCAAACTGAATACAATGGTATATAAAAAAGAACATGAGCAAATGGAGTTTATTTCAAGGATAAAAAGTTGGCAGAACATTCTTTTAAGGGGAAGGGGGAGAGAGAGAGAGAGAGAGAGGGAGAGAGTGAATTCCAAGCAGGCTCCATGCCCACTGTAAAGCCTAACACTTAACTGACTGAGCCACCCAGGTACCCCAACATAACGTTTTTAAAATCAATTCTTTATTCATAGAGTAAAAAGAAAAAAAAGAAAAAGAAAAATCATGTGGCCACCCACACTCACGCAGTGAAAGCATCTGATAACACTCAACACTTCTTTTGATAAACCTAGGAATAGAAGGGGACTTCTTTTAAACTGTAAGGATTATCTACAATAACAAATAAACAACAATAACAAAATCTTAGGGCCCACATCATATTAATGGTGAACTAATGACATGACAAGTAACTGAAAAAGATATAAAACCTGGAAAGGAAGAAGTTGAAAGGTCATCACTAACAAATGGGATTTCTCTACATAGAAAAAGAATAAAACATATACATTAGTAGGGTCTCCTGATACAAGATCAGTATGCAAAAAATCATTGAATTTCTACATACTAGCAAAAACCAACTAGAAAGCAAAATTTTAAAATACCATGTATAACTTACTTGAAAAATAATAAAATACCATATACAGCAATACTAAAAAGCACCAAATACTTAAGACAAAGTCAAAGGAAACGTGTAAGAACTTTACAATGCTGAGAAAAAATGAAGAAGACCTAAACAATAGAAAGACAGGCTACAGGGATTCGAAGCATTTCCAGCATTATCAATTCTCCCTCAAATTGGTCTATATATTTAATATAATTCCAGTGGAGTACTTTTTCCAGTAGAAAAATGGCATACTCATTGTAAGATACATAAAGAGAAAAGCAAAAGACCTAGATTGGCCAAGGCAAACAAAAAGAATAAAACTGGAGAAGCTTACTTCAAATATCAAGAATCATGATGAGTTTACAGTAAGAGAATATTGCATGTGATAAATCTAGACAAACAGACCAATGGAATCAAGAAACAGAGCTACACTTACATGGTTTCCTGATTTATAACAAAGGTTTTAGTACAGTCCAGTGGGAAAAGGATGGTCTTTTTAATAATTGGTGCTAGGTCAATGATACACATATTGGGGAAAAAAAAACAAACTTTGACCCGTAACCTCACCAAGTACAAAAATTAATTTGAGAGAGATTATAGACAAACATATGGATGGTAAAGTAATAATACTTTAAGCAGAAGATGGAGATTATCTTCAATACTTTTGGGTAAAGCTAAAACACTAAACCTAAAAGACTAGTGATCAATCTGATTTTACCAAAGTTAAAAACTTCTATATATAAAAAACACCATTTTTAAAAAGGCAAAAGAAACCAGGGAGCAAATATCTATATCTGTATAGAAAGATATAGTGATCTCTAGATGTATGTCTGGAAAAGGAATATCCAGAATACACAGAAAATTCCAACAAATCATTTTACAGAAGAGGACATACAATTGGCTGATATGAAAAGCTCATCATCATTTTTTATCAGGGAACTGAAAATTATAAGAGATGTTACCATAAAAGCATCACAGTGGCTAAAATTACAAAGATAATACAAAAAGCTGAAAAAGATACAGAGCAACTAGAATCATCAATCATTGCTGGTGAAAAAAAAAATTACACAATTTGGAAAACTGTTTGGCAGTCCTAATATATATCCACAGAAAGATGCTTATATTCACAAAATGTCACATGTAAGAATTTTCATAGACCTTTATTCATAATATCCCCAAACTATAAACAACCCAAATACTGACCATTAGGAGAATGAATAAATTTTGGTATATTCCTACAACAGGACACTATATAGAAATGAAAAGGCATAAAATACTGCTACATGCAACAACATGAATAAATTTCACAGATAAAATGTTAGTGAAAAAGACAAACACAAAAGATGTATGATTCCACACATGTTATATAATTCCATTTATATTACTCACTTTTATGAAGGTCAAATATAAACAAAACTAATCAGTGAGAAGAGGTCAGAAAAGTCATAAAATTTGTGGGACAGAAATCTGAGCCCAAGTAATGGTTATCACACAGGTGTGTGTGTGTGTGTAGAAACACATCACATGGTAGGCCCACATGCACTTATGTGCATGTCTATGTATCAATCAATTAGTCAATCAAGGCCAGAGAGGGTGGGATCAAACAAAAATAGACAGATAGGCTTTCTACAGAAGTTGGGACAGTTTTTCCAATATAATAAGGAAAACAAGATGGTTTCAGAAACTGGTAGTTTTGTTAGTTTGCTGGTAGAAAGATGAGGGAGCCATTGCTCCAGGTTTTTATTTTCTCAGTCTCATGAATTGAGGTCATGCATGAGCAGAAATTGGGAACTCTCAGAATAAAGCAGGCTGATAAACTGAAAAGTGGTTACAGATGTTATTAGTATCCTGTTGCTGCTGTAAAAAACCTACTGTAAAGTTATGGCTTGAAACAACACAAATTTATTATCCTACATTCCAAACTATACTACAAAGCTAGAGTAATCAAAACTGGTACTGGCATAAAAAAAGACACACAGATCAATGGAACAGAACAGAGAGGCCAGAATTAAATCCACACTTACATGGTCAATTAATGACAAAGAAGGCAAGAATATACAATGGGGGAAGACAGTCTCCAATAAATGGTGTCGGGAAACTGGAGAGCTACATGCAAGAGAACAAAACTGGGCCACTTTCTTATACCACACACAAAAATAAACTCAAATGGATTAAAGGCCTAAATTCATGACCCGAAACTAAAACTCCTAAAAGAAAACATAGGCAGCAATCCCCTGGATATCAGTCGTAACAATATTTTCTGGATCTGTCTCCTCAGGCAAGGGGAAACCTTGCCAGGTTAAGGAAAACCATCAACAAAATGAAAAGACAATATACTAAATGGGAGAAGGTAATCTGCAAATGATACACCTGAAAAGGATTAATATCCAAAATATATAGAGAACTCACATAACTCAATACCAAAAATTTTTTTAAATCCCATAAATAATCCAATTACAAAATAGGCAGAGGACCTGAGTAGACATTTTTCCAAAGACATACAGATGGCCAACAGACACATGACAAGAAGCTCAACATTACTAATCATCTGGGAAATGCAAATCAAAACCATGAGATATCACCTGACACCAGTCAGAATGGTTATATCAAAAAGATAAGAAAGAACAAACGTTTGCCAGGATGTGAAGAAAAGGAAGCCCTTTTGCACTGTTGGTGGGAATGTTAAACTGGTGCAGCAACTATGGAAAACACTATGGAGGGTCCTCAAAAAATTAAAAATAGAAATACCATATAACCCAGTAATTCCACTTCTGGATATTTATGCAAAGGAAACAAAAACACTAATTCAAAAATATATGCATCTTTTCAGGGGAAAAAGCAAAGTATCAATGTTAATTGGGATGACTGATTTACAGAAATCCATCCATTTTAAAGTATAAGCAGCCAAAGAACTGATTAAAATCATAATCTTTTTTTGTTTTGATAAGAACAGTTAGTGAGCATATTAGCATTTAAAGAAATGTTCACATCAATAAAATGGGAGGAGAGAGAAGTACATGTGAAGAAGAAAAATCCTGACATTACAGTTTTACATTTACTCTCATTTGGACAAAAATGACATTCCTGAGACTTTCTGTGGTTTCTCAAATTCAAGAATATCAACACAAGATACTTTTTTCCCATATAATGATTATACATAAAACCAAAAGATATATTCATTTCAGAAGCTGCATGGAAGTTATTGTGACAAGAAGAGAACAGACTCATTAAGACATGGATGCTGAATGGTGTACTCTGCTCAAGAGCTGAATAATTCACTCTCACACAGCAGCCTCTCTATCAAAGTAATTCAAATTCCTGCCATTTCAAAATCACCTTCAGGGCTGCTCATGAATTGTTCAAATCTATAATGTTAAATCTACTCTAAGACTTGTACAGAGGGTATTTTTCTAGAACTACAAATTAAGGAGTTCTGATCCCCATAATCTATGAAGATTTTATTTGAACCTTTTTTTTTTTTTTGGATGCACTTCCAGAGGAAATAACTGCCCCCACTTTAAGGTTCAAAGTATTTACTGCTTTAAATATGACCGCAGCAGCAAAAAACCTGAGAACCTAATTCAAAATCCAAATTCCCAGACTCCCATCATAGAGCTAATGAGAATTTGTGGGAGCAGGCTATAGAATCTATAGTTTTAATAAGCTCCCAGGAAGGAAGACCCATAAAGGACTTTGTGCTGTCATTGAGACCACTGAGACATACTCGACATTTTCAGAAATTTGACAAAGTTTAAACATTCATCATTTTTAAACTAAATGTTAACTTTGGGAGAACTCTCAATTTCATCATCAAATAAACTGTATCATGCTAACGTTTCAATGATTTTTAAAAACCCAGTGTTATTTTCTGAAGTTCACTTTTTATATATATCCAAATACCAAAACTCATTTTATATTTATAAATTATAAGCAGTTAACACTTTTCATACAAATAAGTTTCCAAAGAGTGAAATACCAAAACCATCAAATTCATTCACCAATAATCCGCCCATGACTATATAAGATCCATCTATTTCAGAATATACAAATTGTACGTGCAATAGCTGAAGGGTATTCATTCAGATGAAAGAATATCATTTAGCTTTATCATAGGCTAGTTGTCACGGTGCCAGTCTACAGTTCATGTATGATCCTTTAGAGACACACTAAGTCTCATAAATGGTCAAGAAAGAAAGAAAAAAAGCTCAAAATCTCTTAAATCATCAAGAATTCCTATGATTCCCATCTTGCTTTTGTTACACTTGGCTTATTTCTTTTTTAAAATTAATCATTTCTCTCAATCTCCCTTTCTCTCATCTCTAAAATCACCTCCCTTAACTTTTATGATGTCATTAGTCACCTGTGCCAATATTTGTAGCTTTCAAAGATGAGTCAGATTTCTCATAAGTTACCAAGAAGATATGAAATTTGGGTGATTCTGAATCTACCTGAAAATTGGTGTGTTATCACTGAGAAGACCTTACATGTTTATAGTGAATTTAATTAAGATGTTTATTTGGGGAATTCCAAAGGAAATATACATCTCTAATCAAATAAAAATGCATAGGATGGAAAAGGAAAAAATATTAACTTTCAAGAGCCGGCTATTCAATAAACAGCTGAATAAAAAGCAGAAAAGTAGATAGTGACTATGTTTAATAAAAGCTTTGAGACAAATTTTGTTTTGAAAGGAAAGCTACTTTTAAAAAATAATTATAAAGTACTATTAACTACCATAAAAAGTTACCCTGAGAAAATACACTTACCTGGGAAAATAATTTGAAATTACATATAAACCAAAAATTTTATATTTAAATATAAGTGATTATACTGTAAGGATAAGAAAAAGAATTTCATCCACTTATTTCATGGACAGATCTTTTCACTATGATAGTAGAATTTTAAATGAACACCTTTTCAACTAGTAAAAATACAAACAGAAGCCTAAAGAAGTCCTTTACCAAACTAACATAATACAGTTCAGTAAAAATATTGTTACGCTTTCTCACCCATTCATTTAAAATGTGACAGCAAATGAAGAAACACGTTTTGGAATACAGTATCTTGGAACCAGTTTAAACAAAATCCACTAATAATGACAAGTTTGCTAGGTAGGTTTGACCAAGATCTCTACATAAATTTCTTACATTTATTGATTTTTCTGATAAAGATATCCTATGAAGAAGAGTAAATTGTACTATATGTAAACAGAGGCTACAAAATAAATCAATGCATTGTGTATAATGGATGATTATGTCTTAATAATTCTTATAATTGCAAAAATTATCTTATTCACCTATATTTAGTTAAAATTTAGAGTTTAAAAACATTAAGATTAAGGTTTTATAAGCCACTTTTTAAATATAAAGCTACTAAATCAAAAACAACAACAAGATAAAAATCAAGTTCTATGAATAAATATTTTAAAAGTAAGTACTCTAGGATCATAACACTGACAACACTAATTATCTTTTCTACTCTTGGCAGTTATGTTGTATACTGTTTGGGTGACTGATGGGATAATTTCACTTCATTTTCTTTCAGTTTATTCTGGACCATGTAGGAGAAGAATATTAAAATAATTAACACTTCCAAACAAAGTACTTGATAAAGTTTTTAGATTAAATAAGACACTTTAAAAAAACCTCAATTAGCTAATACATAATTCTAGAACAAATAACAAATAACAAAACCTCTACCTGTTAAAGGAAAACTTTCATTAAGAATTTCTGATTTTAAAAAATGTCAGTATTAATATTAACTATTTTAGAACTTTTATATATTAAGATCATAAACTTTCACAAAAAAGCTCTTTTCGTCAGTTTGAGCTAGTATTACCTTAATTATCAAAAATACAAATGTCTATATAATTTTTATATCATTAAAGATTTTACTCACTAAAAACATTTAATCAGCAGACATCAAAGCAGTCAGAAACAGGTAAAATGTATGACAAAACAAGTTATTCCAATTCCCTACACCTACAGATATTTTTTTTTTTTTTTTTAAAGATTTTATTTATTCATTTGACACAGAGAGAGAGATTACAAGTAGGCAGAGAGGCAGGCAGAGAGAGGAGAGGAGGAAGCAGGCTCCCTGCCGAGCAGAGAGCCCGATGTGGGCCTCGATCCCAGGACCCTGGGATCATGACCTGAGCCGAAGGCAGCGGCTTTAACCCACTGAGCCACCCAGGCGCCCACCTACAGATATTTTGATTAATTTATTTATAATGGCCATATAGCCAAAAGAAAACTAAAGTATTTAATCTCAAAAATATTTAACTAAATATTTAATCTCAATCTTTACCAATAGCAAATACATTGTCACGCAACTCGAAAAAGGACAAAAGACATTAATAATTAACTTTTTTATTTGAACATTTTAATAAATTTTAAGTTATACATAGTTTACATATGTCTTACCTAATTTATAAGTCAAATAGCTTATAATAAGGTTACATATTAAAAATAATAAAAAGCATATTCTTTGCCTTGATCACCTGATTTTTTGTTGTTGTTGTTTATAAAATTAATCACAGTTAGCAGGGTAGAAATCGCTTTGAGCTTCATGAATGACATCCAAGAGATGGGAAAGGATTAGTTCTCAGTTGCTGCCAGTTATAGCGCCAGGTGGCTTTTTCTGCAGTGAAGGTGTTACCGATAATCCCATTACACTGGTACTAAATCTTGCAGACATCAAAATTATCACCAAGGTTCCTTTTCATCCCATCCTTTCCAAATGACTGGAAGTCGCTTCACCTGAAAGAAGTCAAATCCACATGCAGCTGCTGTTTTAGCAGGCAGCAAGCTCCCTGAGAATGCCAGTCGTGATTCAATTTTGCTGTGCTGGTGGCCCCCTATTCCCTGTCCAATAATACATCTGTTAAAAAATCCTACAGCTACAAATCAAGTTTAATCCTACCAGGGACCTCATGTTGGTCTTGTCTTCCAAAAAGGCAGCAGGTTCTGCTGTCTATCTCTGCTAGCGTCTGGGGAATACCCTTTAAATCCCAGCTCTACTTAGAAGAATAAGCTAAGGATCACAAAACATGACCTCAAAAACCCTGATATGACTATATTCTGACCCAGAGGCATTCATTCTAGGTGAAGATTAGAACTTTGCATAATAAGATTACACAGCAAGTGAATGATATCAAGGGACTATCCATATGCAGCCGCCTGGTTTTCTATAGACAGCCTGTGCTCTGCAATATGCAGTGCAGACGAAAAAGAGCTTGGTCTTTCTAGCTGAAATAAAATAGATTCACATAAATTAGTTGGCCATTTCCAGATTCCTAAATCCCCTATTACATCTTTTATTGACAGCTCCTGTGAGGATAGCACAAATGTTATTCCTTTTTATTCTGTGCTTCTATAACAATCATGCTCTGTAATTGAAATGTACATAGATTATGGCTCGAAATTAACATCTTGTTTGCTGTAATCTTGGATTACAATTGACTGTGTACATAATAAAATTAAGAAATCAATGGATGGATTTATCATCTCCAAGAAACTAGAGGTATTGTTTAAAGAATAGTTTAACATTTTGTGTCAACACTTTAAATGCAGAAGTCACAGAGAAGTCAATAAAAATTTAAGTGAGTAAAAGAATTACAACAGGCATCATGCAATATCTACATAAAAGTTGGATTACATAAAAATTAGCTCATTTCCCTCAAAATTTTAAAGTGTTAAAATTTTCAAAATGTGAAAATTCAGATATCTCATGAACATATGATTTTCTCTCAAACAAGAAGGTCAATTACACATAAAGTCTCTATTTTTTATAAAGTGGGTGCAGGAGCAGTATTTTATATACATCACCTTGATTATTTATACTTTACAATATTTGAATCAATTCAAATCAATTGTAATTCAAGGTTTTATAGTTCTTAACTACATGTTTCTAAGCTACTTAGTGAAGTTCCCTCTCTTTATTTTTAAATATATACAGAGCATTTAAAATGTATAGAATCCTAGAGAACTTGATGTTCAGTTTTTTTTCTTCCAACAAGTTTAAAACTATACGGGCTCTAAGCAAACTTAAATGAAAAGAGAGATACACATTCACACAAATACTTGTGCAGAAAAATTCTACAAATGCGAAGAGGAGTTCTCAACTTTATTTTTTAAAAAAAGTATTAATATTTGCATGGGATTCTTATAAAACTAAGCTCCTTGGTATACTTAAAATGTGTTTGACAAATGTGATTTACCCATGACTGTTGTGAAGCATACTACATCCATTACATTAGCCATTATTTCCTTATCATCACAATATATTTAAGCATATCTATATAATATCTGAAAGTACTCAGGAGTCAGATGACATAATTATGATTTTGTGTATTAATCAGACAGATATATACCAACAGTATCAGTCATAGAGCTATAAAAAACACCATATGTAATTTCAATTACATAGCCCATGAATATTCTTTGGTCACTTGAGTAGGTTATTACTGGAAAAGTAATGAGGAATGCAAAAAATACATATTTTTGTTAAGATATTTATATGTAGCACTTTAGAGCTACACTCTTTAGTAAAGTAGCCATTAGCTACATATGGCTACTGAGCATGTGAAATGTGACTAGTCCAAATTGAGATGTACTGTGAGTATAAAATATACACTGAACTTTGAAGACATAGTACAAAAAATACTAAAATATTTTATATTGATTAGATGTTGAAAAGATAATATTTTGGATATAAGGGATTAAATAAAACATAAATGACTTGCATTATATTTCTATTGGACAGCACTGCTATAGCAAATTATATTTTCAATAATAAATTCCTAAGTAACTGAAATTGCACAATTAATAAAAAACACTAAAGCAGGAGGTTATTTTGGAAAAACAAACATTCCAATGTCAAGTCTGACAGATAAGCTAAGAAGAGAACAAAATGATGTCATTTCAGCCTATATTTCATATTTCTAGCTTAATGGGAATGGGGGAGAAGCAGGGACCAACCAAACTACTGATCATCAGTATCAATAAAGAATGATGTTTTATAGTTACAAAAGTGCTTTAGTAAACATACAATTGTACAAAAAGTACATCCTGGGCAACTTCATAGAAGGACTAGTTAGGTCTACATGTTACCACTAATTGAATCCAATAGATAGCAACTTCAGAAAATATGTCTGGATCTAGAAAGGGCCATGATTTTTTCCTAAGGTGCTATATAATTATATTCAAAATTTAAAATACATTACAAGTAATAACTATAGAGATTTGAGGCATTTAATATATTTCAGTATTTTAGCAAATAAAAAAGGTCAATTTCATAAATTATTAGAAATCTGCTTTTCCATTAGTCTTTTCATTATATCCATCACTGTAGGTTAAAAAAATCCATTAATAAAAAGAGTTTTACTGAAATAGGGAAGACTATAAATAGTTAAAATATAAAACATATACCAAATTTAATTCAAGAAAGCTAATGGCAGATTTAGTATGACCAGACAATTGATGTCCTACAATTAAAATACAAAGTCTTTCTTTGTCACACACTGGAATATTATTTCAATATAAACAGTAGTATGTGAGGTATTAACTCATTTAAAAGTTGCTTTTTCATAATTACTACTTTATAACATTTATCTAAAAATGCTAATGTTGAAATATGAGTACCAATAAATAAGATGGATAAAATCTAAATCAATCCTTTATGATCTAGACATGTCACTTTTTCCTACCCTTTTAAAATTATCTAAGTTCTTTCCTTTATGGTATCAAGTATCACACAGACACACAGACACAGAGACACATATAAAAACAAAATAATAACAATAAAAAAACTTTCCAAGCATCAATATATGAGTGTAATGATATTCAGTCTAAGTTAATCCCCAGACATCCAAATTCATGAATAAAAATTCATCAGTTTTAAATACACTGAGCCTATTAAGCAAGAACAAAAGCATATGCACAAAAGAGCTTTTAATATATTTCAAAGCCCACAAGAGCCATGGTCTCATTAAAATTATAAATTACACAAACATGGAATGAAGATTCAAACTGCAGTGCAGCTAAGCAGATTACAGAAAACCCCGCGTTCCATATGATAACACACCATGGCCCTCCCAGATGGGGGCTTGGAACAAAAAGGCCATCACCACAGCTAGGGAAAACCTCCTTGTGATCTCTGGTTTCTGTTCAGCAGATGACAGCCAAATAATATGTTGATTATTCTGTTTGTGCTGCTAAGCTTGTAAGATGGAATAAAAGCGATATGATCTATTGTGAACCCAATGCTAATGTGTTGCTCCACTCATAAATAATATACTGAATTTATTTTGAAACTATCTTTTATCTGAATTTCAGTTTTTAAATGCATGAATTAAAATAAAAGCCAGGATAAAATAATATTTAATTTGATGCTTTAAACTAAAAAATGTAATGACAAGTGAAAAATATCTAAGTGCTTAGTTAAGAGTCAAGTACAATTGCCTTTAATTTCAGCACTGTGATCAGAAACGAAATACATCTTTAAATAGGCAATTACTCTCATTGTGAAATATAAATGCAAAATTAAATAATACAATAATCCTGAAGTTTATAATATATGTTATTGACAAGATAAAAACCAAAATACCAGAGCATATAAAAACATTTTTCTGCAATATAATAGCATATAATCAGAACATATATCTAAACTACTTCTGAATAACAAAAAGTATCACTGAAAGCCTTATGCATGTCCATAACTTGTACACAAATGGATACTAACAAAAAATCTTACCTAAAATCAAAATAAATTTTTAAAAAATTAAATAACTAAAAGTAATTTTCAAATATAACATATGTAAAGAACATCTTTTCTTTTTTATAGCTGTAGAGTATTTCATTTCAGTATAGATATGCCATAGTTCATTTAACCAGTACTCTACTGATAGACATCCACAAAAGGAATATTCAAACATATTAATCAAGAAATATGTATTAGAATGTTTATAGTAATCTTATATGGAAAACCACCCAAATGTCCACCAACAGAATGGAAAAAAAATAACTGTGATAAGGTCGAATGAAGCAATGAAAATGAACCAACCACAACTACATGCAACAATACAGATGAATCTCAAGACGTAATGCTGAGTAAAGGAAACCAGACATAAAAAAAATTTCTATTGTATAATTCTATCTATACAATTCAAAAAATATATATAATGTTCTTTTCTTTATCTGAGTGGTGGTTACACGAGTGTATTTAGCTTCTAGAAAATTCATTGAGCATCTATTTTTAGTATGTGCACTTCTCTGTATATATAGCTTTCTTTAAAAAGGCAGTTTTACATACAAATACACAATATACAAAGGTAGTCAAAATCCTTGTCATAGGAAATTTAGAAACCGACATATATAAAATCTAAAGGTGAAAACCAAGCATTCTTATACTACTTATTTGAATAATCAAATTTTCAACTCAATAGCTGAGACAAATTCCTGGACTCTTTTAAATGGAAGAGCAAAAGCCACTCACCCTATTATCTTCTCCCACCCAGCCCCCCAAACCTCTAATACTGTATTCTCAGAGGTATCTGGCCTTTCGTGAGGAGTTGATGCTGCTGCTGTTGCTATAATAATAGAGCTAAAATAATCTCAGGACTGAACATTTGCCCTTTCATGAGAAAATAAAGTAATACAGAGGACAAGGCAGTATAAAGAAAACGTATGTTTCCTGTTGTCCCCCTTGCCTTCAAATTTCATAAACTTTTACTTGTTAATTATGAAAGCTTATTACCTAATTTACAGGAAATTCTTGAAAAATTTCATTTTACTTTTCAATGAAGTTAAAGAAAATATAATTCTTTAATAACAGTATCATAAAAACAAAATGAAACTAAACAATGTATCTCATTACCTCCCACTTAAATATTTTCCTTTACTTCTATAATGGAACTGATACATGTTCTATAATACTGTTTTTCTCATATGGAAAAAATACTTTAAGAAATAAGCTAAAAGAGGGGTGCCAGGGTGGCTCAGTCATTAAGCATCTGCCTTCAGCTCAGGTCATGACCCCAGGGTCCTGGTATCGAGCCCGCATAGGGCTCCCTGCTCAGTGGGAAGCCTGTTTCTCCCTCTCCCACTTCCCCTGCTGGTGTTCCTTCTCTCACTATGTTTCTCTCTGTCAAATAAATAAATAAAATCTTAAAAAAAAAAAAGCTAAAAGAGATCCTCTAAAGATTACAGGGCTCATTCTTCATTTGTGTAATAAAATTTATTCAGTACTTACTATCTATGAGGCTCTGGGGATGAAGGAGTAAAATTAGCTAATTTTGTGGTAAGTATAGCAGACTTACCCCTTTCCCTCTCATTTGATTTACAAATGAAACAAACTATTTTTAATAAGTAATAATATTCAAGCAATATTCAAACAATATTCAAAAACTAAAAACAATCCACATGATACTCAGTTAAAGTCCCATCTATTCCATTTTCCTCATCCATCCACATATAGGATTTAAATTTTACATAACCTTCCAAATTTTATTTTTGCAAATATGAATTTATATTTTTATTCCCTTCACTCTTCACGCAAAAAGTAGTTTATAAAAACACTGAACTTTGCCCTTTAAAAAATTTTTAAAATACTTTACTTATTTATTTAAGAGAGAGAGAGAGAGAAAGAGAGCATGAGTGGGGTGAGAGGGGGAGAAGCAGGCTCCTCGGTGAGCAGGGAGCCTGATGTGGGGCTTGATCCCAGGACATGAGCCGAAGGCACATGCTTAACTGACTAAGCCACCCAGGCTTTTATTTTTTTAAGCCTGCCCTTTTATTTTTTTAAGATTTTACTTTTAAGTAAGCTCTCCACCCAATGTGGGCCTTGAACGCACCACCCTGAGATCAGAAATGGCAAACTCTACTGATTGAGCCAGCCAGGCGTCCCTGAACTTTGCTTTTTTAAAATAACAATGCAGGTTCCAAAACTTTATAAATCTGCACAGAGAAAACATCCTTTGTTCTTTCATAGCTGTAGAGTATTTAATTGTATAGCTATGCCACAGTTTTTAACCAGTGCCCTACTGATAGACATTAGGGGTGTTTCTAATCTTTGGCTACTGCAAAATGCTACAGCAAAAACTCCTATACATATGCTATTACATGAGTACACAAGTACATCCGCAATAAATTTCTGGAATTGGTATGAAGGCAAATGTGTAAATGCACTGGTCTTTTTCAAGAAATTGCCAATTTGTTTTTCATGGGAGTTGTATCATTTTGCATTTCCACTACAGATACATCTCAGATGTATCCTAGGAAAAGCTATTTCTCTCTTTGGGCCTCTAAGGTATTTTGTTCATAAGGCAATTCCTAAAGATGTTCTCATTGCAAAAAAACTACATTCTTTTTTTGTTTTACCCCCAATTGTACATGTAAAATCTGTTCATGCAGTTTTATTTTATTTATTTATTTTTTAAAAAGATTTTATTTTTATTTGACAGAGAGAGAGAGAGAGAGAGAGAGATCACAAGTAGGCAGAGCAGCAGGCAGAGAGAGGGGGAAGCAGGCTCCCCGCTGAGCAGAGAGCCCAATGCGGGGCTGAATCTCAGGACCCTGAGATCATGACCAGAGCTGAAGGCAGAGGCTCAACCCCTGAGCCACCCAGGCGCCCCTATGTAGTAAGTTTTAAAACAAAGGAATTTTCTAATTTTAACAAAAACGTCACTGACATAGGAAATCATCATATTCCTAATGTACTGCTTTGGCAACTATTTATCTTTCCTCCCAATCATCTCCTGTGATCCAAAAACAAATATACTCTCCCACTCCAGGTTTTTTTTTTAATTCACATTCAGTAGTTTATAATTGGCTAAGCAGCCAAATGCATTTCACTTTGAAATGAATGTTTTCCTGAAGCACTAATGTTTTCATGAAACCATATCTGTGTTACTTCTATATTGTCCTTGAAAAAGCTATCATTTCAAAGGTGGTTTAATTTTTATGACTACCATTTTCAAATGGCAGTGTCATCTAATACATTGTTTTTATTTCAATGCCCATCCTATCAAATATTTTATAATTAGAGAACACCCGTTTAAGTCCATTGGACTTCCCATTTGAAGGAATCCTTAAGCAACTCTAGTTTCAGTATCACTGTTTTATAAGAAAATGTACATGATGCTTTTTATTCCCCAAATAAGTATGCACTGGTATATGCAATCTATGCTGCATCTCAATTGTTCAGAAATCAGCTGTCAGATAATCTCAGTCCTCTGAAACAAAGTGGCTAGCCTAGTTGATGAACCCAACGTAAATTTTCCAAAAGCTGCCACACCCTCTGTGCCCTTAGTAGATGCTGCAGAACCATACTTAAGCTCTCACCTAAACCATATATGTTATGCAAATGTTGATTTTAACATTAGAGTCAATATAATGCACGGACAGCAAAAGACAAGAATTACATAATGAAAGTAAAACAAGACAAAACAAAAACAAACACCACACATCACAAGTAGCACCCAGGACATAAAAACTTATCAGTTTAGGACAATTTAGGAGAACAGTCCTACAGAGCAAAAACTTCTGAGGAAATCACATAAATTCTGTAAAGAGACTGATGTTCAGGACAACTCTGGGCCATAAAAACAAACAAGCAAACATAGGAAAAAAACCTTAAATTATACTCCATTTGTTCTGTTTAAGAAAACAAAGGGTAAATTTTCTATTTTAGAAACATTTTGAAAAAATGTTCATACAAAACAAGTTTTGGCACATAAAAGGATAAGATTCAATTATCCACAAAATTAACAGATGAAAATATACCATTTGTTAATAAGGTCTAATGAATGAGTAATTGCTCAAAGTAAAATTCTCAAAGTTAGAATATACTATGGCTGTCTTTTAGAAGATGAACTATGACAAAAGTGTGGTAACATTTTGGGGCCTTCAAACATGGAATTCCCTGTCCTAAGCCAATTCTTGGTTAATATTCAAAAGAACATCTGATAACTTTTGAAAGCTAATCAGGCAAATTTTCCACTTAAATGGCTGGAGACACTCAAGAAAATATTTTCATTTCACTTTTCACTTTGTTTTCTTTAAATTGTGACTGCCAAGTAGGTTGACCTGGTTTCTAGCTCTGAGTTGCTAAATGACCTTATCCAAGTAACTCAATCTGTCTAGCCCTCGTTAGTTTCTTCATCAGTAAAGTGAAGGAGTTATGCAAAATATGACATGATAGTTAACAGAATAAATGAAGTAATAAAGTAAACCACAGAGTTATTACCTTAAGTCTTATATCTATTTCTTCACTATATCTATATCTAACTATACATATACTATTCTGAAACTATCACAAACTATATGCCACTTTACTACACGTTTAAGGCCCAGAGTAAAAGAAATTATAATCACTTCAGAATCTTTTCTAATATTTAATATGGGTTACTCTCAGGATATACAAATTTCTCATGTACTCGTATAAATTAATTTAAAATACCATATAATCAATTATCTTGAAGCTGAAAATATATGACTTTTTCTAACTGACACAGATAAAAAACATGATATGTAAAAGAACATTCATGGCAATGTCATTTATAATAGCCAAACACTAGAAACAACCCAAATATCCACCAACGATAGCCTGAATGAATTGTATCATAGTCATTCCAAATGAATAATATATAATGATGAAAAGGAATGAATATTACTTGCAACTACATAGATGATCTTCAAAACATAATGCTGAGTAAAGGAAGAAAGAACACATATGATTCCAGACAATGGCACTTACCAGATGACCCACCCATGTCCCATGCTGCCTGATACCCCACTGGGCACCCCACAGCCATGTCAGGATCATGGTGTAGTGGGCAAACACCACTCTGAAGGAAATCACAGAGGCAATCACAGGCGCCAGTCCTCGGTCAGTATCCAATATGAGCTCTGAGTTTAGCCATAGCATCCGGACCTCAGCTCCACCACCCCTAGCCAACTTTCTGTCTCTGTGATCAAAGCTGCCACCCACCACGAACTGCTATACAAGGCGATGGAGACCCTTCAGCTGACTGGAGTGCTAACACTGGTGCTAGAGGAGGATGGGACCTTCATGGAGAGAAAGGACTTCTTCCAGCTGTTGGAAGATGACACATGCCTGATGGTGCTGGATTTTGGGAAAAGCTGAACCCCAGCAGGAATGGGTGTGGTCATATGGCCCAGGCCAGGAGAATACCAGTCACAAAAAGGACATCACCCTCATCACTTTCAACATACAGAAACAAAACCCTGGGAATTTCTTTAGCAACCTAACATCAAAGCTACATTCTATAAGCTCAACTCCATGAGCTGTGACTCTCAAGAACCTGGTCCAAAGAAGTCCTCAGGGGGCTGCTTCAGTTGGACTTCCATGTTGCTGCAAGGCCTGGGCCATATGTTGCTGGGAATTTCCTCCACCCTTCACCATGCAGTAGAGGGGGCTAAGCAGTGGCGGCAGCAGCAGCAACAGGGTGGCTTCCATCCTACTGAGAAGGGGTTCTGAGCTTTTGCCCCTAGACTTGTTCTAAGAAACACAATGTGAGCACTGTGACAGTATCAGGTTTGGAGTCCTGCAAGAGGTACACACTAGGTAACTCACCTGTTTTTCCCCAATGTCCTCTAACAGCATTTTAACAGGACCATCCACCCCTAACCTATATCCTTTCCTGAAGAATGCTGTTCCTTCCTAGCCATCTTTTCAGCCTCCCACTTACTGTGAAAGGCAACAAGCCTGTCTCCAGACATCTTGATTCCACCTTAATTGTTGCTACATCTAAATTTCTTAGAACTCCTCCTGTCCCTAAGCTCCCCAGTATACTGAGAAGAGTCCTCTCTGACTTTATTTATATTGAAGTCTCTAATTCTTTATACCCTGCTCTTCCAAAATAACAAAAACATTTTCAATAAAAATATATTAAATTGCTTACAAAAAATACATGTGATTCCATAAAGATTAAAAAGAGACAGGGCGCCTGGGTGGCTCAGTGGGTTAAAGCCTCTGCCTTCAGCTCAGGTCACGATCTCAGGGTCCTGGGATGGAGGCCCTCATCGGGCTCCCTGTTCGGTGGGGAGCCTGCTTCCTCTTCTCTCTCTGCCTGCTTCTCTGTCTACTTGTAATCTCTCTCTTTCTCTGTCAAATAAATAAATAAAATCTTAAAAAAAAAAAAAAGATTACAAAGAGACAAAAAGTGAACATATTGCTGAGAAATACACATAAAAATGATAAAAATTATAGAGATTATATAATTACCATAAAAATCAGGACATTTGTTATTTTAAAAAAAAAAGAAAGATTATGTAAAGGGTTTCTGGGATGCCACTAATGATCTATGGTTACATGGATGCTTGCTTTATAGTTATTCCTTTTACTGTTCATTTTTTTTAAAGATTTTATTTATTTATTTGAGAGACAGAGTGTGAGAGAGAGAACACAAGCAGGGGGGAGGGTGAGAGGCAGAAAGACTCCCCACCGAGCGGGGAGCACAATACAGGGCTCCACTGTGGGACTCTGGGATCATGACCTAGGCTGAAGGCAGACACTTAACTGACTGAGCCACCCGGGCACCCCTACATTTATGTTTCTGTATGATGTTATGTCTTATAGTAAGTTAAAAATGGTATGTTTTCTGAAATACTATATTCTTATAGAGAAGGAAAAGTTTTTTGCTGACAATTTATTTTCTTGACTACACTAATTTTTATTGCAATATTTAATAATAAAGAGATAAGTTAATATGCCTAATTCTCCACAATCCTAATTAAGAGTCAATTTCACAGGCTTTCCCAATGGCTACAAAAAAGTACCAGCCCATTAAAGAATATAAGAATAGCTATCCTTTTAAATCTTTGCTTATTAGCTCAATGTTGTTTCTGTTACTTTTTCTTCTTTTCAATGAAATGTATGCTTACTTTAAAAGAAACCTACATTACATCCAGGTAACAATTTTATACAGGCTGCACTCCAAAAAATATATTGTAGCTCATGAGAAAGAAGAAAAACACTCTTCTTAACTGTCACACATTTTCTAACAATTTTGGGAGCACCTGTATACGCACACAGTATGAGGTTTCATAACAGGATGGACATAGACATGACACTTGAGGTCCAACCCAATGCCACTTTGTGTAAGTATTTTCACTGTGTGTACTAGAAAACATGATAGCTGGATTACAGGATGAATATACAAAACGAGTTACACTTAAAGTCCACTGAATAAAGTGTAGCATAGGGTGACTCATCCAAAATAGATCCAATAATGCCTAATTTAAATTATACTGGACCTGTTTTAAATATTTTCTTTGGAAAAACAAAAGTATAGGAAATTACATTACAAAAAAGAAGAAGAAGAAGAAGAAACTGACTTCAGTTATAAATAATTATATACATACAATTTAGGAAATCCCATCACCTACAAGCATCTTTCAATGTATGTTTGCTGTAACTTGTAGATGCCACTGTATAAGCAGACAATGAAATTTAGAAGCAAGACCATCAGCACCTTCAACATACTCCAGATATCAACACAATCACAAAAGTATCACCCATTATGATAATACAGTTGCTTTTGTTGTATACTGTTATTTTCTATGAATGCACCCTCTTTAGCGGATCCAGCTGACCAGTTATTTGCCCATCTATTAAGTGCCAACTTTAAAAAAATTACACTGTGTCCAGCAGGGAGCAGCATTACAACATTCATAAGACTTAACATGAACATGAAACCGACAGAAGAAAAAGGAGGAAAAAAAAAAACCAAACACTTACCATAGGTCTGTTCTACAATACATTCAATTTTTAGGGCAGTTGCAAGGCTTCCAGAAAAAAAACATCTAAAGCATGTCTCAAAGTATATATGGATAATCCACAATTTCAGGATTCCTAAAGCAGGAAATCAAAATTGTATTAGGTAAAGGATTCCCTCAGTCATGTTGAGTTGAATTAATACATAATATGACTAAATGTCTCTTAGTTGTTAAGGTATATATTCCTCTTAGTGGGTTGATGGGATTTTGAATTCAGCTATATGATAATACTTTGGATAAAACAGTTAAAAATACCCCAAAATATTAGTCCTTTATCCACCAGAAAATTTAAGCAGAAGAAAGTAAGTGGGTGACATATCAATCAAAGTACAGAGAACGGTGGTCAAGGACTTAAAGGATTTGATAAGTCAAACATATGCAGTTCTAATATATCAAATTCTAAACAATTTGTAACAGGATATAATGTCATTTCTACACGTCCTCGTGAATATCTGAAGTTAATTTTAACAATGAAAAGGCAGCACAGAAGTAGTGTGTACTGCAGATATGTTAAGACTGATTAGTCAAACATTTACTGAATGCAAGTAATACACATGATATTTTAGAAAAACTCTGTGATAAGTTAAAATGTGACAAATGAAAAACATACTATGTTTGATACAGTCTTGGATATCAACACCTGCCTCCTAGTCAACTAAAATATCTCCATGTCCATTCTTATGACTGAAAAAAATTTTTTTTCCAATTATAAAATGAAATATCAGTTAGAGAAAAAGTAAGTCATGGGGATATAATATATAGCACAGGGAATATAGTCAAAACCATTGCAGTAACTTTGGTGACAGATAACTAGACTTATCATTTCACAATGCATAAAAATATCAAAATACTATGATATGTACCTGAAATTAATAGGATACTGTATGTCAATTTTACTTCAAAATATTTATTTCTACTTTTATTTGAGATATTAGTTTGCTTCATATGTGTTTACATGCAACATTTCAGTGTCTACACTGAAAAATAAAATGTTGCCATTAAAAGATAACATGAAGGGCACCTGGGTAGCTCAGTGGGTTAAAGCCGCTGCCTTCGGCTCAGGTCATGATCCCAGGGTCCTGGGATCAAGGTCCACATCGGGCTCTCTGCTCAGCAGGGAGCCTGCTTCCTCCTCTCTCCTCTCTCTCTGCCTGCCTCTCTGCCTACTTGTAATCTCTCTCTCTGTGTCAAATGAATAAATAAAATCTTTAAAAAAATAAAAGATAACATGAATATTCATCTTGAAATATACATGATTGCATATAACTTACATAATACACATTATCACAAATCAATATATCATTAATATATGAATAATATATTTATTTGAAATTTAATGAATAATATGTAAAATGGTTCCTACTATTTTCTCCTGGCGAAATAATGTGAAAAGCTTGACTTAAGTATATGATAGCAAGACTACAGTGATTCTCTAATAATTACTGTTAAGTTTAATGAAGTCAAAAGAAACTGATGTATTAATCTTCTATCCTTTAACATCAAGGTATTCACAGCATTATTTCTTACACTTTGCCCTCCATAAAGTCATTCTCTTATACTATTTCTAGCTTTTGCACATTTCACTTTTGTGATACTAATTTCTACCAGTCTATCTTCCCTCTCTTTTCTGATATATTTGTTTCAATCTCAACTTTTGTTTTATTCAAACTCCTCCCTTTATAACCCTACCATCTTTTACTCTTTTATGTTAGGACCTTTAAAAGTGAGTTTTTTCTGTTACACTCTGCTAAAGTATACTCTTTACCCATTTATGGGCACTCTCCTTGCTCTTTTTTTTTTTTT